>VYXC01012975.1:559776-713413 GCA_013397175.1 Platysteira castanea | reverse complement strand
AAGGGAAAGTGATATCTGGCAGCCCGTGAACAGGATGTAATTAACAGCATATGTGTGTGTGCGTGTGACTTTGAGAGACTACTGATGAGATCAGAAGCAAGAGAAGACCATAAATATCTGATTTTTTTTTTCATAGTCTATGTGGTTACAAGCCAAAGTGAGCAGTCCCGAATGAGAATGTTTCCTCAGGCTTTTGCCTGATGATCAGGCTTGTCTATGTATAATTTCAGTGCACATGCACAGCTCATGTCCCTGTAATGGCAGCTTCCTTTTCTGCCAGAAAACCTGTGCAGAGTCGCAGGTAGTGTTTAATGCAACCCATGCTCCTGTGAAGCTCTGGAACTAAACCTTGACTGGCTACAAACATGATGACATGAGAGAGAAACTGAAATGGCACATTACTACTCACACCAAAGAGATATTTCATATGATTTACATAGACGTGTATCCTATTTTGACAGCCTATGCAAATCAAAGATGTGCCACATGGTTTGCTATTCAAAAGCTCAAATAAAGAGTGTAATATCAACAGTCCTGAAACAGTGTAATGGGAAGGACAGAAGCACAGCTTGCATAAGACACTAAGTTTCACAGAGTATCTTTGCTGTTTAATATCATGTACATTTGCCGGATCAGACTTTATTTCCTCCAGGTTTGCACTAAGCACACCTGCAGCAAGGAGTTAGTTGCCAAACTGATAAACTATGTTTTTCATATCTTCCAGGATCAGAAGCATCATCCTCTATAGTATAATATAATGACAATCCCTACTTCAAGTCTTTTGAGAATTCCCTTGGATGGTTCCCTCCAATGCTGAGAAGCATTCACAAACACATTAGCCAATGCCTTTTTGTACGTGTTTGTGTGAAAAATAGTCCATAAGCTATATATTACTGTGCACTGACACCAGGGAAACTTGTCCTCCTCCAGCTCTGTTCTGCTGTGGTTTGTCATGGCTTTAGGGTGTTATGCCTCACTACAATTTTAGTCTCTTCATATCAGCAGTTGACCTTTTCCTTTGTTATGGAAAACTCTATGCATATTCCTGGAGCTATACAAATGATAAATAAAAATCACCTAATCCCTAGCTGCATTGCCCAGTCCCTAGCTAGGTACACACAGAAACTCTCCATACTACATTTTCTAAAATCATAATCTGCCCCTAGGTGTTCGTTACTGTGAACAGCCAATGATCAGGCTAAAACCAGGATAAGTTTACTGGGAGGATGCATTTTAAGCAGTTCAGAGTAAATACATAACTTAATTTCCAAAACTGTCTAATAGAAAAAAGAGAAATCTTGTTTTACCTTTCTACCTTTGTTCTTTTAGGCTCTTTTTCTTGAAGTTTTAAAGTTCAGCCTCATATCCATGATCTGTTTGTTCCAGTAAGTTTTAGTACTTAATGCATGACATTTAATAAACTAATAACCTGATAAAGCCTAAAAATGGTTCTGTCCTAAAATACTGTTGAAGAAACATCAGACGGTTTGTCATCCTGTACCAGGAAAGAATGAGTAAGTGCTAAAAGTGGCTTCACATCCTTTCTATATATAGAAATCCTATTACAATTACCCTTAACTGTCCTTTGCCTTGCTGTAGTAGTTTCCTCTGTGTCCTCCATACCTCCATAAGTAAACACAATAAGATGCCAGGGTTTGTCTCTGTATATAAAAAGAAGAGGCAATCCTGATCCACTTTTAGTGTACAGCTAATTTCCAAGCAAATGTGTGGTATCCTCATTCTCATCTTCACCTTTGTTTCACAGTTTGTATGTGCAGTAACAGTTCTTGATGCTGTACTTATTTTCACATTTTAAAAATTAAACTGTTTCTCAGAGTATCTTCCATTGCCACATCTTGTGTTCAGAGTACAAAGTATTCAGAAAAGAGTCAGGCAGCATTAATAGCTCCAGGAAGCAAATCTGTGCAGAATTCATGGCCTGCATAAGGAATGAAGGTGGATTTTAGTGAAGGACCTGCCACAGACGGATAATGATTATAATAATCACCAGTGCATCTAATCACTTTCCTAGCAGTTCTTTAAAAAGCTTCATTGTTGACAAAGTTTTTTTGTTCCCATTGCTGTCAGTGCAGAGCCTGTTTCTTTCCTTCTGAAGATTAATGGTCAGTTAACTGCTCATGGCTGAGCAAGGCTCATTAAAGGAATATTCTCTAATCATCCACAGCACTGCCAGTCTCTCCTTATTCGAAGCATATCATTTTGCGGAAACAGGATCAGAGATTAATTGAGTCAATTAGCAGCTAGATTTGCAGACAGTTTGGGAGACCCAAGATTTCCCACTTACCGTATTGATTTGTGTGCAAAATGGCATCTAATTTTCCACACTTCTAGGACTGGCAGGCATCCAGTCTGTTATTTTTCTATCCTAATGGCCAAAAACATGTCATGTGATCTTTGCCAATAAGTTGCATTTCTTTAGTCTTTCTTCTAAATGCAGTCATTCTATTTAGGTACTTGGGGGGGGTTGTTTAATGTATTTTTTCAAAAATCAAGCTGTGTTGGTAAAATACAAGCCCAGCCAAGCTTAAATCTGAGACATTAGCTCTAAATCAGGAGTTACAGTGCTTACCTGCCTGAAAATGGGCCAACTTCCATACTAATTGATAACCTGTAGATTTCCGGTTAATCACTGCTTTTCACAGAAGAGGACTAACTAACATTAAATTTTTCTGTATGTATATATAATTTGAAAGTTTGGGCTGCTCTCTCTTCCTACATCCGGTCTTTGTCATTCCTTATCTTAAGGCAGAGCTCATGCAGTTGATGGATAGCTTCTGGCCATCAATCAGGACCCCAGAGTGGGTTTCAAGCATTCAGAAAAGCACTGCTACCTTCTTCCTGCATGTGCTTAGAAGTACGTGAGAACAATTTCACGAAGCTAAATACTGCTGCTTAACAGGTGAGAACTCTAGCAGAGAAAGTTCTTTCTGTTTAATCTTTTGTCTTCCATCCTAACAGTGCTGAAGTACTTCCCAACCATTAGCAGTAAAAGACCTCTTATGTCCTTACAAGACACAGAGGAAATCAACCATTTAATCTGTAGTTCTATTTGTGAAAATAAATTATGGGGAGCTTTGACTTGCAAGAGTAAATAGTTTTGTGGCTAGCTCTGCTGAGGTAGACCACCCCAGCCAAACCATATTCTCCTCTTGCACCAGCAGAAAGTGTACACTTACTGCTGACTCTCAGCATTTCTATAGACTTGCTTGACCTTAAGTCTCAGGAAAAATTGCTTTGGAGACAACTTTTCCTGTAAGCAGTGGAATATTGTGAAGACCAGCTTTTATGTTAATAAGAAAAGGAGTGGCCATTCATGTGTTTCTATGAATGACTGCCACACATTTATTTCTGTCTAAAATAGAAGCTAGTAAGATAGAAGTGAAGGAAGGAGGAGAGAAAACTTCTGTATCTGATTCAGATAACATTAAAGTCATTGAGAAGTGGGTGATTGATTTGAATGGGATTTCACAGGGATGAAGGAACCTCAACTACAGAACTGAAACACCTCCGAAGTCACAGAATGTGATCAACTGCTACACCTACTGATATTTAACTTCTGATATTTCCTTACATATAGCCCTCAGTTTGGAACGTTAAGCAAGGCTTTTGGAAGCTCTGCAACTCCTTTAGTCTCTTTCAATAGAAGAGCCTCTCTATTGCTCAGATTATAATAATAATTCTTGGCCCTTCCTTCAATTACTCTTGCTTCAGCAAGGAATCAGATCCTCAGTGTCCAGCATTTTCATCTAGAATATTTTTGCTGTTCACATGTCTAAAATGAAATTGAGAGTTTTAATCTGCTTTAAACGGAGAGTTTTAATCTACTAAGGTTCCTTAACAGCCTTAATATCCACCTCCTCAGTTTTCCATCAGCAAGTACGGCTATTCAGCAGAGTGGAGAACAGAGATAATTGCTTGAAAGACAAAAACCACAAGTAGTGCAAGATTGCATGAACCAGCTCATTAGCGACCTTCCTCTTCACTTCCAAAGTGTAATTCAAAGCTCTGGGCCAGTTATGCACATGAGTTTTGATTCCTGGGGATTATTTAGTGAAGGTGGTGGAAAATGTGGTATTGTAAGAAACCACAGCTTTCATTTACTTAGTGGGTGCAACAGATTCTCAGCTACTTTGTGTAATCAGATTTGCTTCTTTAGCTAAATCATGGTATCCTGTTAGCTTTAAAAAAAAGACATGAAACCTTGCTTCTAACCCAGCATTTTTCTGCCTATTCCTCATCTATTAGACCAGATTACATGCTTGCTATTTTCCTTTCAGGCCTGCAATAGGAAAGCATCCTCTGTGCTGATTTCTTTAAAAGAAGTGTTTGTCACTGACTCTTTTGTCTCTTCTTTCCCTCCTGTATCAGCTGCCCTTCTGCTCTGTGGCAGGCAGATATTCTTGAAGGTGAGAAAGCACTATGAGAGGACCACTAGGAAAATGGGAAACTTCCAGTGGGATGAAGGAATCTGAGTCAGGTGTGGCAGAAGTTCTGGTGAAGGTTGAACCCACAGTTGCCATAGGATAGGCTGCTGAGTAGCCACTTATTAAAAATATCATGATTAGCCCCTGTCTTTCTCAAAAGAGAATCATCAATTTTATGAAAAAAAGTATCAGAAGTCTTGCACTATACTGAAAAACAGTAAAAAGCAAGCCTTTCCAAGATTATGCATCTTGCGATGGAAATAAGATTCTTACTCCTAGTACCCTCCCATGTTTGTGTTGCATTTTTGAGTACAAAATTAATTTTTTTTATTCAGTGAAGCTGGCTATTTTAGCCGAGATTAAGGGTTCTAAGGATCATGGGACAATCCCTATCTATTTAGGTACTTGTATTTATTTAGAATTTATGCTGTGACCAGAGTCACAGCAGACATACAATATTACAGGCAAAGAAGAGAACATCCTTTGGGTAAAAGACCTCAGTGTACGAATAAAAGGTTCTAAACAAAGTGCAAATTCCCCTTTCAGTCTTTTTCAACTACTCACATCCTCCAAAGTTGTAACAAAGCCCATAAACCTCAGGTTTGTAGCTATCTCAGGAAGTGTTATTTGTCTTCTATTTCTAAGAGTGGATATTAGTGGTGACTTAGAGCATATGGCCAAAGCCAATGAAGCCCCACCTGCCACTGGGTTTAGGTAGACAATTGCCACTGAAGTCCAAAATTACTTAAAAATACACAACTTCGGGAAGTTCCTGGAGGGACCTGAACTCTTTTGCTACTTTCCCTTCCACTTCAAAGTCTCTCCTCTGCTATATAAACCCTATAAAGCAGAAAATATGTGTCCCTTGTGATTTCTCTGATTAAGGGTCTATTTTTTAGAACTTGATGAAATGGCTTGGGGTGCTTATTACACCCCGGACTTTGTAAACCAAACCAACGCCTTAGTAACACAACAGAATTAAAAACCCAGCTATACTTATTTGCCCATCTTAAAAAGTATGCTGCTAAACACACTGCAATGCAAATGAGAGGCAAATTAGCATATGTGACCACAGTAATTCTCCGAAGAGTGGTGTGTTTAGATACAAATGATTACTCAGTAATGAAATAGCAGTAGTAGTGATGAACCTATTTCCTCAGTTCTAATTACATAGGCTCCAAAGAGGTCTAAGCTGTGTTCCCTGAAAAGCTAATTATTCTACCAAGAACACTTTCTGCATTACAAATAAATTAATCCCCACAGGAATAACTGAGCTGAAGTAAATGTGACAATGTTTCTACCATAGGGAAAAGCATTTGCTCCATAATTTTTAACCATTCAAATACTGGAAAAGCGCATTTTGCCTCCTTGAAAATAAATACATTTTGATAAACAGTTCAGATTTTGCAAGTTTCTTGATCTTTCTTTTTAGTTATTTATTACAAGGACCATTTAAATCCTTTTTACATTTTTCAGAAGACATCACTTCTGATTTTCTTTCTAAAGTTATCTACTCATTACCTTTAAAGCGCCTTAATAAATGCTTTAATATGGGGCTTTAATAAAAGTACTTTACAAAAAAAAAGTCCTAAAACTGCAACAGAACGGAACTGAAGAGTTCTTCATATAACCTTAATGTAGTAATAAAAATTATTAAAATAAAAGTGATCCCTTATGTAACAGACCATTGCCTAGAAGTAAAAGAAATGCTTATTGAGAGTTCAAAGGCTCCCTAAACTTAAAAAGTACAAAGGGGGAATTGGCACTTGAGTTGAAAGCCCTCTGTTTTAGATACACACTGCATAACATTAGGTAAAGTTGTTAAGTCTGCTACTTTCTAGACACTGCTGTTTAAAAATATGTAAACTAGGTTTCTGCAGCTTTTCTTCCTGGGGTTATCCTTTCTTCTCACCTCTTCCTAAGACTAGCAGCAACACAGGTGGAAAGGGAGGGAAGGGGCAAAGTCCTTGAGATTCATAGTATCTCAGATTTCCAACTCTTGCCCTATTGTTAGGAAGATAACTGTACCCTGGTATCTAAAAGGAGAAGCCAACAGATTCTAGCAGAGTCAGAGAGAATTGTCATGCTCAGTTCTAGCAGCAGCTTGAGACCCTTTCCCCTTTCTAATTTCTGTTTCTTTTATTTCTTAGCTTTGTGCATAGAAGAAACACACCAATTCTGGATTTAAGTACTCATAGATACTATATTCTTGTATCTAAATGGCTGGTTTATCTTAGGATAGGCCTAAGAAATTTCTTGAGATAAATAGCCACCAACCCACCCTAAAACGGAGAGCAAGGGAGTGAGCAAGGTGCTCTTTTGGCTTGTTAAAACATTTCCATGGAGAAGCAGAGCCATCTGAAGTAACACTGTACTGCATGAGTTACCCACTAAGAAGCTGCCATAATAAATTTTAACTAGAAAAGTTATAGTATGATCAGAATGGTAAATAGATTCAAATATTTAAGTTTCAACTGACAGATTGAGGAAGAGGGCTTATTTTCATTGCACGTGATTTCATAGTACCTGATTTTTGTACTTTGCATTGTAATGAGGATTGATAGAGCTAATCTAAACCCTTCACATAAAACGAAACAACATGAAAATGAGAGGACATATGATTTATAAATTATGAAATTATGAATAAGTTTAGAGCTTTATGCCTAGGATAATAAGCACAAGAAATACTTAATTTCAAACTAACAGAACAAAGGGCATGACAGCCTTTATTCCTCTGATGTATCCTTAAGGATCTGTCCAGAATACTTGACATAACAATAAAGAAAAGAAACAGTTTGTTGAGAGGTTACAGCCTTTTCATGATACTGAGATGCTGAACTTAGTTTTTAGTACAGCAATTTAACTAACATAAAACTTTAACTGAGATGAATGAGACTCCAATTTAGTTTTCTCTTTTAAAATCTGATCTCTATTTCTTAACTGAAAAACAGCAAAAGTAAAGGAAATCAGAAATGTAATTGTTTTTCAGTCCATTAGATAAAGAAATACGTGTGTCATTGACTAGGTAATAGCTTTCTCAGAACTAATGAGCACTCAAGATTCATTCTGGTGGTGTTGCAGCACAAGAATATGGCAAGGAAAGAAAATACAAAATGCCACGTGGAAATCAAATATTTGAGCTGAAAGCAGAGAGAATTTTAAAAACAGTGAATATGCTTGTGAAATGGCAGATGCAGTCTCCTGTAAAAACAAACTTTCACTGCTTAGATTTAAGATTAAAATCACTTTACTTGAAACAGTGAAAACCTGTGAGGAAAAATGTACTTTATATGCTTCAGGCTTAATCCAACAAGCTGTTTAGTTAAATCTATGCAAGTTTTTGACAGACCTAACTGCCTTTCCTATGACTAACAGTCCACCTTCAGCTTTCAAGCCTTCATTCCTCCCAGGCTCTGACCGTGGAAATGCCTGATACCTCCAAAAGGAACTATAGCACTGAAGGATGCCAGCTACAGCACGGTGCAGAGGCATGTATTTCTCAGCATCACAGCCATTGCAAATGTGTCAAGCTTGGTTGCTGTTCTCCACATTTCCCCCTGTGCAATGCACAACCAAGTGAAGGTCCCAGCCTTCATTTTCAAGGTATCTCCTCACTGAAACAAAATATTCAGTTTACAAGGATGTAGAACACAGCTGACAACTCCTCTCCGGTGGAATGGAATAATATGGCTACAGCTCATCTTTACAGATAATAGGACTGGCAATAAATCTGACATTTAAGTATGAGTAGCAGACACCTACAACCTGAAATAGAAAGCTCATTTCTTTTACCTTGTCTTCTTACATGGGTATTAATGATGTTGCTTAGTTAATGTATATGAATTTTCAAAACCAAACACTCAAGTAACTCACTTCTATATCTGGGAAAGGGTGGGAGAACAAACTGCCTCTCAGGCCTTAGATACAGTGCTTAAGCAATATAATAAGGTACATGTCCAGTTCTGGGCTCCTCAGTACAAGAGAGACATGGAGCTCCTAGTCCAGCAGAGGGCTACAAAGATGGTTAAGGGACAGGAACACCTCTTTTACGAGGACAGGCTGAGAGAATTGGGCCTGTTCAACCTCGAGAAGAGACAACCTTGAGGGGACCTCATAAATGTGTATAAATATCTGGAGGGAGAGTGTCAAGAGGCTGGAGGCAGGCTCTGCTTAGTGGTGCCAAGCAGTAGGACATGAGGCAGTGGGCAGAAACTGATACACAGGAAGTTCCACCTCAACGTGAGAAAGAACTTCTTTACTGTGCAGGTGACCAGGCACTGGAACAGGTTGCCCAGAGAAGTTGTAGAGTCTCCCTCACTGGAGATATTCTAGAACTGTTTTGACACAATCCTGTGCCTTGTGCTCTGGGATGACCCTCCTTGAGCAGGGAGGTTGGACCAGGTAACCCACTTTGGTCCCTTCCAACCTGACCCATTCTGTGACTCTGTAACTGACTTCAGTTACAATGGAAAACACATCCAGAAAACAGAGGAGGTTAAGATGTAAAACTCTTGGAAGAAAATAACACAAAGCTATTGGGATGGAGGAGGAGAAGGACAGGGAGAGAGGAAAAGGTGTGAAGAAAGGGATTGACAAAAGCATGTTAAATATCTTCCTTGTACTTCTCTGATTTCCTGCTTTCTACATTCATTAGCCCTTCTTTTAACTGACACAAGAAGCATTTGACTTGTACGACATGGAATGGGAGGAATGAAGAGACGTGCCCTTGAACCATTCTAGATGCAGAAATGACCTATGTCTGTCTTCTGGTTTTCAGTATCAGTTACCGAGAACAAGTAAGTAGTTTTTTGCCATCTCTGGTTGAGAAGTTCTGTTAAAAATGGCTTCCTTTTAGAACACATCTCCCACTTTCTAAAAGAAAGGGCCGGATGGCTCTGAACCGTGAGCAGTTCCATCTTAACTGTGAATTTGTTTTGTTACTAGGGCGAGGCAGATTGCTAGCCTAACACTACAAGCAAACAAAAAATTGTTTGATAAAATAAGTCATCTCTTTCCATGGTACAGGTTAGATAGTTAAGGAGATAGAAACTATTCCTCCTCTGAGATACTGGACAAATTTCTCCCAAAATCCCAGCTTCTGCATGGCTATCCAACAGCGTGCCCAGGAGCTGCTTCCTGCTCACCTGTACTTTGGCCCTTTTTGTGATGAGGGCAGATTAGGTGATCTTTGGCTTCACCCAGTGCAGATTTAGAAACCGACTCTAAAATTACCGATAATGACAGTGAATGCATGTAAGATTTACTGCAGATCATTAATTCGTTTATGTATAACTGAGTAGAAAGGTACTCAACATTTTTTAGGACAAGACCAGTCCTCACTATTTGGGAAGATCTGCGGCATTACACTGTGTCTCTGAAGCCTGGACGGATGAAATCTAAAGTGATGAATATTTCCCAACAAGAATTTATCACCTTAGAGCAATAGTTACTGAAGAGTGAATGAGGCAAGACAGAAAATTATGCTGATCAGTGAAGCAACGTCTTTGGAGGAACTTGTGATTCTTCAGAGGTTAAATCAGTCAAGTGACAGGGATCCTTTAAAATCTTTATTTCAAGTACTTACTTCCATCAAATTGTGATTAAGAATCTGATAGATGAAAGTTTACAGGATAGCTTTAACGGAAGAACAGCCTCTCTTCTGATTTTTTAATTCTCACATTTGAAATTCAAATTCAACAGTATATAAGACAGAAAGTAATTTTTTCCCCATGCTTCAGTAAGCTTACATTATACTGTCAGGATGGCCAAGATGACAGTCTAGTTGTAGCACACACTGCATTCTGACTAACTTTAACCGGGTTTAGCAAACTTTTCAGTCCAATGCTTTCCAAAAAGCAGCAGCAGAACTGAGGGTAAACAAAAGCAATAGAAATACTTCATAGGCATCCCTTTTTACGTATTAAGGTATTGGAAAAACATGGGTAACAGTTATGTGAGGCAAAAGAATAACCTATGGATTTGCTGGAAAATAATTCATTCTGATGATAAAATCTCTTTTTTGCCTCCCTTGCAATTTTAGCATGCACATACTTTCCACTGTAGTAGCTGGTTCTTTGATTAATGTCAGCAAAACCAAGCTGCCAGTAACTTTTCCTCAGATAACTGAACTTATTTCAGAGTGGCATTCATCTGGGCACATCTGCTCTTTGGCTTTTTTTTTTTTTTGCAGAGGACTGGTAGGGCCAAAAAGCCATGGGAACACCAGGGAGCAGCTGCACCATGTGGCCTGGGCATGTTTCCTCCCAGTGCAGCCTGCTACGGGGGCTATGCTGGCTCCATCTCTCATCACTCCTGGTGAGTGTCCCCCAGGAATTCTCCAAGCATCTCTGCTAACACCAGCTGCTGGGGAACCAACTGTATTCAGGCAGTCTGTCCTATTAACAGAGATTATGATTCATTTAAAAGCACAGAGGTAAAAAGCAATTAGTATTAGTGATGATATTACAGTGAAATTCTTCTGGAGAGGAAAAACTAGGCGAGAGACACATTTTTGCCTGATGTTTTTCAGCTACCGATACTATTTCTAGATAAAAATAAGTGATTCACCCTAAGCATTTTTGTCACTTGTTATTTAAAGGGAATTATCATGGCTTGGCATTAGTTCTGAGGTATAATTCACAGTGTTTAAAATAATGAATATGTAAGATCCTCTTGGTAAACAGATCCATAGAAAGGGCAGGCAGATGGAGGTCTGCATGCTGTTTTGTTATATGTCCAGCATTACTTACATTTGGTAACTATTGAAACCCTTAAGCTTTAAATCTCCTCTTTCTCTTATAAAATACCATGAGATTAGGAGGTCTGCACTAATCAAGTGCTAACAATAAAAAAAGCCCAAACCCATTGTGGGAGCATCCAATGCTGGCCAAGTCGAAGGTGGAGGCATTGCCGCCCAAATCCTCAAAGATAGACTTTAAGTATATTTTTCTCTGCTTAATATGACTTGTAAAATATGAAGGTAAAGGTATTTCTCTGTACCTGATTATCTGCTGAGAATACTGCATTAGAACAATGAACATAAACAGAATAATGCATTAGTTAACAGGAACAAAAAGACCTTGTTAACTTGAAAGCTTCAGAGTCTGGGATTCATACTTAGATTACCTCTAACCCATTGTGAAAACAAGTATTTGTTTTTGGTTTGTTAAAAGCTTCTTCATCTTTTGGTTGGGGTAGACTAAGTGACTTGGGTGTAGATGCGCAAAGTAGCAGATAATAGCAGATGAATCTCTAAGTATAAAAGATATTTATTATCGGTGAAATTCCAAGTTGGAGACATAACTTGTTCACATTTTTTTAAAAATCACAAAACATTTATCTACACTCTTCTGTGCCTAAATACTTTGCCCAGTTTTCTTATTTGTCAGGAAATACAGCAACAAGACCTGTGAAATATTAATTCAATTAATAAAAAAAAATTTAAAAAAATAGGGTTTCATATCTTGAAAACCTTTATTTCTGACATTTTCTAATGAAATACTTTGATTTGGTAATTGGAAGCTGCAATTTAAAATAATAAAAAATATACAATGAGGTACATCTTTCCAAGCCAAACAAAACTTCTCTTTCATTCAAGATGAAATATTAAAGTTTTTTACTTTAATAATTTCAAACATGAAATCGAAAAGTCTACAGTTATTAAATAAAAAATAAGTATTCAAAATGTCCCAGTTACTGTATTGATATTTACATTTCTTGCTTGCTTGGCTTTGTGCCAAATCTATATCCTCTTCTAAGAGATAAAAGAGAGTATTGCTTAGAGAAGTGCTCATGTCAGTTCATTAAAGTCTGTGACTGAAGGCCTTAAGCTGAATATGTGGTAAATTTTACCCTTAAAAAGATTACCCCCATATTAATTGAATTTCCTAAACATCCTTTAAGGAATATCACCATTATCTTACTTCTTTATTGAAGGCAAAGCCCATGAGTGTTCAAAATGAGGCCAATTTTGCTGCATTAAGAATAATGATTTTTAGCTATATTGAAGATAACACTATGCCATTTTATATTAGCTACTTGAGAAGGAAAAATAGAATTAACAAGATCTACTCTTCTCTTAGCCTAACTATGTCAGTATAATAAAACTCTATTTAAAATTAACTTTTATTTTTTTTAAACTTATGAGCCAGAGGCTGTCTGGATGGGTGCAATTTGGAAGAAAAACTTTTAGTGTGATGTAGGTGCACTGAATGGGATGTGCTGAGACCAAAAATTCTGTAAGTGACTCAACTGAGAAGTATGGTCCAACTGTGAATGAAGTTCAGGGTAGTTTACTGGCCTCTTGACTAGTAAATATGAGATGGATTCTGCCATGTAGCAGGGCATAACATTCAGAGTATTACGGAAGTCATTAAGGAAAAGAAGTACAGCACAAAATTGGTCATTGACTGAGTTAATGTCGGTTTTGGTAAAAGCATGAGCACAGTTTAGATGCAATTATCAGAACAAACAACTAGGAATGGATGCTGAACCCCTCTTGTGATTCTCCTCTCCAGCTCACACATCAAAATGTTCTTGGGCTGAAAGTCAGCTGTAAGCAAAAGCTGCAAAGCAAAAACTATTTTGCTTTTCTTTTCAATGTGAATGGAAATCCCCAGAGTATCTCCATCCCCACCATGCTCATTTCAGCAGAATGCCAGAGGGCTAATAGAAGATGGAGGTCAGTGAGGTTTTAAACCTATAATGGATATTCGTGTTCCTTTAGATTGAAAGAGATTCAATGGAAATTTTAAAAGGCAAGAGTCATCTGAAAAGCTGACTGTTTGAAGGCAGGAGTATCACACAGTATAGTATGTTAGAACCTGAAAATGTAAAAGCTTATTCTCAGTCCCCCATAAAACACAGATTTTTAGAGGTACAAGCACTTGCATATTGCCCTTGCAGTTAAGAGATCTTGTCAGTTCTGAAGTTCAGAAGAGGGGATTTGTCTTGGCCATGAAACATACAGCACATGAACATTTATAATGCAGTTCAGAAAAAGATCTCAGTAGGATTGGATCTGAAACCCGTTTAGATTAATTCCTGATTCAGAAATGCATCTGTAAGACTGTTCTCTCATTTAAAACTAAGGATTTAGATGCAAGTATGTGACTAATATACCACAAGAATAGTTACAGAAAACTTTCCAGAAAGGTCAGATTTTTGGTCTATCAGTCCTGAAACAGTTGCTTTGAGCAGCAGAAATTATCAAACATCTCAAGATATTCAATGTAAAGATGCGGCTTTTGATGCCAGTCAAATAAATGCCAGTGTCAGCTTTCACTGGCTTGAAACCTTCACAACTGTAACAAAAAGCTTGGAAATGTGACAGAGCGTGATCATTGACCTAAACACAGGCATCCAGTGTCATTCAGGATGCCCTGCTGGACCCTGCCTGGCCTCCAGCTACTGCTCCACAAGGGCATGGGGCTCCTGTTGCTCTAATGTCACATCTGCAAGACTCATGCAAATGCCCTGGATACCCCACCAGGGCACCTCAAATGATACTGGCTATCTACATTTAGGCAACTGGATGCAGTCCTCTGTGAGAAAGGAATGCAAGCAAAAGGATCCAAAGCTGATATCTCAGATCCATAATTATTTTAAAATTGTTATAATTATGAGAAGCTCACCAGTGATTTCAGAATGCTTCAGCTGGCAAGTATTCAGCTGGAGTATGCAAAGTGATTTTTCACATGTCTACAATTAATTAGGCACTGGAAGTATTCAGCTAAATCTTCTCTCAGATGAGCATTTATAGAAAGGATAACATTTTGGTGCAATTCTTCTACTAACAGGCTGCTTGGGAAACTGCAGTGTTTTGTGAAAATTTTGGACTGACTGCTTCAAAACCTTGACAATATGTTTAGTCTGCATAAATGAGGGAAAACATGTTTTGTTTTGTTCAGCATGCTCTGAACTTTCACAGTTACATAATTATCCGCTCAGATGGTCCCACAGTCTTATTTTGACTGAAAGGGAAATTGGAAATGTTGATAAAATAAATCCAGGCTGGAAGCTTGGCAGCTCTGCCATTTATTGGAGAGAAAAAGACCCAGGTTCAGGACTTTCTTCAGCATGTGATATTTTTCACTGCAAACCATTCCCTGACATGGTGATAGTTAGCTGCTACAAGGATATAAAAAATGCTTTTCTGGTCTTCTCCTGAATAAAGATATTATGAGAGTGTTGGGTTGCATACTGTGGGACAAAGATGAGATGCTGGCACTTCATACCACCCAGAAGCTGAATCAAAGTGCTTGACCAGATTCTGAAATGAAACAGCCCAGGGTTTTGTTTCAAAACTTAAAACACTCAGGAAGCCTCATTTTTTCTTTTCCAGTACCTTGTGTGTAAAACTGAGGTGTCATTGATTTCCTCTGCAAAGTATTTTGGTGATACCAAATGCTGTGGGGTATTTACGACACAGGTATAATGAGTCAAAAATGATAGGTATGATTTGAGTCATAACAAGCTGATAAAAATAAAATTGAATGAAAATTTTCAGGTTATTTTTTCTCAAATATTTTGACAAACCCAGTCCCTGACCATAAAATGAATTTCAATCTGGGAAACTTTCTGCTGTGAATTCTCTGAAAATTATTGTCATTCCTTAGTTCTGCACAATCCCATACGTTAAGGTGCAGTTGTTCATGGGAAACAAGAAGCTCTTCCCTGCCAGCTTTTTGCCTTCGTATCAGCCAAGGCAAAGATAGTCTAAAAGTGAAACTGCCCTGCGTCTTTAATCATTGTCTGTGCTAGCAAAGAGTGAAATCTGCTTCTGGAGCTCCTGTTGTTAAAGCATCTTACATCCCCTGTCCCTAGGTGTAGACAGCACCCAAGGTGGCTGAGGCTTGCTTCATTAATTTTTCATGTGTGCATCAACATGTCATGTTTTTCTGCTTACAATTTCATCAATTGGTTTTTGACAGGCAATTTTTTCACAGAAAAATCTGAACAGTCTCCTGCTGCTGCAGCAATAGAGGCAGGCTTTGGGAAGATCTAAAAGGAAACACAGACACTGTATATTCTCTTGCACACAACCAGTGTTGTGTTTGCTCAGTATTCACGAATCTGTGCAAAATACAACTTGATACAGATTTCTTAACTTCTGGGACTGCTAAAGAAATGCATTGCTTTTGGCTCATTGAATCTAAAGTTTCAAAATAAAACTTCTCTGCTTACCTCAATTCTGCTGGTTTCATACTTTCTTCTTTATCAGAGAGGCTTGAACAAAACTGTCCAGGCCGTGAGGCACTGCCAGCCTTGCCCATCCCTGCTCAGCCTGCCCATGGCGGGAGCTCCTGTCAGGGCTCTCTGCATTCTGCTCAGGGCACAGGATCCCATGTCAGCCTGCTGGGGCCACCAGCTGCCATGGGCTCTGCCGAGCCAGGCCCGCCCGCGGGCCCACAGCCCAGCACGGCCTTGTCCTGCCCAATGCCCGGGGTGGTGCCCGATGCCAGGGCCGCCCTGTGCCTCCCTGCTCCTGGCTGGGCTGCCATGTGATGAGCTGCCAGGCCCTGTCCTGCTGCGCTTGGGGTGCCCTGACAAGAACCTCTAAACTATTATTAATGACCGAAACTAAGGCAGAAGGAACCCACACCTCTGTATGGTGTTTATTTGGGAATGCCACGTCCTGGAAACGGTTTAACATGCAATGGTCCCAGTGGATAATCGCTTCAATCATGTTACTGGAATACCAAGGCTACATACTGTTAATCCAGACTAGGCCAGGAAATAAATGTCACTTTCTCACAAAACCCCTTGAGCATCCGTGGTCTCAGAAGAGCACAAAAACTTTGGTTAAAACCATGTAATGTTCTTATATAAAGAAATTAAAATGGAGGGGAATGGAGAATAGTGGAGATAGGGGTCCTCTGGATATGAATTGAATATGACTTTCCAGAGGCTGGCAGCCAGGTGTACATATGGTGTATCTCTCAGTGGCTTTCTCTGGTGTATTGACTCTTCACAGTTCTTGGATTAAGTTTAGGACAAGATTAGGTGTGTTCACCATGCCTGTAATGGGCAAACCCACTGTATCTGCCTGTAGAAGACCCTGCCCATGAGGACTCAGCAAGACACAGGCTGTGTCTTAGACTGCACAAGCTACCCCATGGCATCCACCAACAGCCTTCCTGCCTTCTACAGCCTTTCTCTGTAGACTTCTTGTGCTTTTATACACCTGTGCATTTAATATTAGCAGAAAGCTTTTCAGAATTCAAAGTTTGAGTATTTTCCAAGCAGTAAATTTAGAACCATACCATGTCCTTTTCAACAACGAAAAGAGTTAACCTTGAAGACTAGAATGAAAGAACATTTTTTATTTCCAAAAAGAGCTCTGTGCTGAGAGCACTGACAGCTTCATGCTGCTTAGGACTTCCACTGGTCATCCTGTATTCCAGGCAGAAAAGAGCAGTGGGGCTGTACTTCCTTACAGATATTCAGTGCTAAAAATATCCTAATTCTGGTGGACAGGGGATCCCCAGGAAATGCTTCTCTCTTCCAGTGCAGCCTGCAAACTGGCCTGGAGTGACTTTTTCTGACAGATATTCTGCAGGTCCATAGGTGATATTTCTGGGTTAAAGGCACTCTTTCTCTTAGATGTTATTAAGATTTAAGGGATTTAAGGGATAAAAGCTTTAAACTTTTCATCTAGAAGTTTTTCTGTCAGTGGGACACAAATATCAGAGCTGCAGGAACACACCAGGACAGGCTTCCACAGGACGCTGCCCGCTCCTCAGAGCAGAATACAGTTAACTTTAAAAATACAATCTGTTTTCATACTGCATAATGCTCATGATTAAACATGAATTTCTTATAGCTGTTAGAGCCTGGGGCAGTCACCAAGCCCCAGCTGATAAATGTTACTTAAATGAAAAGACATTTTTTTGTTATGCTCCTGGCAATTCAATAATGATGTGGACAAATCTCTGGCATGGTAACTGCCAGACCCTACAAACTTTCAAATAGAGTTTTTTTCAAATGTCATGATAACAATAGGTCAAATCACTGATTTTTGGCCCAGAATCACATACCACAAGGATAAAGCTCATTTCCTTATAACTCCTACATGACACTGCAAAATTTTCTGTTTGATTTTGAAAAACATACCAGGAAGACACAGAGCTGAAGCAGAGAAATAGATATGTAGTCCCTGATAAATGGCATGACTGATGAGCCATTTTGTTTTGTGATAACACCTCAGGGCCTCTGACAGGACTGGGTCCTGTGGTGAGAGGTGCTATGGGCACGTAGCAGTACAATCCCACCTGCTCAAAGACTTTGCAGTCAGAAAAGCAGTTTGCAGCACAAAGAACAATCTAATCCCTGTTCTACATCCTGATGAGTAAGGCGTAAAAAGTGCCTTCGGTAAGGATGAGAGAGGAATAACCTACTTCACTGCTGTGTAGGGCCTAGCATTATAACTATATTATAAATGTCATGTCACGACACAGGATGTTTTATAGGCAAGTTTGTTCTTATATCCCATTGCTGGAGCTGGGAAAACTGTTCCTGATGAGTAAGTTAAATTCTTCAGCAGTTTTAACTTTTAGTATTAATCATAATGATAATAAAGTTCATGCTAATAGATGCATTCTATAATTTAGGTATCTAAATATAGCAATTTCCTGAGGCTCTGACAGTGTGAGGTATTAGCCTTTCCTGACTGGTGTACTGAATGGGACTTTCTGCTCGGAGCAAAGTGAATCATGGATTTAATATATGTAAATTCTTTCATGTCAAATCTTTTCATGGTTTACAACTTGCCTGCTTAGACTCACAATCTGTATTTGGTATGTCTATGATAAGAAGTTTTGCAGTATTTTCTTGTGGTGGCATACCATGAGGGGAAAAGGTTGTTACATGTTGCAGGGGAAAGGCAGAAGCTCTGTGTTCCCCCTTGTAATATAAAATAAATGAAAATGAAAAACAAGTGCAATCTCTAAAGCACTATTATTTTAAATTTATGAATCATTAGCTTCCTAGTACAATGAGAAATAAACATAATTTAATAGGCAAACCATAAAGAAGGGAACTTGAAACATGTTTAAGTGATTAAACAGCAGAGATCAGCAGGTTTCAAAATGAGAAATCACTTTAAATACAATTTTTTAAAATTAAGTGGATTGCTTCACTTATTAGCTTAAAATTTTTATTCCCTAGAAATTATGTCTCACTTTCAAAAGAAGACATATATAGAGCGAATATACATGCTATTTCTGCCATGATGAAAACTGGGAAAAGGAAGATGCCCAAACCTCTGCCTTATGTAAATGCTATTGCCCAGCCAAAAGAAAAAAGGAATAAACAGGTTTTTTGTTACTTCTATAATGTGCTGTTCCCAAAGAGGTGACAGGAATGTGTCTGCTGAACACACAGCATGTCTATGGAAAACAATAATCCCCTTTACTTCTCAATTTTAGTGAGAAAGCTAGAGCTAAGAAGGAAGACCTAAATTTAACCAGACTCAAGAATTTAATCAGTTTTGGGTAAGTTTAACTCTTCTTCCATGTAATCTGGTGGCAGGGTGGTGAGACAGCAATCTTCTGACAGGATATGTACTACTGAAGTAATGAGTTGGTGACCACAGCCTGACCTCAGATTGCTTCTACGTAAGCAGCACTCTGCCCTGGAAGCTTGTTTCAGTACCACAGAAATGAATCAACCAAATCTCACCTCCAACCTGCTGTTCATTATTCCTAACCAAGGGTAGCACAGGGCCCTTCAGTCCTGTGGAGGGACACAGGCACTGCAGCTTAGAGTTACCTCGGAGTTCCTCAATATGCAGGGAACATTGACCACTTCCAGGGTCCTGCTAAAAGCAAATTTAGGGGCATCAGCACATGGCCTCTTCCTCCTGTCTTATAAGCAGAAGACAATTTCTCCATCCCAGTATATCCTCTTTTTTAAGGATATGACCCAGCTTCAGGGAGTATTTATGGTAGGAATAACAGCAGGCATTAGCAGCGTTGCCTGGACGCTCTCCAGATAATAAACAACGTATGGGATTCCTGTTGGCAGGCTTTCACTTCGTAGCCAAGGGGAGTTAGCTGAGATGTCTGCAAAGCACAGACTTACATCTTGGTCAAGCAGTGGTATTTTGATAGGCCCTCCACGAAGCATTAGGACAGAGGATAGAGGAGCATAGCAAGAGCAAATGCTATACTGGTGAACATATGGATAAAATCTAGAAAACAGTCCCTTAATTGCTGGGGAAGGATCAGCAATTAGTGCCAAGAATATGTTTATTACCGTACAAGAGTGCATCCCAGTATCCTGGCTGCTCTCCAGGACTCCCAGGGTCTGTGGGTAATTATAATAGACACAGAAGTGTGACCCAACTACAGGTCCCATAAATTATCCTGTTGCATAGTTTGCTTAATATTTTATTCATGATTTTTATATATTCTACATATACAGTTAAAGAAAAGATATTTATCCTATACCAGCATTTTACTAGTAGAAAGATCAGAGAAAGAAATAATTAAAAAATCAAGATCAGGAACAATTATTTTTGTTATGATTACTTTGCCCATATTTACCTACTGCCCTATTTAACCTTTTAACTATTAGCTTTCCTGGATAAGTCTGCTATGTATTAATTTCTTTAGCTTCCTGTAGGTAAGAAAATCTAAACAATAAGCTTCAAAACCATTTTTAATCCTGAACAGGAGTGGTTCAAGTTGAAACTTTATTTCAGAGTGATCTAAAACCAAATGTAAAGCTGAGCTTTTGAAAATTATTAAATCTGAAAAAATATGAACTTCCCAAAAACCTGATCTAGAACTGCGTTTCATTTTATTGGAAAAGTTACAGGTACTTCTATTCATCACCAAAATTTTAAAAAGTTAATTACAAATTCTCCTTTCATTTCAAATTCTTCTTTTCTTTTTTTTTTTTTTTTGGAGGAAGAGGAAAATTAGAAGTGGCACAAAGCTTTTTCTTCCTTCTTCCTGCAAATTTACCCAAAGTTACAGGGGCCAGTTTAAGTGGAACTACATTAGCATGTAAAATTTTTTTTTAATCATAATCATTACCCTCCCCATGAAATACAGTGCTCTGTATCCTTCTGAGTAATATAATGTGAACTTTGCAGGATGTAAAAGTGCTACATCAGTCAAAGCCTCAATTACAAACATAGCAACTAAGTTTGATCTAAACTGTCGAATAACACAGCCTGTGGAATTTTGCCCAAGCTACACCAATCATAAGTGTATGAACCTTTATAGTTCAAAAACTGTTTTTTCTTCTTCTTTTGTCACTGACGGGCTAAAGTGATTGATAAATAGAATAGAAATTAGTCTCTGAAGGACTTCTGTGACGAATTTTGACAGATAAACTGTGGAATGAAGTCAAGACCTAATGCAGGGACTATAAATGTAGTAGATTTCCAATTTCACGTCAAAACGTGTCCATTTACAGATGAGGGCTAGCACACCTTCAGAAACAGGGAGATTTTGTCTGAAGGCAGGAAATGTGTGGGAAGCAAGTGCCTGACAGAGTATGTTCTAGATAAATAAGGCAAGGTGGAGAAAGTAGGAGGTTTGTGACAATGACTGCCTAATTCTGGAATGAAGCTCGAAGTACGAACATTCAGCTTAAAGTCAGCCTCCAACCACCACTTTGTGAATGGTTTGAGCTTTACCGTATTCATTGCCTTGTTGTATGTGAATCCCTGTCAAAGTCTTAGCAGCTGTGGGGATCTAAAGTAATCAAAAGGAGCCCAAACATGAAACAAGAACTTGATGTTCCATTATGAATAAGCACTTCTGCAATTTGATCTAACACATCATCGATTTTGCCATTCTTCACTTTTCTAATGCTGTTTTTCAGTTTTAATTTAAATATGATTACATCTTTAATGTGATTTACTTCAAATTTTCTTATTAGCAATAGCAGCAAAATGAAGTATGGGAATGATGACAGCAATGTGAATTTTGAACTGATAATAATGGAGTCCTCTTATATTAGTCTATGCAACAAGAGAATAGTAATCAATCCTTACTACAAGGTAGTTATGGACCTGTGCCATCTCTACTGCATTTGGTTTGAGCAAATTTGATGGTTTTATTTCTTCCACTGTAAAAAAATATAACAATTCTCACACTGTGTTTTCTTGTTGTAATTTTTGCCTATGTCTTTATACCACAGCACCTCAACTGCTCTGTGGCTGCCATTAGCCAGTGCCAATAAGAAACTATAATGTTTCCTCTATTTCAAGTCATATGGGTGACTAAAAATGGTTTCTGATGGTCTTAGGCCCAGTAAAGAAAATTACAGGTAGTTTCCTTTAGTTTGTCTCATAAAAACCTGGGGCAGGACCCGAGAAGTTTAGTCCATGATTGCTATGAAATCTCCACAGATTATACGAATGAAAATACAGCAAAACCTTCTATATCCCAACGGCAGGGATTTGTTCTAGAGTTGTTCTCTGAAAACATTTTGTGGAATAAGCTTAGAAGCTTATTGTAAACTACGACAAGCAGTTTGTGGACGCAATTCATGCATTTCTTAATACTCTTGCTCAAAACCCAGATATTCCTCATTTGCTAAAAGGAACCACTTTGATACCAATGCATCAGCCTGGTGTCACAGAAATTCATGGGAACCCTGGCTGAATGAGTTTTTGCTGGATAAACATGCCTCTGTAATGTCTGCAAAGACACCTTACACCTTGAGAGCATTCAGGGCCCTTACCCCATCAAACGGGCTAACAAATCACTGCCCTGCAAAGCAAAAAGCAAGCCTGGAAAAACTGGGGGAGATTGGGCTGACTGGCAGTGTGCTGCATAAGTGCCTCAGCTCTTAAAAGGAGATTCAGGCTTTAACTACAAAAACACCTGCTTCCTCCAAAGAACTCTTGGGTTCGCGCAATTTTATCCAAAACCAAAATTTCCCAATCCAACCTCCCTTTTGGTTCTAGCAACAGTAACTTTATTAAAATTTCTTTCAGCCAGAAAAAAATCGAAGTATCACACAGTGTGCTTTTGAAGGAAGAATTTCTCACTGCTGAGAAGACAAAATTCAGGAAGGAGAGGCACCTCCAGCTGTTAAGCCCAGTCAGTTTTCTGCCCAGTAAATGCTCTAGATTCCTGGCAAAAAAAAGGAGCACCATCACCCAATTCCACATCACTAAATCATTTTTTGCCTTGCAGCAGTTTATTCTGGGGTATTACAGGCATGAAATCATTAATACATTACACAAGAGAGGAATGGTGCCACTGTAGCTGTGACAGTCCAAAGACACATGGCACAGGGTTTGCAGTGAGAGATGGCATCTTTTGCTAGATCAACCAGCACAGTGTTAAAAAAAAAACCAAGCTACTGAGTGAAAAAGTAATTTTTTTTTTCTGATGACTTGATACAACCTTCTCCTCAGCCTCTAAGAACTCCTATAACTAATATTTGCCTAAAGGTGACCACTGTTTCTTTGTATTTAACTATCATGTGGCCATATGATAGTTAACCCTACAGATCATTTATTAATGTATCATGTTGTAATATAAAAATAAGAACAAACATTTAATGAAACATTAAAAATCAAAGCAAGTGTTGACATTTATCCTGCTATTGCTAAGATTTAATCAGGTTTTCCACTATTCTTACTAGTTCCAAAGGTTTTGCTCAATGTTTCATTATATTATCTCAGACTGTGGTTCACGACTAAAGGATCATAAAGAAAATAAAAGAAGAAAGGAGGAAAGATAGTATTTTTTGAAACTGTAGTCAATTATTCATCTGGATCAGCTGCTGCAATGAATGATGTCATGTAGATTTCACTTAGCAACAAAATACAAATAGAAAATACTGTTCCACCCAATGCAAAGTACTGCAAATTATGTAGATAATGAGTTTTTAATGACTAAGTTCACTTTGTGCACAGTTTCAGAAATGTCCCTGTAAATATTGTTTACGTCATGAAAAGGGCACATTAGGTACAATCTACCACTCTGTACTCACTCCCTGTACTTACAGCAACCCCATTAGAGAAGATATTTGAAGATAATTGAAGCCTGTTGTAATTACCTCATATGAAAGAGAAATTTTATATTAAAATCCAGTGAGAAGGGACATTTTGGTAACAATATAAAGTCAAAATGCTATAAGAGCCTAGAATTTCTTAAGCATTTTGTCCTGCCCATGAATACAAAAGGCCACAATTTCATTCCAGCAGTTGCATGTATATAAAACAGCAATTGCATGTATATAAAAACCAAAATGGTTTATTTTGCTTGATCTTCAATTTGCTTCTACAGATCAAATTACGAACACTTAGAACGTTTTTTTCAGAAGGAAAAAAAGGACACACACACAGAAGTTTGGTTAATAAGAGAGAAATACGGAGAATAAGGGTAAAATATTGAGTTGCCTCACTGTGGCAGAAATTTTTAACTAGTTCAGTCAATTTTATACACATTGCGACAGCCTGGCTATGATGATATGGGATCCATATCTGATTCACTTGGAAATCAGAAGTATTTTATTGTGATTTTAAGGCAATTCATTCCTTTTTTTATGATGAAAATGCTGAGTGCATTGTGAATACACAGTGGTTTGTATAGCTTGCATTCTGTGTTTTCAGAGAGCATTTGCTGATGTAGTCAATTGTAAAAATCTATCAATTTCAGCAATGACAAGGTCAAAATACTAAATACCTTTGACTAATGTATAGTGACTTCATCACTGCATGCTGATTAATACAGCAGTATCATTTGAAATGTTTTATTTAGACAGACTTAAGCCATTTTGTTTTCATTTCTAATTCTTATTTATGGCATAGAATTTAAAAAAAATATTTTTAAATATATATTTTTTCAGAATTTTTCAAGGTTAAAAAGTCAATTTGTGGTTGGGTTTTTTAATTGTTAAATCTGTATTTTTCAGTGGAAAAGACTTCTGTTTCAAAATTCCTAACAAGCTCCTGTGGTAGATAGATTACATAAAAACTGTGGCAATTATTACTCCTTGTCTATGGCAATTTTGCATGGTGTGACTATTTTTCATTTCCTTGTATATTGAAGAAAATAAGAGAAAACATTTAAACCTAATTGCATTTTTCCCAGTGAAATATTTGAAAGTTTACAAATGTCTTTGTCTGAATACATTATCACAATGCCCGTCCTGTATTAAATGGTTAAAATTCTTCACTGTGTCTTGGCTTTACTGATGCTGGTTTCCAAAGTTCTGGTTTTCTATTTTCACATAACATGGTTATCTAGGAGTCTAAAATTTTCAATAAAAGTTTCTCAATTAGCCTAAAATGAGCACTAGGGTGTCCACACTGGTTATGTAAAAGAAACTGAGAATGAAATCTTTATTGATTGCTAACACATTCATAAAATGTTTGCTAGCTGTGCTCTCACCTCACTCCATCCCTGTGGCCACAGATGATTGCTTACTCATAAACCTTTTGAACCCAATTAGCCACCACAGTAATTATCAGCAGTCCTCATAAACCCCACTAACTTTGTAACGATACACCAGAGCCATTTATGATGGACTTTGTAATGATGAGCAATACATGCAGTGGTTTT
Organism: Platysteira castanea; assembly: GCA_013397175.1. Classification (NCBI taxonomy): domain Eukaryota; kingdom Metazoa; phylum Chordata; class Aves; order Passeriformes; genus Platysteira; species Platysteira castanea. The sequence continues at coordinate 688,431 of VYXC01012975.1, read as the reverse complement.
ACCCCACACTTGAAATGTTTCTTTTCAAATGCAGACAATCCGAGCCACAAAAGCAATTTTGCACACAAAAAGCCAGTATCACCTAACTCGGGCAGAGAGCCACGGCTGCAGCAAGAATGTCATCTCTGTTCCCCTGGGTGACTTGGAAATCATCACATTCCTGCAACAGCAAATGAAAATATTCATCTCTTTTATACTGAATGCTGTGAAGTCCAGTTGGTTGAGAAATTACAGCTTTGTATTGATTTTCTACTCCTTTTAAAAGGTTCTACCAGAAGTATTAGTGTTATGCCACCTTTAAATTAATGACATACTAGTTTTTATAGCCTATGTCTATCAATAACAAAAAAAAAATAAAGACCACAGAAAGAGCAAGTCTGTTTTCTTCTGTGCAAGGAAAGAAACTGTAGTCAATATTTTGACTGGGCCTGTGAAGAATAACACAAATAAGATTATACAGAAAAAGAGATCTCATTTGACAAGAACGTGGGTTTGTAAAACAATACACAATGGGTCAAATCCATTAGGAAGAAAAGGAAGTCCCAAGAATTGGCTGGGGCGAAGGCTGAACAGCATTCATAAATTAGCTGATGCTTAAAACTGTTATTCATTATGCTCTATTTATCAGCTTGTAAAGGCTCCCATTTTAATTTATAATAGCACTCCTCCTCAGTCATCACCCTTCTGCCACTTTTCATTACATTAGAAAATTCAGTTTTGTATACCTTGTTCTCCCACAGAGAAGCAGAAATTTATTTTCCTCCTCACTTTTTGATACAGTATGTATTTTTGCCTAGATTCTCCTGACTTTTATTAGTGCAATAATTTACTAGACAACTCCCCAGCACCTCAAATCTGTGCCCATGAACACCATGCTGCATCTTGATTTGTCTTCTTGATAGCAGAATATTGAATTCAATTTCAAAGATAAAAATGCCATCCCATTTGATTCATCAAGTGGAATAAAGCCCTCTTGCTGAGAAAGCCATTTGAATGAGGGTTAACTGTGACCTGTGCTCCTCCACAGTCCTTGGAACATCTGGCCATATGGGCTGTAAGCAGATTAATCCAGTGCTTTGCACCCTCCTCCTTTAAACAGCTTAAAGGTTGCTGTTTAAATAGCACGGCATGCAATTTTTTTAAAAAAGATCAGCAGATATCCAAAATAACTGGGACCAGATGAATAAACCCTCTCCACAGGAAATTTTCAGAGGACCTGAAGAAGCAAATTATTTGGAAATTACTTGATTTTGTTGTGGTCTTATGTTTTAACTTGATACATCTAAATTTAATCTTTCCCAAAGTTGTCAAATCCTATCTAGCTTACATGATTGATCCAGACATACAACTTACACTATTCCTGCGTCTGACAATTGTAATAGACAGTTTTAAAGTCTGGGTAAGAGAGACCTGTAGTAACACCAGCTTGTCTGGATGAAGCTTTTATGCCTCGGTGAAGCGTCCCTCCCAGGGTGCTGGTGGCAATGTACTTTTAGCTTCGGCTGTAGCTCCAAAAAGCTGGAAAGTTCACCCTGCTAGCACTGACCACCCAGCTGGTGCCTGCTAGTGCCCAGAGCTATGTAAGCATCTCGCTTGACATGTCCTCTGTGTTGCAAGCAGAGGCAAGGCTCTGGCTACCTTCCTCACGGCGGCTGATGCTTTTGGCCGCAGGAGCAATAGCAACCAGGCTGTACTGATGAACTAGAGGTCATGTGGAGGACACTAATGCAGAGGCTTTTCTTCTACCTGTTTTTTTTTTTTTTTTTCCCAGTAGTATAATACATTTTTGGTGTTAAAACAACCAATATTTTAATTCAGGTTTTTTAAAATTTATGTTTTCTTGGGTTTTTTCCCACTGAAAATGGCAACCTCCTCACAGGGGGGAATTTTGATTATATTTGAAAACAGGAAAATCCATTTAATTTATTTTAACATCTAAGGTTTTGCACAGAAATAATTATTTTAAAAACAAGTCAGACTGAAGGCAAGTTCCAAGCTATGTGAAGTCAGTACGAGACCCCTTTTATCCCCATCTCTGTTTCTAGGATTTTATTTGGTAAAAGCAGAAACAAAATCCCACAACCCCAAACATTTGCTTTGTTTGATTGTACTTTCAGGTTTTGCAATACCTCTAAATTAATATTTTTCTGTTGATTTTCAAGAACTTCATCTCTCAGTTCTTGTACTTCATAGTTAACTGCACTAGAGATTTAGTTCTGATCACTATGCTTCGTGTGTATAGCATGACCAATCCTGGCCAGAACAGTTGTTTTTCTAAGTGAGTTTGAAGAAGCTGTCTTCTTCACAGGTGGTGGTTGTCACTGTGGCTCCGCAGACAAGCTGAAGTCTTATTACCTTCATTTTGCGTAGCTACTAATTTTAAAGTTGTCCATCATGATTAGTTCTGGGACTAAATCCTGTCAATTACCAACCATGGTGAGTTCAAGGTTGTCTGGCTAACTTTAAAGAGAGAAACTGAGAAAATTCTGATGATACCCTCTGAAACGACATCAGAAAACAGTTTCCAAAGTTGGAAATCTTATCAACATGCAGAGCAGTACATTGCTTATTACTCTGCATTCCTAGTCAATGGAGAAATTATTAGCAGATAGCACCAAGTGAAGAAAAGGAATGATATTTTGATTGAGTTATTGAACTGGCTCCATTAAAGAAGACTCCATCACTGAGCTGATAATTCCTGCTCCTTATTCTGTTGTTCATCTTATAGGACGGGACCTGAATGAGAGCAGAGTGCCAAAGCTGAGGACAGATTGCACTGGGGACAGATTGCAGGAGCATTACCACACTAAGGCAGTGTTTTAAGGACTAGATCTCACCTCTTGCTTAAGTTGTAGGTTATTGTGTACACCAAAAGGCCATCCTGAAACAGGAAAATGGCAGCAATTCACAAACCTTTGGCCTGATCCTGCCACTGACAACACTCCACCAGCCAGTGCAGGTCAGATGAGCGTGTGATACATGATATTTGTGGATAATTAACAATGGACTTTTTGAAACACTGAAGGCCCAAGCAACTCCTTCTTTCCAATAAAACATATGCAGCACTGACATATGGATTTTTTATTCCTAGACCATGGTAAAATATAATTTTTCAGTTCTTTAAAAGTTTTTGATTTTACAGTTTTCCCATTCTATCTGGGTTAAAACTAGGACCTTTCCAGTAAAAGACCAAACCTCAGAATATCATAAGTTAGGATCTTAGTCTAAAATGGAAGATAACCTACATGACTCTTCTTCAGCTCCCAGTTTCTGCCAGAGATTTCTATTTTATCAGCTCAGTTGGGATTCCTGCCTACTAGATTACAGACTTGGTATCTCTTGCTGTGCCCTAGTAACTACTCAATTATTTAAACATGGAATGGCTCCAACAGATGCTATTGCAAGAAACACATTCTGTAACAGCACAGTCAAAGCATTCATCTGGGACACTGGAAACCAAGGGTCAAGTCCTTGTACCATAGAGGTTTAAAATCTTTATACAAAGAATTAAATTTATGCTAGACACACAACACCACTGGGTCAGGGGAACAAAAGTTCAGGGCTATAACCTGTCCTAGGATGTAATTAACTCCACCACTGGTTATTGGGAAAATAATTTAACTGTTGAATTTTGGCAGAAATGAACTCTTACATCTTGTACGATGGCATCCTAAGAAGCCATAGAGATCCTCCCTACACAATAATACAAAAGTCTAATTGACAGTGCTACAGACACTGATAAATATTTGGTATGAAAACCAGCTATTTTGTGGAAATGCAGAAGTTTTTTAAAAATAATAAGATATTACAGCAAATTTCAGAGTTCGTGGTGGTGGTTCACTTTCTCAGCAACTCAAAAAGAGTCTTGCAGCACAAGCAACAGACAAAGCTGCCTTGGAACTAGGTATTGAACTCAATATTCCTACTGGGGAAGGGACTCCTGAAATTATCTAAGTCCAGCAAAGATCCGTGCAGGTCAGTGGAACTTTGTGGCTTCACACCTGTTAGAAACTCAGCACACAGTCATTTGGCAATCAAAACAGAATCCCTAGAAATTTAGCTATAGTCACTGGAGGGAAAGCATTTGCCTTCAGCTCCTGGTGAGACTGATGCTGTATTTCCAAGGCTGCTAGGAGGGCTGGTGGTGTAACTCCCCTCACTTTGGGAAATTTTCACCATGCTGATGTTAGAGCTGTAGGCTATAAGTTTGGTACGGTTCTCAGGGTGTGGAGGAACAGTGGTAGCACTGGATGAGGCTGGACCTGCATTCACGAGCTGGGCACCAGCAATGCAGCCACTGCCCGCCCCAGTACAAGGGGCTGCACCTGCCTGGCCACCCCTGAGGCCCCTGAAACCTGTATGAGCTCAGAAGAGCAGGCAGATGGAAAGCACAGAATCATCCCATACGAAAGCCCTGATTCACAACAACTGGATATGATTTCTTCTTTCTGAAACTCAGTGATTTCATGGTATGAATGATTCTCTGACTAATGCTAAGATAATGCCTTTGTTCAAACTGATACCCAGCAATAATTTATATAAACACTGTTAATTACATATTTGCACTATGCATCAATTTTGTCCATGCCCACTGATTTCCTTCATAAAACAGAGAAATAAAACTTAACACAGTTTTCACATACATCACCAGCTGCCTGTCTGATTCCTTAGAAATGAACAAAAACAGTGTAGGTGACAGTCAAGACAGGCAAACTCAGTTACTCCCAAATCATATTTACTTTCCATCACTGCCTTTTCCTTTCTGATTCATCTATAATGAATATCCTCCTCTCTTCATTAGATCCAGTTACTGTTTCTTTGTCTACAGTAACATAATCCACGTGGTTTAAAAACACAGTTCCCTGTCTCTATTTCTTTCTCTTTACCATTAGTATAATTGGGATGAAGCTTTGCCCATGAGACCTACAGATAGAGTTCACAGTAATAAGGTATTGGAGGAGGTTAAAAGCGAGAGACTGTTAAGGCAGGAGGAAACACTGCAGCAGCTGCTCAGATAAACAAGCCTGCGGTTCATGAGGCTCTGAGCGCCTGCTGCTGCCACGTTACACATGAAGAACTAAATGTGATGCCCAAAGGCAGAGTACGTGCATTTGACAAGGTAGGATGCCTTCCCCCCACCTGGGTGCTTTCAGGCACAGAAAGAACAGGGACAGCTCTTGAAAGCCACATTGCAGCAGCTTCTCAGCCACTGCTGCTGCTGCTGCCACTGGTTTTCAGGAAAGGCAACAGGATTCAGCAAGCTCCTTCTTCACGGCTCTCAGAGATAGCACTGCAAGATATCCACGTATCACAAGAAAGACAGAAAAAGATTTGTACAAGAGGGAAATTGTAAGATTTCTATACTCTTTAAAATAAATCTCTTACCCTGCACAGTGACTTATCTTTTCCGGGATTATTTTCACAGCCATGGATTTCCCTTACTTCCTCACTAAGTGAATATCCAAAGTAAGACTTTAGTACTAAGACATATGGAAATTCAAACAAATCAAGATCCATATAAGCTGGTGTCCTCTGGCTGACCTGTCATGTGTGGAAAGCAACTTAATCCTCAGATTTTGGATTGCATCCAGTCTATAAAAACATGTGGACTGTGAGGAGAGGATTGGGAGATAGGCTGAGCTGCAACACGCAGTAGACGCTGACATGGCTCAGCAGTGGCCTCAAAGACCTAAAACCCCACAAGTCCGTGGGATGCATCCCCCTCCACTGCTGCTTTTTTTTCAGTTTGGCTTCTAAGAGAGAAAGCCTTGAAATAAAAAGCATCTCTCTGCTGTGAGATCAGCAACTGTCAAAGCCTATCAAACTGGTAAAGGGCAACCTCAGGTCTCATTTCTGATGCTGGGTGTTAGAGCTGGCAAAATAGCACTACAGCACATGTCCTGGTACTTGTTTCTGCCAGCTGTGCTCTATTTTGTATTTTAGGGGAAAAGGATCAAGCTCTTAACTGGAGTTTCAGTTCCTTTGCCTTTCTATAACAAAATCTAATATCAAAAGTAAGCATAATTTGAAAACTGCTGAAGAGGAATATATTACAGTAAAGTAATGAAATGGTCCCTTCTTAGCATATTACTGCCTGCTATTTGTCAGCATTTTATAAAGCAGTAGCTGTCCCTGTTGCAATACACAAGTCTGTATCCTGCCTGTTACAAAGAGAGGGCTGGCTCAATCTGTTTGACCACTGACTCTGCCAGAATGCCAAAATGCTGCTGTGAGCATCAGAGGAACATGCCAAAGATGAGACAAAGAAATCCTGTGTAAACGAGCAGAACACAACTGCTCTGGGCCCTGCGAGGGAGGTTTGCTCTTTGAGCTGCCCAGCTTCTCAGTGGGTCTCTTCCAGCCCGTGCACCATCAGGCACAGAAACCGGAGCCAGGGGCCAAATGCAACTCAAGCCAGAGCTGGCAGCTGAAGATGCTGAAGGATGCACTGCTCCAGAGTCCAGAAAGGCAAGAGGCAAGGCCTGGCTGTCCTGTGCCCTGGAGGAGCCAGGACAAGGATCAAGGAGCAGAAACAACTCTTGTAGAGGAAGGGTGAGGGACAAGGCTCAGTAGCAAGAGGGGTACACAACTACTGCCAAGAGATGCTGCAAGCAGACGAGGCCAGTGGAGGTTACTGAATCCTCTACTGAGTAGGGCACACATTTAGTAGTTGGATTTAGCAGACCATTTCAGTGGAAGAGCTGGGCTGTGTGCTCAACCTGAGCTTGGGCAGAACCTGTTACCTGAGCCAGAGACCATGCTGCAGTAGCAGAGAGATAATGACAGTGAGGGAAGAAGAATATGGCTTGAGCAGCTTAGCTCTACTCTGCTAAATCTACCATTGCTTATGGGGAGCTGGAGCCTGCAACTTTTTTGGCAGAAAAGGGATGAGAGTTGGGAGACACCTCCAGGTCCTTCCTGCCTCACTCCACAGCCCTGCAGCACAGGGAGCACGGCTCATCACAGCCTAGGCTATGGGATAACCAGGTCTTCAATGAGGCCATGCTGCCATTACCCTTCAGAAAAATACACTGGTGTGTGGATCAGTAGCATACAAACATATTAGGACCACTTTTTAAAAAAAAACGCACTTGAAATCACCTGCAGTTTTTGCCTTTTGATACCTAACAAAGCTATCAGGTCCCTTTGAACCCTCATTCCAGCTCTTTTAAGTAATAAACTCGCGCAAGACAGGCACAAGAAGGAAAAGATTCCTTCATTACAGAAATCCTGCATAAAACACTACCCTTTAAATAGTTTTTAGGTATGATATTAATGTAGCTGAAAATGGCAGAATTATATAAGCTGTAATGTAAGATTTTTCACATTTCATGGAAACAGAAGTACAAACCAGCACATTTGTTATTCATTACATGAATCTCCATAAAACCCCAGTCTTATAAAATGTAATGTCAGGAAAAATCTGATTAAATGATGCTGTTCTCCCTCAGGGAAAACCTTCCTAAATTAGAAGAAATTGTGTTAAAGCCTGCATTTCCTGCTCCATTTCACCTTATTTACCATTTCAATAAATGTATGCTAGGCTAAAAAATTGTAAAAATCACTGAATGTCAGGTGAACACTAAAAAATATATGCATTTATTATACTCATCTATTTAGATTTAATGCTTTTCAGTTGTCTACTTTCAAAGCTTAAGTATTTTCTTTGGACTTAGTTTTGTCATCTTGACATTTTTAATAATCTGAATATTTAGCTGTGTTAGTCTCTGGCATAACTGGAGCTTCCTGCTTTAATTTTGGTCAAGAATAGCCCTTGAAGTGGATAGTCAATGCTATTTTGAAACTACATTCATGTATTCTCAGGTATTAAGTGGGAAATTTGACTGTAGATTAATAAAAATCTTTGATGACCCTTCACAATAATTGCATCAGTATTCATTTAACTTCAATTTAGGAAGACAGTTGTATTGTGAGTGATTATATAATTACTGAGAATATACCTGAAGATTATCAAATAATAATATTTGATATTTTGTCTTTTCCTCTTTGATCTAAGCTTGTGTCTATTATGCAGATGTGAATTCTAGTGATTCTTTTCGTATTGTTCAAGTAGCTACTCTGTCAAAATATAACCAGCTTTAAAAACATTAGCTAAATTCATACCTTAGACCACTGACACACATATAGAGGTATTAACAAATAAAGCATCATACTTGTCTCCTTAAAATACAGATGTTCACTTCATATTTCCTGTCGCATATGCTACTCTGCAAAAGAATATGTTACACTGTATGAAGTGTGTGACATCTGCTGTGGCTAACAGATACTAATGAGCTGGCACACGTGTTCTTCAATTTGCTGGGCTCATGGCAAAACTGAAGGCTGATGCAAAGGCAGATTTCGGTGACTACGTTATTTTCTACATGCTGGAGGCAGCTTGGGGAAAAAGTGGTTGAGTTGTCTTCTGACAGGGCAGGGGACACTAGGTAGCCAGGTGCCCGTCATCATCTCAGTGTAGCACTCCCACTCAGTTTGTCCCTCACAAATTCATACTCTCCTCTACTTTAAACTTTGTTCATGTTTTACTGGTGAAATTTTTGGTTGCCTTCTAGACTGATGAATCACCTGTAGTGAGGGACAAGGCCACGCAATACTCCTGCTGATGCAAGCCCTATTTTGCAGCTGTAATTATATCAAGATATCAAGAACATGCACTTCTGGGCAGTGATTTTCATTATGAGAATAATTTCTAGATTCAATGAGGTTTTGATAGATTTTAAGTTTCTTGTCCACCTTTTTGAACACCAGGGAGGGACCATCTGGAAAAGAACATTTTTATAAAAGGCTTAGACACTGTTCAAACACCTTCCAGTGCAAAAACTCAGAAAAAAGAAAATGACATACCCAACTTTTTCTGTCTGCTGACTGGTAAGAATAAGAATTCAATAGGAAAGCAAAAAAATCATATAATTCCCTGTTTTTAACTATTCAGAATTTAACTTTCATCTTTTACAGAGAACATGGAGTTTAGCAGAATATTGCAATGCAATGTGCAAAATAAAAAAAGACAATTTTGGCTGAAAGCACACCAAAATTCAGTGTCAAAATGAAGGTAACATTTGGAATAAAACTTTTAAAAGTAATAAACAAGACAGAAAGGAAAAAGAGAACAATCAGGATAACACAGATATCATAACCAAGTCCAAGATCACTGATAAATAAAAAAGAGAAGTACGAGAAATTTACAACTGGCATAGATCCATTTCTATATAGATGGTGTAAAATGCACAGACAGGATTGTTTAACTTATTTTTTTTCTGTTTTCACAAGAAAGATGTTTCTAGGACCATGAGGAAGTACTTTCTCACACTTTCAAGAGGGATATCAAACAGCATGTATAGGAGATAAATACTTCTCAGGCTGTAACCCTGAAAAACTCTCACAGAAGAGCCTCTTTTTTCTGGAACTCAGTCAAGCTTTTGAATAGAAGCAAGCTCACCTGCCTTTGATCAAAACTTTTTATTCAGTCAGTACCTAATGACCCAAGATTTTACTTAAAATGCAGGTTTATAACTAGTCAATACCTCGACTCCAAATTAATGCAGTGTACGTGTCTCATTAGCAAAGAATTTGGCATGACAGGAGAAGATAAACAGATCAAAAGACTTGATGCTGTGGTTCCTACATCTTTGTCAGATGTAGGTGAAGGAATTTACTTTGAAGCAGAGTTTGTCTGTTTCTGAGATTGAAAGTCTCCACCTGCTGCGGCTCAATGCTCTTCACGGCCACTCGTTGTTTTGGACTCTACCCTCAGAGGGAGAGAATGTATTCATGAGCATTTGGAGGGGATTTTCTAATTTAGCGTCCTCCAGAAGAAATTCAAAATCTAAAATTGTGATCCTAACTAAACCAGAACATACTAAATGGAGATGATACGGGGATTTGCTTCAAACCAGCCCAAATACCACAACCACAAGCATTCATCTAAAGTAACTGAGTTTCTTGCTGTGCCACCATCCATGCCCCATCTCCACAGATTTTACCTAAGCCCCATATTTAAGAGGATGATTCATAACACAACCAACATGTTACAGAAAAAAGAAATCAAATTGCATGTCTCCCTTGAAGTTCTCCACAGGATCAACTCTCCTTTTGGCAGTGTTGGTTCCTGACAGCATCCCTGTAAGCTGGGAAGCTGAATGAAGCACTTGTGCATGTGCCATGAGAAAAGTCTTTTGCAGATAGTCTACCTGAAGACAAAAGTAAAAGCTACGAATAATTTTGAAAGGCTATAGTACTATGGCCAGTGCTGGAAAGCTTTACTGCCTGAAAAAAATTGTCAGGGTGTGAAAGAAGGAAAAGCAGCAATTTACACAACCTCTCCAGGGCTAAACTGCTATCTCATATTTAGGAGCTCTTGGCATCGAGTATCCTTAGTTACCGGTGGAAACTAGGCCTGTGTGAGTCAAAACCACATAGCTGAACAAAAATAAACACAAATGAAAATCTTCATTTGAGCTGATGTAGATAATAATTTTTCTATATGCTTTCTTTGGTAAATTGGGATGAAGATTTGAGAAATGTAATAATTTTGGGGCATTTATGACAACAGTAAGAAAATAAAGAAATTTTGGACTCCTTTTATTCCATGAGTCAATTGACTTTCAAACACCAAGGAAGATGCAGCTGTGCAAACACGCACAGTGCCACCGTACTCTGGAAGCCAATATCTCCAACAATTAGCAAGTCATTTCCCAGGCAGAAGGGAGCGTCCTGCTCAAATCTTGCCTGATTCAGAACAGCAATTGGAATTCATAGATCTCTTCTATAAAGACAAGACTCTAGCCATCAGACTGTAAGTGTAGTAGAGGCAATAAGGAACCTCTAGACTCTCTTCTCAAAGCTGCTGAATTTTGGCTACGGTTTTGCAAATCAAGTTGACTGACATTATCACAGAGTGAGAGAATGGTGTTGAGCCTGGAGCTCATGTGCTAATAAGGAGGGTTCGCCACATTTCCAGTTGAATCTAAAAGATTCTAATTCATTTTTCTAACAACTCTTAATGAAAATAAGCTTTGAGTAATGAGAAAATAGGATTTTTCTTTTTTCTAGAAAATATTTTTCTTTCTTCCACATCTTCTAACTAATTCACATAGCACATGGATGTCAACTTCCTCACTTGCATCCGCCCCTTCAGTGAGAGAAGTTTTCAGATAGACGCATGCAAAATGGAAAACATAAATTACAAATTGAACATCTGTAAGGTAATCATCTGATGAAGACCAGTAAGCCTTCTCAGGAAAATACAAGCGTTTTGGTTAAATTACTCTGAGCTGCAGAAATGGGCTCTTGGGTGTCTGTGTATGTATGTATATATAAATAGACACACACATCACAATTCCAGTTTTAGCAAGGGGAATATGCACATCTTGTCTCATAACTCACATTCCATTTTCTACTTTGCTTAAAATATATTTAATTACATCCCAGCACAGAGTATCTTTGAATTTTTGTTTGGAAGGAGTACCCATCTTTCTAAACTGTTACCTGGTTAAGCTCTTTTCAGAGGAACAGCTCTCAATTCCCTTTTACACAAGGAGTACAGTAGAAGGAACAATTTACCAGCCTATGTGCAAAAAGCTCTTACACAAAGAAATCTTTCACAGGTCTGTTGTGCAGCATGAAGGCAACTCTTTGGATCAGCACTGAAGACTTCTTTTGCATATAACATTAATGGCTTGACTTGCTAACACCTTCCATTTTAGAGGTTGTAAATCATAATGTTTTTACTGCTGGTAGGATAAAGTATTAGGGTATTTTCAGACACTTCACCCTGTGTATACTATATGTAGAAAACAACCTTAGGTGCAACTTAGCCTACATATTTCACATTTAGTCCCATATTTTTTTAATACAGAATGGTCTGGCATATTTTTCTTCAACTATATGCAATTTAATGTTATGGCTTGCCAAGTTATTTTAAAGAGATTTATAAAGACAGCTCATAACATCTTCAGAGGCTGAAAAACTGTTATATCTGTAGGAGGGATGGAAAGGAATCTGAAAAACATTTTCTGGAAGGGGCTAATGGTTGAGAGCATAAGAAGAACCTAAGAACAATTTCAATGGTATTTACAAGAATGCATTTTTCATTTAGCTCTTGGAAGAGGCTCTCACATGGGTCAAATGTGTCTTGGCAATTTGTCAGTAAAATGCAATTTGAGTTTGAAGCACTCTGAACTAAAGCTTCCAGAGTCTTACTTGTGGCCTGATAAGAAAGGTTTAATTTCAGTAACTGCAGACCTGATTCTCTATTTCGTTTCTTAAACCACTAAGGTCACTAACTTGGTGAATACACTCCCAAAGTGATACAGAAATGTCAGTATCAGAGCAACTGTCACCAGGACCACAGGCTACAGGACAACTGGAGAAACGGTGTCTGGGCTTCTGTCATGTCTACATACAGGAAAAGACAGAGGCAAAAGCAGAGATGAAACAATCACACCTTAGGCACAGGCTTTACTGTGTGACCCCACACTGTGGCCCAGAGCATTTTACTCAGTGTCAGTTTGTTTGGTCTCCAAAGGCAGCTGAATTTTGTGGCTGCATAATCTACTCCAGCAGGTCAGAGGAGTTCCCCACTGAACAGGCTATACTAAGCAATGACCCAAAACAACAACTAATGAAGGTGGTAGGCACACCAGAAAAGCATTTAAATGCTGACAGAAAGGAAGACCTTAGAGAAAATTCTGCTCACAAAGATGATAAATCTCTTTACAAATTGTATGACAGTTGATGGTACATCCACTACCCCTGTTTACACGCTCGCCAGTGAAATAGCTGCTTTACAGTCATAGAGAGGGTATTGTCCATAACCCACCACAAATCAATCTCCAGAGAATCCATATGGAAACCCTAATGTCTAAGCCCCATTTCTGGTCTAATAAAACTTCTCTTGAGTTTTAATGCTTAAATCCTTAAGGGATGATATTACTTCCTTTCCATAGCAATTATGGGGAACTCTTCTCAACAACACAGCATAGATGATACTATGGCTTTGCTACATAAACTCATGACTGTATTTTGCATACATTCATGTACAGTAAAGTGTCATTGCTTTTTCTCTTAAACAGAAAAAAAGATTTAATCTTGATTCAATAACGAGCATATAATAAACAAAATATAGTTTCTACTCAGAGAAAACAGCATTTAAGTTTTTTTTTTTTTTTGCTTCCAAGAGTGAGAAAGAACAATGACAAAGATCCCATGAAAAGACATTTCCCATTATACGTTTTCATTTCCGTATAACAATCCTTATCAAACTGAAAATGATTTTGCACTAACCTTGAAAATGTTAGCTGGCTGCCTAAACCTCAGGCCACTCAAGAAAAAATAACTTCCAGTGGAAAGGACAAAAAGGCAAAAGTGCTGTATTAGATAGTTCATTTACATAACACATTCAAAATGCTATTGCTTAAGATAAAGATTATCTTTGTTAAAAAAAAAAAGAAGCAAAAGTTCTTCTGACTGCTACCATGCTACTATATAGACATTTGGTGAAGACTGGGACTATTACTCTAAATCTCAGTCAAGCGGTGCTATTAAATACGTCATTACATGGAACACTGCAATTACACAGAACAGTGACTTCCAAAAAACTCATTTTAGACTCGTCAATTCTAGTAATTTATGCCTACCATCACCATAAGCAAATGGGATGAAGAACTCATTTTATGACTGCTAGCTGAAAGAAGATACAAGAGGACAGGAAGTCATTGCCTGGACCAATATTTTATTTACTTTTTCCTCACTTATAGAATGGGTCTGCTAGAGCATCTATAAAAATATAAAAATGGAATAACACAGTACATTGCCTATCCAAGGTTGGCAAATGTTGTTATAAAGAATCCTATAAATATCTATATATGTCCAAGTTGTTAGCTGATAAAATATCGATATAAAGCACCAAGAATAAGTAGAAGATTTTCTGGGTTTTGTAAAAACAATAGAAGTCCTGATTGCACACTGCAAATGGGCTCTTCTTTGGAGTCCTTGATGTGGAACTACTGTCATGCTCTGTAGAGAATTCAGTGGTTTGTCCAAGCTCATCCACAGATCACACATTGAACAAGAAGGCCTTTGATGGGATTTGGAAAGGTCAACAGCTCAGTTTCTAATCAATGTATTGCTGAAAGTCAAGAAGTCTTTAAAGCTTTTGCTGAGCTAGTGAGATGCAGGGAGTTACACAAATAGTTAAGAATTATTGTGTAATGATTCAGATTGCTCATAGAATAAGGGAGGATAAAGGTAAGAAAATGATGTTTGATAAGATTCCCATATGAGTGTAATTTTCCCTGGGACTGAAATCTTTCCAGGAGTTAGGTAGACAATCATACTGATTTTGAACAACCTGACCCACACTGCAAAACTGGTTAGAGAAGAAGAAAAGAAAAATGATCCATCTTTCCGATAAAACTCCACAGGGAATTTCATAGATGGGATGCAGAATAGCCATTTGGTTAGTATAAAATAACTTTTTTGACAAATTCTGCAGTGATTTTGGAAACTCCTTGCCCTTGTATGCTCAGTTTAGAGGCCTAGCTGAATGACTCACAAATGTATTTCTGAATATGTTGTTCAATGTGTTCCATGACATTTTAAGTAAAATGTACAATGAACATATTTTCCCACTTCTCAGATAACTCAAGCAATTAAACAAAACTGGGACTTGGCCAGGACATGGCAACTAACAAAATTACTAAAAAATATCACGGGAATTTTTAATGATGCAAAGATTATAATACAGCTTTTGGTCTCCTTTCTGGACTTACGGGAGAAGATTAATTGGGTGCAGGCAAAGAGCATGGTCTGGTGACTGAGCAGAACTAGTGTCTGGGTGTAATTACTGCCAAGCTACAGTATGATTACCCTGAAGTGTGAGAGGTGGAGAGATCTCAGTGTGACACGTCAGCAAGGAGTATTGGGGCAAGATAGGCAATATGAATTGTGGAAATCAGGGATGCCTGCACACTCATTCCCTGTTTCACTGAAATGTAAAGATATCAAGCAGAGAGAACTTAGGGAATGCTAGAATTAGCGGTTTGTATTCAGCATTTGTCCTTATTTATCTTTCCCCTTCAAGGCATAAGAATAGTTTTTAATGACTTGAGCCCATACAATTTTTTCCATATGCCTCCTGTCTCATTGAGTGAGTGCATTACATAGCACTTGATGTTCTGTTATCTCCTTGCTCAGTAGATTGTGTACATTTCAGTAGAGAACGTCTCTCCTGAATGTAATAGGTACACTCCTGGGCTGCTCTGTAGTACACAGAGGACCATCAGGAAATTTGAAAATTTTATTTATATATTTTCTTGACCTGTAAGGTGAGAGAATAGATATCAGCACCATTTTACAGATGTATTATTAGGTGAAATAGAAATTGAAATTAAGACTGCCTACTACTTTCAGGCTCCTTTTGAAATGCCCCAGGACTGACTTTTCAGCAGAGGTAACACTTGTACAGGGGTTAATATATTCTCAGAGCAATTCCTTTAAATTGTGCCTGGCTTTGCCAGTACGTCTTCAAATTAGAACCATGCTGCTCTCAGGCAAGGCACAGCTGTACAGAGAAACCTACAATTAAAAGCTGTGGCAAGTCTGGTTTGTGTGACTTGCTCACTAAAGCACAGAAAGCAGCATGAACTAAGGAAAGAATCCTATTTCCTTGGACCAGAGTCACCGTAACTATATGAGTATCCTACCTCCTCCAAGAGTTCCATGCACTGCACCCCTCAGCTCCTGCAATGACAGAAGCAGTATGCAAACAGCAGTCTTCCTAATCATACTTAATTCTCCATTTGAGTGAACGGCAACACGAACACTCTCTTATGAGAGACCAAGAGATTCCCCTTCCAAAGATTGTGAACTTCTCAGGAAGTGTTTGACAAAACCTACAAAACTGGTTTACATTTAAAATATAAAATGAAAATAATTTGAAAAAAGTATTCTAAGTCTTGTAATAAATATAGTTCATATGGATCTGATTATCTTCCAGTCTGAAGTGAATGGAGGAGGGGAGCAAAGTGGCTCTCATTTGCACTAAACAAAGGATGGAGGTTCATATATCTATTTTGACTTGCATCTTCAGTTTCCAAGCATGATTTCCAATAGATGCAGGAGCAAGCCTTACTCAGGTGAATTCATTAGTTCAGATAATCTGAACTGACATTTTCATCCCCAAATTAATGATAATGCGAAGCAGTTGCAGTCTACTCTCTTTCTAAATTTCACTATTTAAAAAGCAAAATACTTCTTCTATCTTTCTTTTATAAACCCAGTATAGGATTAAAGGGGTTTTTTTCTGTTCAGAATAACTTACAGCAGTTGAAGTCTTGCTGCCAGCCTGTCTCCCTGTGTCTCACAAAGCATTAACAGAACTATTTCCTGAACCTCATACTTCCCTAGTTTTAACATCTTAAAATCAAATTACAAGCTCACGGATCACAATCACAGCCTTGGTACTGCAGCCTAGCTTCTTTTACTCTATGAAATGAATATTGCTTGCGAAGTAAATCAATACCAAGCCTTGTATCGTGAACAGCAAAGATACCAAAGCATTGTTCCTTTTCTGCTGCAGCACTGTATTCTGAAATCAAAATCAACACAACAGATTTCACAGCAAATGGGCTGTGCTGGTGAGCACTGCTCTGTTCCTGTAAAGATCTGTGCATAAGGCACTGCAAACAAGTCTCAGGAGACCAGGTGAGATTTGTCAAAGGCGATCCTTGCTCCAATTGACATTGTATTCTGGTGCCGACAGCTGAAGGCTAAAGTTCTGATTAATTAATTTTCCTTTCACTATAAACATTTTCTTCTTCCCTTGAAGGTCCATTCAGTCTAGAAAACTGATGGCCCTTGGCAGTACTGGTTATTCTAATGTGGTTAGTAAATATGCAAGAAGGCTTTGACTTCTAATTTCTCCCTGAGTTTTCAGCTTTGTCTGGACTCTGCTCAAGGGATGAACAAAAGCACGGAGTTTCAGCAAGCCAATAACTGACGTATTTACAGAAATGAACAGTTCTGTTCTCTGATCTGTTTTTTCGTCTCTGCACAAGCAAACAAATAACTTAAGTGGGAGTTTTGCCTGTGTAATGAATTTAGGAAGTCTTCCAAAATAGGAATAGGATGTGTGGAGAGCAGTACTGCAATAAAAAACCATGTTTTTTTCACCTCCAATTATCTGCAGAGAAAGAACAGAGATGGGATTGAGCAATAGAATTCAAGTTTCAAATCAACAACAGAATGAAAATATTCTGATGTACTTCATTTCTGACATCTGAACCTCCAAAAGTCAGGTACAGGCATTACATATGGGAACTGAGAGAAAGACTGCCACTACTTTCTTTGAGTCTTAGAAGCATTTTAAAAACTACTTAATATTCATTTAAATTCTTCACAACAGGACACATTAAGATAGATCTCTGTTCTGCAAAGGGCAGGAATGTACAGAATTTGTAAAGAGAAATTCCAGACGGACAGCTAAACCTTTTCTGAGTTGCAATCATATTTTGTCAATATTTACCATTTCCCAGACCACTGGCTTTTTCTTGGGTTTTGTACTCTTTGTTTTGCCACTGAAAAAATACTGAGCACTGAAGCTGCTCATTAATCCCTGCAAACATGTTCTGGAAGAGAATAAATAAAGAAAAATGCTGTTTACTAGATGAACAATCATAAGCAACATAAATTAGGCTTGAGGGAGAGTATAGTACAGAACTACAGTCTTCTTTAACCTAAGACCATTAATTGTGGGCTCTAGGATAAATTTATAGAACTCTTGGGACTTCAGCTTTCTTTTCCCCTATGCTTTTATGGAAAGTACAAGAAAGCCCAAGCCCCATATTCAGTTGAAATATGTTTTTCCTTCAGCTGGAAATGAATGGAACCTAGAACTCTGCCTGTCTGAGAAGATATGAAATGTCTGTCCTATTGATCCTCCTGATATTTGGTTTTGATCTGGACACTGAACAACAAATCCCAAAAATCCATTGTTACATTGCCTTAGTGAACAAGAATTCAATCCAAATTGAGGAAATTTTTACTTTGTCTAATGAC
This sequence comes from Platysteira castanea, assembly GCA_013397175.1. NCBI lineage: Eukaryota > Metazoa > Chordata > Aves > Passeriformes > Platysteira > Platysteira castanea. The sequence continues at coordinate 670,353 of VYXC01012975.1, read as the reverse complement.
ACAGTATCTACAGTGGTGCCAGTGATTTAAGGTAAAGATCTGGTCAATGCTAATCTAGTCAAGCCAAAGCTTTCACGTTAATAAATGATATTATGAGGAAGAGGTAAAGAGCGCAGTAACAGAGGTATCTAATCCTGGCCCTGAGTGAAGATGTCATAGCTGTGCCACACAGAGAATCCCTCCAGACTAGATCTGGACACTCACTTGCACATAGTCTTCAGCTGGTACCTTCCTTTCCAGATGATAAACTTCATAAGGTGTTCCACAGTGCGTGACAAGCCCCTGCACACCAGCCCTTAATGGGAGGGGAGGGATGCTTAAAGCAAGAATTTGATTGTTTGGAATAAAGCTTTTGGCCCAAACTGCAGGACTCGGTCCATTTATATAATGAATTGTTATAATAAATCTAAAAACACATTATCTTACCCATTGAGAAGTCTTCTATTAAGTATACCATGAACTAGTTAATAATATATTTGAAAAAACAATGCAGTGGATAGAGTAGGCCTTGATTTTACACTGTCCTGAGAGACATTTGAAATCTCTCTGACATCAACACTCTGAACAAGAAAAAAACCTGATTTCAATGGAACTTATGGAAGTATAACCTCAAATGAACTCTGTGTAACAGATGGATCGAAGTATTTGGGACCTGCATGCTTGGGGTTTATCTGCCAAAATACAAAGGACAGTGGGGAGTGTGGTAAATATCATCAAGGAGTTTAGGAAGCAGGGATCCTTCTATCTTTCTCACCTCCATATTCTTGGGCTGGCTCAGAAAAGCACTAATGTGCTGTCTAGACATTTATATAGAAGTTGATTTGGTTTGCAGGAGAGTGAGCTATATAAATGACTAATTACCCTGTATCTCACATGAGCCATCTTCAACTGCCATATATTTTATTGAGATGAGCATATTAAGAGACATAAACTCTATATGGTAAATCCTGAAATGTCCCATGTAACTTAATTTTCACAGATAAGAAATGCAAAACAGTCTTTCCAGCGTACCATGACTTTCTGCAGGAAGTAAATCCATTAGAAAATGAAAGCTTCCTAATACAATGACAGGGTGCACAGTCTCATCATCTGCATGTGGGACTGGCACTCACAAATTATTGCTCCAGCTGCCACCAGGCAGCTCTCATTATCAGATCTGATTTACTCGTCTTTTATCAAGCCATGTGAGAGACATCTTAATCATGAAGGACAGGATTTATCTTACCTAATGTCAGCTTCCTGAGGTTAGGCAGATGGTACCATCCTCAAGGCAATGCTTAGGGTCAGAGGAGCGGGCTCCTCTTTGAGACACCTGTTGTGGGACTGAGTCCATGACCCTTCAGGGCCTCCTGTCTCTTGCTGCTATCATGAGATCACAGATATTTGGCCTAAACCTTGGTTTTAACCTTCTTAAGCAGGGCTGGGAGAATCCTGTGTTTCTTTCTCAGAATATTAATGACAAAGGTGAACCAAGGTTTTAAAATTTGCAACTGGAAATTCAGCTTTCCCCCAGATGATGGCTACATGATGCCTTTGTTTGTGTTAAATCCATTACAGAGAGAGGATCTCACAGGTATTTAGATTGGTACTATACTCAATCAGCTTAAACTAAAGAAAATTTCCCTGTGAGATATGAACCACCTAGCTGTTATGATTGACTTATCTAAAGGCAGCTGAAAACATTAGACACCAATACAACATTTGCAAGATTGCTGCTCTAATGGTTGGTAAGCACAAAATATGACATGAAAACAAAGCTATCAACCTGAAAACACCTGATTTCCCCTACTGTCTGCAGAAAGTGTTCAAAACTGGATAATTTATATTTATCTGATGCTTTGCAACACCATTTGGAATACAAAAAGAGTGAAAGAGCAATAATATGAAGGCCTTCAGATAGTTGCCTAGATCATGCTGGGTAACTCAGAGACAGCCGAGATGAAAAGATGATTGAATGAGAACATGAAAATATATTTAGTTTAAATATTAGATACGATTTTCAACAGGGACTTATTGAAATTACATTCCATCTGGCCTTCCTTAAACAGTCTCCTGCTTGAATTTTGTTGTGCTCTTGGAACCAAACAGGTTGAAAGCTTCTCTAAAACACAAAGATTCAATAGCACTCAGAGATGTTGTTAATAAGAAGGCAAGCAGTGCACAGTACATAATGTTACATCACCAGCCTGGATTGTTAATGCCTTGTTAATACATATACCAAAACATGAGTTTATGTTCTATAATACTGGTTAGGCTAAATATATTGTGATCAAGTTTTAGTCTTCCCAAATAGAAAGCTCTGTGTATTGAAAGAAAAGTAAATGCTTGCATTTTATTAAAATACATGTAGGAGTAAACTGACCAGCTTCAGTAAAATTGCACAAATTGACCTTAATGCTAGTCAAGGCATCTTTCCAAAATGTTCTTTTCTTGTATTTTCCATTTTCCTTTCCTGTAAATCAAGTTAATCCAAATAAAAATAGTGTAAAATATAATGAATAACTGCTGTGAGGTCAGAAGTGGGTCAAAGAAGGATAAAGAATTAATCTCAAGACCAAAGGCCATTATATTTCAGATATGTAGCTCAGAAATGGAGGAACATTATAAATGTTAAATGAAATTTGGCAGGCTGAGGCTGGTGTGATTGACATCCTTTTCTAGCCACCACAGTCTGAATTCAGTTTGCTGTTATGCACATCCAGGTGTGTGAGAAACACTACTGAAATGAAAACACAACATACTATATGGGAATTGATTAATTGTCATCATCCACAAGAAATGCATTAATTTAATTAATTTAATGAATTCGTTTGATTCAAATTCATTGATTTTCCTTATTTTTCTGGGCTAGGTAGGAGTCTCAATTCATTATAATATGACAGAAAACTACATTCAAATATCACTTATCTATGGAAAGATTGGTGTCAGCTAATGTTCTACAATTCCCAGTAGCTGGGACACCTATCTCTAATGCAGTGACAAGACATATAACTGCTTTTATACACACCAGTATCAGGAATTCCTAATATGATTCATGTACAAAGGGTAGTTCTGAATATGTGCTGATGCAATATAGTAAACTTCGAAATTTGATTAAAACTTGTTAGTGGCAGAGTCCTTCTTTTTCACATAGTTATCACAGCCCAGTATTGGCTGCCTCGCTAAGTGTGATAGATCTTCCTCTTAGTTTGTTTGTTTTTTGAATTTTCTTCCAGTTTTGATATTCAGCTTGAGGACAGTAATAGTAAATACAATGAAAGCACAGTACTGCTGGAACACAGCTTACAGAGCCTGCCCAGGGGACAAGCCACAGCAAGGTATTCTAGTCTAAGCTAATGGCTACAGATTGATCCTAAGGAAGAAAACAAAGGAAAAACTGGTAAAAGGCTAAAAATCCAATCTGATGCTCCAGTACATGTCCAAATATCTATACTTTAATAACTTCAATTATGGAGGAAATGAGGGCCTTAGAGATAATGCTGCCTTGCCTAGCACAACCTTTTCTTCCTCAAAAAGGCATTCACTTGACTTTCAGGACTCCGAGATTCTTTACAAGAGTTAATGCCCCGTGATTTACATCCCACATCACTGTCATGGACAAGAACATCCTCTAATAAGCAGCTACTCTAAATTTTGTGACAAACTTCACAAGAAAATTTTAGAAACTATCTATTTTTCATCCTTCCTGTGTTCTGTAGCAGGCTCACCTAGGTCACAGTTAAGGCCATATCCAGAGAATCTATTTCTTCTCCTTGATTTTAATATATGATTTAAACTTGGTTTTAGAGGCTTAGCCATCTATCTAAATTTATTGGTAATGAATGGTGATAATCAACCCTTAAAAGGAAGCCCCAGATGAATGGACTTCAGCACAAAAATATCAAAACTTCATGTGACAAAAGGGCCACTTCAGAGCTGGGGCCTGACCTTAGTCCTCAGCTGGGTCATTGCTATCAGATATCTCCACAACTACCACTCCTTTTTGCAGCTGAGATGATCCTGTCCAGCTGGGGGGCCCTTTTAAACCTAAAAGAGAGTAGTCATGGATAGAGCACAGGGTGCCACTGTTTGCCCAGAAGGTGAAGACTTGGGTGTTTTTGTGGCAGAACATGTTCAGCAGAGGAGATGCCCACTGGACCCTTTCCAGGGATCTTTACTAGTTTCTCAGTAAAGAACTATCAGACAAAACTCGGCTCTAAACTGGCTCCAGGTCTAATGCTGGCTTGGCAACTTTTTAATGAGTAAGAAGTACTCCACCAGTGTGGAGGATGAGCAGGAACATTTTGGTTCACCCACTCCAATGTGAGCAAGTAGCCAGCCCAGTGTCTGTGGGACTGAGATTCCTCTGCCCAAGTGAGAAGAAGGAACCAATATTTTGTCAGCGATTTGATATGCTTCAGATTTCTGGACTGGATACTTAGCTGCTTAAAATCAACATAAACCAAGCTGATATTTTTTGGTCAAGATATACCATGTAAGTATGCCATCCATTCTGTTTTCCAATACTGAAATATCTGAAGTAAAAGGATTAAAGTATTTGTCATCTTGGTGTCTCAGCCCAATTAGCTGCACAATCCTGACAGAGTTATAGAGAAATTTCTTTTTTGATCATTAGGTGCTAGACATAAGAGCAAATGTCATTTCTGAAAGTGAAGATGAATATATAAACTACAAAAACAGTTCTGAGAATTTATATAGTGCCACAGAACATTTCTCCTGAATTCCTATTTAGGAATTAGGGTTTGCTATGGTGACTGAGCCCAGGTGCACTGGCTGACGTCCATACGAGCAATTACATTCAGCTCAAATTCCTCTTTTCAGAAGAGCATGCCCATCTCTCTTCATCCTGGAAGATGACACATTGTATGGTGGTGGTGCCTATTATTCTGAAGATGCCCGCGGCCTCAGAGACACCTGTACTTTATTGGTAGCTGAAAAAATCCTTGTACCCACACCTCATATATTCTTTCAGACTCTGCTCTAATTCACAGAACAGACTTGCTATTGCAATGTTGTGTAAAAGTGCTTTCCCTCTTTTGCAAACTGCTTTGAGAAGCATGGAAGAGCAAGTGATTAACCTGGGTGACAGCTAGTCCTTCCAAACAGTAAGAAACAGGAAAGCTTAAGGGGAGGGAAAAGGAGCTCAAGATCTTAACAACCATCCCCTGTGTCCAGAGACATCACTACAACATCCCTTTCTAAGCTTGCCTGGAAAAGCAGAGAATAGTTCACATCTGCCCCAGCCATCAGTCAATGAGATGTGCACAGAATCTTAAAACACATTATTTTTTCCCAAACACAAAAAATTTCCCTCAGTCCTTTTTCAAGTCTAATATTCCATCTGGAGTAAATACTATGTAGTATCCTTATCACTCGGCCTACTCCTGTGCACTAGACAAACTGTGTTGCCACTGATGTGTTGTGAGAACTTGCAAGGACTGGATATGAGGAAAGTCAAAGGGTAAGAAAAGAGTGTGATACAAGTATGATCCTACTGTTCATCGCTGTTCTAAGTCTTTCACTTTGATTTGTCATCCTCCTTCCTTTTTTCCTTTCTCAGCTACAGCTTTCTGTCTCAATGTTATAAATTCTTTTCTTGGTTTCATTACCAAGAGAGGTTTGCTTATAAATGCATTAAGTGTCGTAAGATGTTTTGTCACAAAAAGAACAATTTGTTTTGTTGTGGAAGTAGCAGCACTGCGCACTGGTACCTGGTGCCATGCCCTTTAAATAACAGGTGTGCCTCTATTCTCTTCTTTAAATCACTGTCTTCCACTTTTTAGTGTTTTCTTTTTTCTTTTGTCTTATTTCATGTCTGAACCTGGTTCAACATCTTTAAAACTATATAAAGGCAGTGCCAAATTCTACTCCAACACATGACTGGCTGCTAGTAAATAATGACATACTTAGTTTTTACTTCATTATATGTTTACTAGAAATGCTGTTACTACTGATGATGCCATCATGGCACAACAAAAGATTTTTATGAGAAAAGCATACAGGAAAAGTTGTTCCTACACAAAAAACTACTAATAAGTATCTTTATTGTATTATCATTAACATATGGGCGTGGGTAATAAATGCAGTGGTGTATTTGCCCAATGCAAAAGTACCAGCTTGGTTAAAGGGGAAAAATCATTTCTGGATTTCTGACAAGATTTTACAATTAGCAAAGAAATGAGAAATTAAATTAAATAACACACAAAACCCATGCAGTTTTGCTATTTTTGCCCTTATTGTTTATTCCTCCTAATAGTCCTGTTTACTTGGTTTTTGCCTCTTTTGATCTGACTCAATGGAGTTGCCACCCCTTCTCTGGCTTTCATTGTAATCTCACGCTTGGCCAAAGAACAGAGGAAATGAACAAAGCTGTTGATATGTAAATAACAGCTTTGAAGATAGAAGTACCAGATTGTTCCTAAAGAGAAAAATGCAATTGCTTTTTTTTTTTTAACCAGATTAAACAAAAAAAATCCTGATGTATTATTCAAATGGTGCCTGAAATCAAAGATTCCATTATCTCTGAAGAATAATCATTTCAGTCAAACCAGGTATTTCCAGAGAGCTAAGGAAATTGTATTAAGAGTTCAAAATGTTACATTCTAAATGTTGTTGACTAAATTGCTTATTTCAACCCTATTTCACTTTCCATGTATTACGAATACCTTTTAATAGGACATTTTAAAAGATGGGTTGATTTTCCCTTGGATAAAAGCAAGCAAGGGCCAAATTCTGATGCCTCAGCTCCTGTAGGTGGTATCTGAATCACAGAGTCACAGAGCTGGAAGGGACCTCTGGAGGTCACCTGGTCCAACCCCCCTTCCTCAAGAAGGACCACCTGGAGCTAGTTTCCCCAAACCATGTTCAGAAGGCTTTTGAAGATCTCAAGGATGAGGAATCCACCACCTTCTTGGGCAGCCTGTGCCACTGCTCATTCAGCCTCACAGTGAAAAAGTGCTTCCTGATGCTCAGAGGGAACCTCCTGTATGTATTTCAGTTCGTGCCCAGGTATGGTTTCTCTGATCCCAGAGAGAATCTCTCCCAATAACAGAATTTATGATAAATAGGCACCAAAACTCAGTGACACCAAGCTCAGTGACTTCAATATTTCTGAGCTTCTGTATAACTAGAAGAAAAAAATTAGGCTTATTTTACTGCAAGTACTATTTTAGTTTGCACAGTTAAGTGCATATTTCTGTATGAAGTGTGTTCATGGAACGATTTATAAGGCTTTCACTATTCAGTGATATACCCTAATATTTTAGTCAAAACATGCAGTTGGTGGCATGCAAATAATTTGCACATTATGAGTTGCACGTGCACAAATATGATCGAATAAGTCTTAATAACTGAAAAGGGCTTAATGCAAATAGCCTCAGAAAGGAGTAATTGCTGCTGAAGCATTGCCCCAGGACACCCAAGGAGAGCCTTATTGATTGTCCTTCTGAAGAAACAGGATTCAGAAATTTTTTTTTTTAACTACCCCAAATGAATAAAGTGTCCTCTTTTTAAATCTTGATATCCAGTAGTGAATGAGTGGAAGTGAGCATATCTGCCCCATCTGTTGTCTACGAGCTACATAAGGTGTCTTCATGTGTCAAAGTGTGTGTCAAAGACTCCTCCCCAGTGTTCAGAAACACTTACATTTTTACCTTTTGGAGAAAGCCATGGGGAAACTCAGGAGAATCTCAGGCGAAATTCAGGCAGTTCACAAGTTATGTAGTGGCCTCTGCTGAACAGCCCAGTTTGCCTCTTCTTCAGGACACTTTGATGTAGACAGTTTGATCTGTTATTGATTCTGTCCACATGCTGAAAACTGGCAAAGTGATGCTGACTTCTGCTTTCCAAAAGGTTACAGTTCTACGTGATGATAAATGATGGGTAAGCACTACCATTAGTAAACAGTCAAGGTGTCTAATGGACAAAAGTCAATAAAAGTAAATAGCACATAGTCCCTGATTAAGATGGCTCCAATTCAGAATTAAAGGGACATAAAATTATCTGCTCTTATCTGGCATGTAGGCTTATTAGCTCCATTTGTCTCAAACCTGCAGATATAGAAAAGACAAACTCTAAATTCCTTAAAGTCTGATTTTTCTTGTTCTTTAGTGACTATCAGCAATATACGTTGGTTTGGGTACTTTTACCCCACAGTGTTCCTTTTAATAGGAAAATAAGGTATCTTTGTAGTCCTCAGTAGGAGTAGGTGAAGAGGATGGAGGTTCAGGAAGAAAAGCAGCAAAGTTTTTTCCAAAAAAGATGTGGTGAATTGGAAAGACTTATAAGCAAGAAAAAGAAGGACTGAAGGAGAGAGACTCCAACAAAGTGAACTCAAATGGTAGTGTAGGGGCACAGGGTAGTGGGGGAGTACCTGGCTGCCAGGTTGACCCTGAAAAGTTGAAAGATAAAAATAGAAGCTCATTTTTACCCTTGGATCCATAGAAATAGGAGTATGGGAATATCTGAAGTCTCAGAACAAAAGGAACCTTGTCCAGGTAGGACGCAGCTAGGTTTGATACCCAAGCTTCACTGTTCATCTGAATGATGAAGATGAAGATGAACTGAAGATGAGCAAAAAGATGATTAGAGGGATGGAGCACCTCTCCTATGAGGGAAGACTAAGAGATTTGGGATCATTGAGCCTGAAGAGAAGACTTTGGGGTGACCTAATTGCTGCCTTCCAGTACTGGAACAAAGCCTACAGGAAAAATGGAGAGAGACTTTTTAGAAGTGCATATAGTGATAGGACAAGGGGGAATGTCTTTAAACTTTAGATTAGATATTAGGTAGAAATTCTTTACTGTGAGGTGGTAAGGAACTGGAACAGGTTGCCAAGAGAAATTGTGGATGTCCCATCCCTGGAAGTGTTCAAGGCCAGATTGGATGGGGTTTTAAGCAACCTGGTCTAGTGGGAGGTGTCCCTCTAGACAGGTGGGTTGGAATTAGGTGATCTTTAAGGTGCCTTCCAACTCAAACCATTCTGTGATTCCATGATTCGTGAAGTCATCAAGGTTTTTTTTCCCTCTGGCATATCTATCACTGGCATCCAAGACAGTTGTCCTTTCAGGCAGTGCAGAGATTTACATTCCACTGTGGACTTCCTTGGCCCTCTGTGTCCATCCCCTGAAGCAGCTCAGAAGGATCCATCTCAACGCAGGGGACAAGACCAAGGTGGAAACTACATAAGCATGTTCTGTAAGAGACCATTCGGACCAAAGCATTAGATTATGCTTCTGTCTGAAGCTGCTGCAAAAGTACGTGCCCAAGTGCCAGGCTGAATCATTCCCCTGAAATGAATTCTCCATGTGAGGCAATCCAGCAACTCTCTAGTGGGGTGTTGGGTTTTCTCATCTTGTCCTTGTGCTATAAAAATGCCCTTGGCCACTACCAAGCAGCTTAGAAAGGAGAAAAAGGATGAAACCACTTCTCACAGTGTTCATTTGACTGAAACTGGAATTAAATGCTATTCTTCTCACCTCACAACCTCCCTATTGTATCCAAATACAAGATAAGAATAAAGCATATGAAATCTACTCTCTTCAGCAGAAAAAATAAAAAGTAAGGCTTGAGAAATTTCAACTTGCTCACTTTCTTCTACCATGAGTTTAAAAAGGCTTAAATCCCTGGCCTCTAAACTCATCCACTCACTCCTAGGGAAAAAAAATATATTTCATGGCATATGCTAGCAATAATCCTGTTTACCTCTGAGCAGACTAGAAGATTAAAGTTTCTGCCAATCTACTGAGTGAACAGTCAGGCTGCAGCCCTCGGTATATTACAAGGCAATCAGAGCTCACTTTTAGTTAAAGCACAACGTGGGCAAATAGCTTATGGAGACAGTTATTAGTCACACACTAGATTGCCCCAGAAACTGCACAAATTTAACCTGAAAAACCAACGGTTTAATTGAACAGTAACTATACAATTTTAGGCATATTGTGGATGCCTACAGATGCCTGTGGATGCATAACACAAAAGAATCTCAGTTCTGATGTGGCCCTCCACGCTACTATGAGGTAACATTTGCTACTACTATGAATAACATTTTGCATGTATTTATTTTTTTTGATTCACCCCAAAGCAATCTCTCTTATGGAAGCTGGGGTCCAGAATATCACCGATTAGCATCAACATGATGATATAATTATGCACAGAGTATACAGTCATTTGCAGTGAAGGATCTCAAAATACTTAAAAGGTGTTCATTGGAAGCCTTTACATGTTTTTAACTGTGTAGCTGCAGCAGCACATCTGTGAGATTTTTATCCTTGATTAGATGGATTTTCTAGTGTATCTATCATTGGTTAACTGGGTTAATTAACAGAAAAATGTCTAAGATTCTAAACATTATATTTATGCTTTGAATTAAAATCTTTCACCAAAAAAATCCTTGCAAGAACCAAAAAATGGTACTTCCTATTTATTTAACCTGTTTTTAATAACTGAAAAAATAAAAGGGTGAAAGTCTGCTAGTGCCACTTAGCATTTGAAGAGAGCCTTTTGTGAACCTTGCTATTAAAAAAGCCATGATAGTAGGACGCAACAATAATTTGGCTATGAATCACAGAGCTATTCACAGGAAGACTCTTAGCAAAGACAAACGCCCTGCTGTCCATTATAAATCCATGAACTGCCTTCAGATAAATGCAGCTTGTCCTTCAATGTAAAGCTACTCACTGCAATCCAGCCAGCAGTCTCCATTGTTCACCCTAATGAAAATGCACTCTGGAAGAGAGAAAATGCTTAATTCATTACAGTGGAGACTAATTTTTTCCACCAACTGCTTTGTACTAAAAAATTAAAAAATCCCCAGTGAAGGCAGAAACAGACTATATTTTTTTCCACACAAAATTTAACCTTTATTTGCAAATGGCAAAAACTTCTTTTTCTTTAAAAAAATAAATAATAATGGTGTTCCTTTCTTGTGTATTTAGCAGAAAGGTAAATCTCAAAGAGCTTTCCTCTATACCACCTTTAGAAAGAATCTCTTCTTTCTGGGTTTTATACAACTACAGAGGCTTTGAACAAGAGGAAGCAATTTCTTTGGCTACATATATCTTTTTCCAGACTCCTTTCAATTAATATTTGTCTAATATTTGTTAATTGCTACTAAAAATGCTGTATCAGGTAATACATTTAATTTACCTACTGAGCTTGGAACTGCAGGATAGAAAGTGTATCTATGGATATGCCACTGTAGAGTAGCAACAATAGCTTTGGGCTACAGCTGCTAAAAATAACTTGCTCTGTGCTGCAACTAATGTAGGAGAGATTCAGACCATTCATAAGAACTGCAATTAAAAACATCAAATGGAATGGAAATACCCTCCTCCATCACTATGGCAATTCCTTTTTGATGAGTCTGTGCACTGGTTGAGTTTTCCTCTTGTTTTGCATGTTTACTGTTCTATGAAAGGCATGGTATTTCTGTTGATTTCTTTGTTACGAACCAGTAGTTTTAGAGTAGAAAAAGAGAAGTGGGCATAATTTTAATTTCAGACAGACAGCAAGGAAGAAAAAAAGACAATTTTTCAAGGACAAGCAATGTTAAGACTGCTGGCAATTTTTAAAAAGGCAATTAAAACAGTAGTCTTCATAATAAATAAAACCTCTTCATCATTTAAATAAAATGTGGCCTCCCGCATATATTTAATTAACATATTTTCCTTTGCATAGTCTCTCTGGGCATGGTTGACCTACTCTTACCAAAGCACACATCCTTGAAAAGCAGTCCCACTGAAGTTGAAGAGATTGATCACGCAAATAAATCTCTCAGCACCTGGGGCTCAGAATAAACACTGCACTGTGACAGTCAGAGGGAGAGCTAAACCCTGCCTGGCAAACCTGCTGGGAAACTGGCTGTCAGGGAAGCAAGCGAAACCAGAGGCAGCAACTAGTACCACACACTGGGGATGGCTCAGGGGATGGGGACGGGGGCTCTTTTTCTCAGCTTCCTTCTTTCTCAAAAAGCCATCCTGAAAGGCACATGGTTGGTATGATTGCAGCAGCTGCTGACTTGCAGCAGCTTTGGCTACAGACCTCCCCAAGGAGAGGTGGACAGAGCCCTTTTCCCGCACGCCCGGCCCTTTTCCTACACGCTGACCAGCACAGGCACTCACGTGAGTGCAGGTTGCTCCTGTTACACCACTGGCAGCAGCATCCCAGGGAAGATGCCAGCCAAGGACTGTGCCAGGGCTGGTGGGGCCCTCAGGCCCCACGTCCCGCACAGAGGGCAGGCAGAGGAGCAGCCGCGGCACCTGGCCGGCTGTCTGGCCACCTCTCTGCTGCCCAGGCCACAGGCCACTGCCCTGCTCTGGAAGGAAGTGGCTTAAATTAGCTCCAGCAGTGCATGATTTATTTGCTCCAGTACTCAGGCTCCTCTTTACCTGTTTTACCTGTGCTTTGTCCCTTTTCTGCTACTCACAAAGGGGACAGAGCACCTGGATAGTGGTAGCAGCTGTTGCTCTACTATTTTCTTCCTCAGGATATCCACGCTGTGGGACAGGGGAAGGGATCTTCTCTGCTCCAAGTTAAGCAGCAGCACCACAGACAAAGGCTCAACTGTCCCATCAATATCAGTGATCTAATCAGGACTGAGAGTGCCAATAAAACAACAACTCTTTTTTCTTTCTTCCTGTTGGAACAAACTGAACAACATCTTTCCCCTCCCTTCATTTTGTTCTGCCAAAGTAAAACAAAGCATGTTCCTTATCAACATGTTTTTGGGTCAAAACATCTCTTCAACCTGCAACATCCTGTGGCAGACATAAAAACATTTCTTCAACCTGCAAAATGTTCCATCCTGTGGCAGACATAAAAAACCAACAGGGAATGAAGGACTGTCTGCATCTCCACCACTGCTTCCTTCTTCCAGAATCATCAGTGATGGGGATGCTTCTGGGACCTAAACTCCAAGCTCTAGACCCAGTTCTGACAGAAGGGGTTCCAATCTACACCTCTTGTGAAATGAGTCAGCCACTGTGCTATGCCATTCTCCTGCTCTTGACAGTGAATGCTTTAGTATTTATAAAAATGCGCTTCAGAGAGGTAAATATTGAGAAATCACATATTGGGATTTTTTTTTATCCTGATGGTTAAGGCACTGTTGAGAGAAGAGAATTACAGTTCAAATCAATACAGGGAGCAATGAACACAGTTCTCCTATGTTTTGCTTGACAACATAGATCACTGGACACTGAAAAAGCAGAAGGGACATTATTGACTGTTCCTCCATCAAGATATGATGACTCCTCAACAGGCTAACGTTTACAACTGAAAGTACTTGGCAAATTTGATCCAAGTCCATGTAGATTTTGAGCTGTATCAAACCACGGTTTGGCAAATTTTCTGTGTGTACTACTTTTAAATTTAAATCCTGTTTTGCTATACTGTTGTGAAAGAACAATGACTTACAAGGAGTCATTCAAAAAATAAGCCATATATTTATTCATATTTTTGTGAAAACTGAATGCATTCTGCATGCAAAGTATTTCCTGTGCTAAATTCATTCTCACAGTGCTGTTTTCCATACTAATCAGTACCCAGTATATTCAGCATATTCAGACTGATATATCAGGATGATAGTGGTTTAGTACAACTACTAAATTATTCATGTGAAAACATATGCTGCACTAACACTGCCAAAGTGTTTATAAGCAATATGTCTAGGGGAAAAAATAAAAAAACGAGGAAACAAGAATGATCCACAAATTAAAAACAAGAGATCTTGCAAAATTATCATTAATACAATGTAGTAGTATGTTAATGAAAATTTCTGATTACACCAAAATAGGAGGTAATGTCCATTAGGTAAGAATTAAAATATCACATTGGAAAGAGTGCAGTTAAAACATGGATTGGACAAAAGAGAATATGGTAAAGCTGAGGGTTGTGTTCACAACTTGTCTATATGGTCAAATGAAACAAGAGTCAGGTAGAAGAGCCCGTGCTATTTACAAGTAAGAAACAGTCAGTGGGCAGAAGCAGTGACACTGCTTCTGATAAAGGGACAAAATCAAGCTTGCATCCTAAGCCAGGGAAAGCACGAAAACCACAGATCCATGGAGTGTCTTGCCAGTGTGCTAGGATCTCAACACAGTGGCTTTTCTGACAACCAGACTGCTGTTACAGGACAAACAGACTCCCTTGCAGATGGCACCATGCAGCTGTAAGTTTCCTGCCCAGGAGCAGTTCTTAGACATATTAACTTCCAAAGGAAAAGCACTGCCAGGGTCATCTGTTTTTCATACCTATCATATAGTCAGGGATAACATCTGAGAGTATTTTGTGTTATTTCTAAACTCCCCAATCCATCTTTTACAAGAACTTTTAAGGTCAGCAGAGAGCAACACGTGCAGCAAACAGATTTACTGGGCAGATTAGCTAAGTGACCTCATAAAGCGAACAAAGCATGCTGCTCTTTCAATCAGCATTTTTTTAAATCTGTTAACTAAACTGAAATATTTGCTTTGACATGAGAGTTTGCTGCAAGTGTTTCCATGGTAATTCTTGGCCTCTCAATTGTGGGGACAATTTCAGCTAACTCCAGTAGACAGAATGGGCTTAAGCATATCTTCCCAAATAGCCTTCAGACTATTTTCTGCACAGATCCTGGGAAGAGCTGCAGTAGAGATGCGGATGTGGAAGAGGGTGGTCAGCAACCTCAGCAGGCTGTGAGTCCCAGGATGATCCTTGGTGTTAAGGGCAAGGGATGCAAATATTCCATCTCGCTGGTAAATCTATCCCCAAATTGAGATTAAAGACAGGAGATACATGATGGTGTTTCTCCCAGATTTTCCTGAACTCTGCCTGTAGCCGTAGCTACAGTAGTTGGAGCACAGCAGCCGGCTGCGGGCTCCAGCTGTGGGCCTGCAGCCTGCTCTCTGCAGGCCTCTCGGGACCCGGCAAAACCACTGCTCTTGGATGGCCCTCTGCTACAGACAGCAGGAAGACGTCAGGCCACGAGCAAAATCCTTTCTTCTAATCACTGACTGCCAGCTGATCCTACAATGAAAATTCTCGTCCACCTTTCTAAACAGCTGAACTGCCTTTACTTGTAGTGTTCCTTCCAAAACCTCTAAAGTACAGCTGTATACAAATAACATCTGGATGCTGGTTTGTGCAACTAATATGATTATATTTTATATACATTTTATACTGCAAACTGTACCTGGTCATGCTTTCACCTTCACCAAGAGGGTTTTCATTTTTTTCCAAATTTCTTTTGAACTTAAATAATTTTTTGCAACCACTTATTAGGACCTGCATGCTATTGTTTTCACGTTGTTCTCAAACTTTTTTGGCACTCGAGGATTGCAGAAGGAAGAGGAAAACTGTGGCTCCAGTGAGATTAGAGGCTTGTGAAGTTGCTTCTTTCACTGTCTCACTGTGCACCCACCACCCTCTGCTCCAAAGCAAGGGGTTATCCTCGCTGTAAGCAGAAATAGTGGCAGAGTAGCTTGATTACAGGCAACAGTACAACCTAAGTCCATGTAACATTACAAGATAGTGCATATATTTTCTATAATTGGGAAGAATTACAAATAATTCTCCAAATTACAAATTTGGGCCACTTTGTATGCTGGGCTGCATCAAAAGAAGTGTGGCCAGCAGGTCTAAGGAGGTGATTCTCCCTCCCTTTTGAGGTCCCACCTGCAGTGCTGTGCAGAGTTCTGGTGTCCCCAACATAAGAAGGACATGGAACTGTTGGAGCAAGTCCAGAGGAGGGCCACCAAGTGGAGCATCTTTCCTGTGAGGACAGGCTGAGGAATTTGGGGCTGCTCAGCCTGGAGAAGAGAAGGTTGTGTGGAGAGCTCACAGCAGCCTTCCAGTATCTGAAGGGGGCCTACCAGTAAGCCAGAGAGTGACTCCTCATCAGGAACTGTGGTGATATGACAAGGAGTAATGGGTAAAAACTGAAGGAGGGGAAGTTTAGATTAGATATCAGGAAGAAATTCTTTACTGTGAGAGTGATGAGATACTGGACAAGTTACCCTTGGATGTTGTGGATGCCCCAACCCTGACTGTTCAATGGCAGTTTGGATCAAGTAAGGTCTATCTTTAAGGTCCACTCCAATCCCTTAACATTCTATGAAATACATAAGTAACAGGCCTATAAATATTATGCATGTAACAACACAACAACATAAATATTGGATCTATTTTGCAAAGTATTATGTATGCTATATATGATATTATACATCAGTAAGACATCTATATACATGTATAAAGATGTACAAACCTGCGTACATCTATGTAAAAAGATTATGGAACATGCTATGAAAGCAAAAATACTTGTTTGCTATAGCAATGAAGAAAGCAAACACACCCTTTAATAACATCTATGATGCAGAGTGGCACAGGAATAAGGATCCTCCTTAACAAGCCTTTGAATGTTAATGATATAAATTGTGTCGGCTGCACCTTTGAGCGGTTTTATAGCTGTATGTCATCGTGACATACAACACCTCCAAATTTCTATCAGCATATTTCATACTGGAGTTACTTATATGTCCATTGGTTTCTGGTGTGTAGTACTTCCTCTTTCTTTTTTATTCTGTTATATTGAATAGGGTGAAAGAAACTCAGAACAAAAGGCCAGGGTCAAGTCAAACAAATATTGAGTGTGCGCTGCAGAGAGCATTTCCATTTTGCTGTCACAAAGCTGCTGCCAGTAAGCACAAAAGCACATTGCCCTAGCAGGCTTTACACAGGCAACCTCACAGCTCTCACAGGTTCAAACTGCAGTTGTGAATGATGGGATGTTTCTCTTTATGGAATTATTTGCACCCTTCTCCTTTGGGCAGGATACTGAGGAGTGACACACTGTAAGGGACGAATCAGGAAATCACACCAGAGCTGCCAAAAGCAAAACATGTCCTGACACATTTACCAATCTGAGCAAAGCCACAGTGTCATCAAATGGGAGATGCTACTTGCACTAACAAAGGAAGAACAAAGGGAGAAGTAGTCCCCACTTGGCTCCTCCATCATCCCAAGGGGCTCCCCGATGCCGGTCCCCAGGGACATATGCCACCTACCCTGCCCATCCCTGGGAAAGGCACCCTGGGCCATGTGAAAGGGAACACCCACCTGGCTGCAATGGACTGCAGAGCTGTTTGGGGCTCTCTGAAAAAGGTGATACAGGGCAGGCCAAAACTTCCCTCACACACCCGTCACTGATGAAGCCAAATTAGGGAGGTTTCCTAAATCTTACCTTACTCCTGGATTCTTCATTCTGATGTCTTTACTTCTACTGGGAGTGAATGACCTGTGATTTAATTCTGAGCTTCACAGATAGTCCTGAATAATGTATTTATCTGAGATATAATCAAATACGGCAACCAACACAACTCCCTGGTTTCCTAAGAACTTTCTTTCTCTTTTTCTTTTGGGGGGTGGGGGAGTTGTTTGTTTGTTTGTTGTTTTTGTTTCCATTCATTATGTAAACAGTTTGTGTTATTTTCTTGAAGCAAGGATATTTTTTCTTTTATTCATCTCCAGACATGAGCTATCACATACTAAATGAATATTGAGTCTTAAGGTGTCAGATGAGAAAAATCTCTTGTAGGCTTCAGTATGAGATTTTCTACAACTCCTACAGAATTCTTAATGTAATTGGAGGTTGACTTTTATCTCTTTTTATAGCCTTCCTATTTAATTTGACTACTTATATAAAACAAAAATGAAACTTCCAGTGATCTCCAATTGAATGTTTGAACCTTGCCATCACGCCAACATAGCTGTCTCAAACAAAGCTGAAGCAATAGGAGGAAACAGGAAAATAAACACACACTTGAAGATGCTTATACCTAGAGAAAGGGATATGGAAAGAAGCAGCATAGTTTTTCAGGAAGTTATGCACCATGAAGGGCCATTACAGACAAAATTAATTGCTCCTGGTTGGAAAGAAACAAGAACATTTCTGGGTTTGAGAGGTACCATCATTTTCTACTAGGATTGTTTTTACTAGCATCTTTAAAATACAAATAATTATTGTTTCTCATCTGAGAAATATTTTATTTTAGTTTTATTTTGCCTCATCTTTTTGGTTCCAAGACAATAAAGAAATATGACAATGCATTTAATTAACTTATCATGTATGATATTTTCCATCAATAAAAGAGACACCACGAATAACCACACCACATTCTAGTCATTAATCATATTGCTTTCAGTCCTTTTACCTTGCCATTTATATATTGTCTTCGATTTTGCAGAATTTTGCAACAGACATGTTTTTTCATCTCCCTGCTAATTTCACATTGAGAGATTCACTACAGCGACTACAGCAGCAGTTGTGTTTAATTAGAGCATTCTTGTCAGCTGGGGAAGGTAGGACAGAAACTATTGGGTAAAGTTTCCGTATAAAATGTTCCTGGTGGAGAGAAGTGCTAATAACAATGAGAACCTCCATTCCTGCTCTAATTCCTAGGGTTGTTTACCACTGAGAAGGAACTCAATGGTAAAACAAACAACTGGTTGCCTGGGAAAACACCAGGAATGCATCAATCTGAGGATGTGCCAAAGGAAGCAGCGAATTTGGACTCTTTTCTGCCAGCTCTGTGGGCTGCTGATGTGGTCAGCAGGCTCTTGGGAGGAGTGGCTGTGTCACAGTGACATCTGGGGCGCAGAAAACTGTGTAATCCTGAAGCTGCTCAACCTGTGAGTCCTGGGACTTACAAATCAAACTCTAGCCCATGACTCTCTACATTAAGATTTTTTTTGGTGCATTGCATTGCATTGCATTCCAAAGTTATATATTAACTCTGGTCAAATTATTACTGGATCACACCTGGCACTGTGTTGGAAAATCTTTCAGCTTCTACTATTCCCAGCCTTATGAAATCAAAAATATTTAATGTACACATACGTGTAGCTATGTGCATGTATGGAAGTTTAGAAAGAAGACTGCTCTCTAAGGATCCTATTCGAAGAGAAAAAAGATTACATGTGTGGGAATGCATGCATTTGAAGACATTTACGTATTTGTATATAACACAGTATACATTGTGTTCACAAATACAAAGGAAAGACATTATTTCAAAAAGTTAGGATTTGCCCCACATTTTTTCTTTCACTGATGTTTGTTTTGTAACTGAGCAGTGAAGAATGGTCACAGCACCGGCTGAAAAAAAATTGCATCTACTTTAAAGTTGTTTTAATCTGAGAAAGTATCTACTACTGCTTTGGAGAGATGGGGCTCCTGAGGGGAGGACCAACACGAATAGAATGGTTAGAATATGAGCAACAGGGAAGACTGATTACAGAATAACACGAACACAAAAAAACTCCTCTCCCTTTCTCAGGAGATGTAGTATCTCTCTCTGCAAGGTGTGAGGCTCCCTGAATCCATGGTACTGAGAGGGACAGATATCTCGCTAAAAATTGAGAGAAAAGAGAGTACAATGAAAAAGGCTTTGATTAAAAAAACCCCAACCTTCTGTCACCCAAAATATCATAACCCAAAATAATTTCATGTTTCAACGAATATCATACGTGTCCTAAGATTATTTGAGTTTTCATAAGGGATTTCATCCTTACATGTTTCTGTTCAGAAAAACAGAAGTCTTCTTAACTAGAAGTTCAGTCAACGTGTATTACTAGACAGAACTTGGTTTAGATTCAGACATAAACACCTTATGTATTTTCTTCACAAAAAGGTGAAGAAAGCACGGTTACTTATGACAGAAGCGAGACTTAGTTATGGACTACTTCTAATATCAGCTAGCAAAAACAATTAATAAATGAACACAGGGTACATTTTTTCCCAAATCTGTTATTTCATGGCTCTGTTTTGTCTTTGAATGCAACACATGATTAATCTCAGTGTAGGATTTACAAAATCCGCTTTTAGCCATAGGATATACTCAAAAAAGAGGAAGTAAAATGTGGCTTGTGCTAAACTTAGCAGCTTTGGCAATTAATCAACTTTATTCATTGAGTCAGTCAAGTGAAATAGTTTGCTAGATAAGTATACGAATTGTTCCTGCAATTTTGAATACTACTACACATCCAGCCAAATGGGCTTTAGGATAAAGAAACCAGGGTGATTTATTTGTAATCCCTTTAGTTGCTTTTTTATTTGTTCTTTCAGATTGCAAAGACTAAAGAATATCATACTTACTCAAACCCTTGGATTATTTCCATGCAGAACTTTTGACCTTAATGCTCTGTGTGTGTAATAAAATCAGATGGGTTCAAATGATCCTGGTACAGTGACGCATTCTTGATACTGTCTACTTATTTTAAGCATGTATTTCTGGTAATTTATGCCCACTCTTTCTCTGACAACACATGATGGGGCTCATGTTAACCTTTAATAAAGGATGACATTATGGCATGTCTTGCTTATCCTGGAAGCATGATGAGCAGGGGAGTGAGCTGATCAAGCTCCTTATCACCACCCTCATCGTGTCTTAGCTATGTTTTTATTTCAGCATCTGCCTCCAGATGTATTTCAATTAAAATTAAACGCTGAAGGGAACTTAGAATCCCGCACTGTATATCCTTCATCAAGGAGGAACTCAAATTTCAATATCCATTGGGAACAGTTTCCTGCCCAATGCAATCCCTACTTTTTGTCTGCTCAGATCCCAACCCCACTGGCCTCATCTTTCTCATGCTATCATTACGACATTTAAGAGTCCTGAGCAGAAAAACCACAAGAGATCTCTGATGAGACCACACTGAGGAAATACACAATCCCAATTGCTACAACGTTCATCTATTTGGGTTGTGTGCAAGGGATGAGCTGAGTACCCAGGGCTTTAAAATTAATTTCATGCAGAATGGAGTATGAGCTTTTAAAGGAGCAGAAGGAACAGAAATCTGGTTAGTCCAACAAATAAAACTGGAAACAATGTTGAAGGAATATAATTCTATTCTGTATAATTCAAAGGATGAGAATGTGAATGAAAACAGTTTTTGAATGTTTCTCTGCACTGAATGGACACCTAATATGATAATTAACTTTAAAATCTGCTTTTAGCAGAAGTAAGCGAAGATCCCTAAGTCTGAAGCAATCTGAGTCCTAGCAAAGACAAGCATCATCTCCCCATGTCTACTGCAGTGTCATATACTGAAAAAGCTATTCTACATTTTAGGTTACAGTTTAGATTGGCTTTTAAACTATTTTACAAAGCATTTCAGCATCACTGCTCATATTTCACTGAGTATGTGGGACTAGAAAATTAAATGGCTTGCTGGAAGTCACTTCAGATGGGCAGTGGTCCAGATCTTGTGCAAGTGCTTAATCATGTCTTCTCTGGTTGTGAAATTATGGTAATATTGACTATCATTACTTTCTGCTGTCCTATAACTTAATGTGCAAAGACATACTGAAAAATACATGAAATGGTTAGGATCACCTGTCCACAAGGCTGAGTAGTGATTACTTCTGTGTAAGAATGAAATGAATGGCTTGCAGTACACACAGACTGATCTAGCAGATTAACAGCTACCCAGACTTACTTATGATGTCAAAATACTCAGAACAAGCCCAAATGCAAGAGATGCTCAATGGCACTACTCATATCAGGTGCAAGGTGAAGACAGTCATCATGTTCTCAAACACTGGAATAAAAATATGTGGCCAGAAAATCAGAAATAATGGCTAACTTTGTGTCAAGCCTTCCAGTCTCAATGTACCTGTGCAATTCTGCCCCATCTTTGCAGAAATATATGAACCAGAGGTCTTTTGTTCAATCTTGAATCCCTGATCCATTTGTTTTCCTCTTCCCAATTACAAGTAGTTTTCAAGAGCAGTAATGATCTAGAACTAAGAAATATTCGACTTTGAACTCCACTGCTGAAAAATTCTAAGTCATCTCTGGACATTTTTATTCTTACTCTTACTCATTTTCTTATGTTACAGCATGTGCTTTTTTGAATTATGTAATTATACATAGTAATCCTTCACATAACACAGTTCTCTTCTTACCACTTCTTTTGCTAACCGCTATAAATGCTACTGAAGTTAATAATTAGGGATGGATCCTAACTATTAGTGGATCCTAACTACACATACTAAGGCCATAACTTTTCTTTTTAGATTCCACGCTTCTGATTAGCATTTGTTTTACACCAGATACCAGCTTTTTCCAAGGTTACAGCTAAAAAGCGCCAGGCACATGCTACAGTTGTTCATTTCTCATGAAGCTCACTAGCAAATGCACTGTTTTAAATAATTCAGAAGTGATCACTTCCTCTGTTGCAGGGGTTTGGTTGTTTGTTCAGGGTTTTTTAATATTACCTAATGGTACTGAACAAGGGCACAGGGATCAACACTAGTCTCAGTAATTTCCCTCAGAAATTGTTCCGGTGTGTTTCAAAGACCTCCAAGACAAATAGATGCAGCTCACTTTTGTACAAGTACATACCCTGAGGAATCGTCACCTTGCTGTCTTCTGACCAAGAGCAGCACAATCACAGAATGGTTTGGTTTGGAAGGACCCTAATGGTCATCTAGTTCCAACCTCACTACCATGGGCCAGGCACATCTTCCACTAGACCAAGTTGCTTAAAGACCCATCTAGCTTGACCTTGAACACTGCCAGAGATGGGGCATCCACAGTTTCTCTGGGCAACATGTTCCAGTGCCTCACCACCCTCCTGTTTGCAAAGAAACATACTGATCTGTTCAACTGCATGGAGATAGATTAAAATTTGGGTATAGTAGCTTGCTTGGGCTCTTTCTCGGATAGATTTCTCAGCTGAGACTTTTCTGCAGCAACAAGAGTAAGTGTACAGATTTTTTGGGTCCGGTGAAAATACTGCTAAAATTAGCAAAGAGGTTCATTCTTCATGGAAGCTGTATGGAAATGTGCTACACACTGTTGGAAGGTGACGGCCATGTGGGTCCCCTAACTACCTTTAGTTATGCTGTGCTGGGTACCTGCAGGTGGAGCAGAAAGGGCTGGTGGGGCTGCTGGAATTCTGGCCATCGAAGCCAGCCAGCACCATCATCCTCCCCTGCCCACCCTCTCCCTCCCAGGGCTTGATCCTGCACTGCTGCAGGGAGACCAGAGACAAGCATTTTTGTCACTGGGTATTTAGTCCCCTCTGAGCAATGCTTGTGATATTCTGCTCTAAGAGCTGGTGTTTACACAAATGTAAGCTAGATAACTGATTAAAGTATTTAGGCCATCTAATTTAATAAGTTACTAAATATTACCCAAGCCCCAAGCCCAGGAAAAGAAGGCAGCTACTTCTGAATAGAGCAGAGAAAATAATTTGCTATCTGAAGAGAGGTCAGAGCCTCATGTAAGGAAAAAATAAGATGGTTCCTGGATATTGTAAAATAGCTAACCAAAACAAATCAGAGCCTTACTAGGAGGTTTAGAAATCTATCCCAAAACACTGAATAATTAATAAATTCATTTATTAAATCTTCAGATTGGTGTCTCAACATATGTGATCTGTGAAAAGGACAGAGACCTATAACCTCTCTTTTACTCAAGGCTACTTTCAGAGACCACAGATACCACCATCTGGAGAAATGCAGTAAACTAGTACCTACTAGTAATGTTATTTATAACATTCTTTTTCTAAATATTCAGAGAGATAAAATCATCCCAGATATTCCAGTATGTTAGCATTCAAACATCCTAAATCAAGTTAATCCGTTCTATAACTTCGTCTTCTCAGAGTTGCATCACAGAACAAAATGGTCCACTGTAGCTTATGAAATCTTTTATAATTCAACAGTAACCATCCTTCTTAAAAATTCTCCTAAAACATCTACATCAAATTCAAGAGGTGAAATTGTCCTAGAACAGAACTTCAGGCTATAAAAATAAATCTACAATATAATTATTTTGGGGAACAACTGGCAATTAGAAAAGACTAAATTCAAGGACAGTCAGGCACTTTGTGTCTTTGCTAAAAGTCAGAGGTATGATTTACTTTTTCTGTTTGATTAGGTCATCAGAAAAATAGCATAATTAGGAATAGTAATGAAAACTTTGACATTCAGTAGATAACTTTCAGCCAACTTTCTCTCACAAAAAGGAAACATATGTGCCTTTTAGCAACCCATAACATAAAATATATTTCAGGTGCCATATGTTATCCTTCTTCTTTGAATCCCATCATAGAATCTGTAACCTCTAAAAATGTTTTTTTTTTGCCAATTGCTTCTTTGCATCAGTCATACTCACATTTTTTAATCATAAATTTGCATTTTGGACAGAATTTTTTTGTCAGACATGACAGGGTCATAAAATCAATTCAAATGAGCTGTGCGAAATTAACAGATGAAATGGTGTGTTAGGTTTGTTTTCACCACCACGATCATTAAGTACAAGGCTGGCTCATTATGGGAAGACAATGTTTAATCATCCTCCAAGTTCTGCAGATGGATTTACGTCTGTGCACATCCCCTTCTGTGATGCTCAATAGCCAGGCACAGTCTGTTCCTACCATCTGCAAACAGTACCCTGTTCAGCAGGCTGCTCTGGCTTAGCAAAGCATTTCAACATGTGAGTGGGTCTTGTTGGCTACAGATGAGTTTAAGCCAATACTTTAAGCTAGCAAACCTACACTAAGACCATGGAGACTGGCCTTGTGTAGGGCATTGCTGCTTTTGAGAGCTGGAGCACCCCGGGAGCTTTGAGGACTAATACAGGAGATGGCAACTGCATCTTGATTAGCCAGTGCTGCTACTGCAAATGAAAGAGTGGGAAGAACAAAAAAATCTAAGAATCCCCAGAGATCTAAAAGCAAGAACAAATGTTGAATAACCATTTTCTTTACAAGATTAGAAGACATTCCAAGAAGAATTAAAAATATATATCAGCCTATGCTTACCATTTCCTTGTCACATTCCTGGCAACAACTTGAGGTTAAGTTATGCTTAAGGGAATATTATTTTGGTCTAATTTCTCAACGTAATTATTTCCATCCCAAAGGGATGACACATGGGGGAGGCACTGCAGTGCTTTGAGGTTCTTTTCCTCAAACAAGACAAATGAGCAATGACACCCAGGATTTTGCCAGTAGGACTGTGTTCCAGCCTTGCCCTTCTGCTTCTTGGCTGAAGAAATTGTGAAAACCATAACCTGGCTTCTCACAAGGAGAAGTCTCAGTGATGATAAACCTACTGATGACGCAACTTTTGTGAATTTCTGCTTACGAGTATCAGATTTTAATGATGACTTCGGGAAAACATACACGACTCACTGGAAAAAAATATTGGCTAGTATAATTCTTCTATTGCTATTGGAGGTATACAGAGCATGGCGTAATTTTCTTTATTTGACTATCTTATTTGTTTTCAAAAGGCATATTTCTTTAAATAACTCAGAAAGAGTATCATGATTAAGAAGCTTATTCTCACTCTATCATTGTGTGCTTGACATTGATGAAATCTCTTGCACAGCTATGAAGAAGGGCACAGCAGATGCTTGGTGTCATGGCAGAAAGAGGACATCTGATATATGGCTACCACTGTCTAGAAAGAAGTAACCAGAAAACCCAAGCTGTCTGAAGAATAGAAAGCATACGACAGCAACAAGGCAAGAGACTCGGGTTTTGACGCAATTGTCAGAGGGAGTCTTCAGGAGAGTGGGCTTCTCAGGTCAGTGAGGTCTAGGCAGTGGTCATATGACATTTGGGCCATGCATCAGTCAACTGATAACTCAAATGCTTTATAGTGGCAAAGTTATTCACTGAAAGTTAATGCTTTCTTATCAAAACATTAAGATAAGCCACTTGGTACATTCAGTAAAAAGAGATGATAAAAGGTGAGGTAATAACTGCATGACGACAGGAAAAAAATCAAATTTGGAAATACAGTGACTAAAAGCAGATGTTCTCCTGAGAACTCACACATACTTGATCCACTGAAGGATGGATCTGACTCACTGTGAGGAACAATGACTCAATTGAAGTACTGCAAGGCCATTTAACCAAGTATTAACCAAGAAATAAAAGCTGATTCATCGTCTTACCTAGAAACTAAGGTTGTTAGAGAAACGGGGCTATTGTTGTAGCTCACTGGAAACCAGGGGTATAGAACAAGCTGTCACTGGTGCCAGTAAACAAAACAAATACTGGCAAGTATGGCTAAAGGAGTAAAACTTTTTCCTAAATGAAAAATATAGGAAAACCATTTAACAGAGGAAAGCAAATAAATTATATGCTTCTATTTGTATTATCCACGGATGGCAGATATGGAACATCCAAATGTATACGTCTTCATCCTACACAAATGACAGTAAGATGATCCAATTAACCCTGGGACTGGTACTGTTAAGGAGACTTCTTACTCTCTAATCTTACATAAACTTAGTGACAGAGCTATGGGGCAAAGCACCTTTCTCCTCAAATTAGTATTATAAAGTAACCAAGCTGTTTGTCTTCATTTTCTCTGTTTTTTTAATATAACCTACCATGTATTAAAAATAGAAACCTTAAAAATATTATTTTTGAACATTTTAATACAAAGTAACACGCTTTGGCTGTTTTTTCTACAAGGATAAATTTAAAAGAAATTATTCAAAATTTCTCCAGTTGAGCAATCTTCTAACAGCTTTCTGTCTCATCTCTTTCCCTATATTCTCTAGGAAGGCACATTTTATATCAGGTTATTTATTATTACATTTAGTTAATATGTTATTATTATTTAATATTACATTTACATAATTCTAATTATTTAAATTTAAATTATTACATCTTATCAATATTACATTTAAATCAGGTTATAAAACTTAGCAGGGCCTGCACGTCTGCCTATTCTGCATTTAAGAGACTAAAGATTCATAGTCATGCTCTAAACACAAATCAGCCAATACATAAATAATGATGCATTATTATTTTATTTTCATTAATAAATAATAGAAACAACAAGAAATTGTGCCTGAGTCAGAACTCCATAATTCGACTCCAAGACTGGAGTTCATTCTCTGATAGGAAGAGAACCAGTAATGATGGGATGGTGTGGGCCCGAGTATGAGAGGTACCCATTTCAAATTGATAAACCCATTTTTTCCCAGGAGAGTGTTGAAGTATGAGAAGTGACTCGATGGAAGAAAGCCATAGGCTCATGTGAGTATATCTGTGCTGTAGGTTCATTCTTGTGGACATGCAGAAAAAGTATGACTGCAAGTTGTATGGAAATAAACACTCTCTTCCACTCTATCTCCCTTACTTCCCAGGGAAATGGCAGTCTTTTAAATACACTTGAAAGCAGATTTTCTCATACTGAGAACAAATTAACAACAGTCAGGCACTAGTTAATAATATGGGCATGTGAAAGAAAGGTCTTGTTTTTCAGGTACAAATAAAAGTAGGGGACAGGCAACTTCTGTCTATGTGCAAGTAAATAATAAGAAAAATACTGGCCAGAGCACAAACTAGGAGCTGGAAAGAGGATTAATGTGATGTTTTCAAGTAAGATGGCTCTTTTCCACAAGCTCTAGAAAAGCTACATTTAGAGTAACAATGATTTCTTTCAAATTTAACAATGGTAAGAGAAGGTTTCACAGCCAAGAATCCATTTCTTCTATGCTAGAGTGTGCTGAAGGAGCACACACTGCTTCCCGACATAGCAATTGAGGATTTGTTTTGCAAATCAAGCACCAGGTTATCACATAGGGACAATAACCTGAGTTATTTCTGAACCACCACCATATTCAATCACGGGATTTGGAGGCGTACCTACTATTGTATCAAGGCAAGAGAGCTCTGCCAAGTCTATGACTACTCCAGCTGGCAGCAACACTTCAGGGGCAGCACAGGCAGAACTTGCTGTACTTCGTGCACGGAGGTGCTGCTGGGTTTTCCACACAAACCCAAAGTGTCAGGTGCTGCTGAAGGACTTAGAGGGTGAAGGTGAGATGAAGCTGCACAAGTGCGTGCCAAGGCCAAGTACCAAGTTATGTTAGGGGGCATGATTCAGCAACACTAGCTATGAAAGCCAAATGTAGATCAATCCCAAAATGTTGAAAACTCACACAGACTCTCTTAGACAGGTGTTTTATAAGGTTAAATTTCAGTGAACTGTCAAAACTTTAAAAAGCAGCTACATTGCTTGATTCTAACAGAAATCAAGTGATCACAACTGCACTGCTGTCTGATTTATACAAGCAAATGTCACACTTGAGTCTCAGATGGGCTTATTTCACAGGGATAAACAACTCTCTTCAGACAGCTTGTTCAATGCCTTCTTGGAGGAAATGGCAGGTCAAGTTTAAAAGTGTTCCAAATATAACAGTTCAGCAAAAGGCAAAAAAATGAGGGGAGAAAGAACATTATGATTGTTTGCTTCCTATTACATTTCTTTTCCAGGGCTGTTACCAGTGTTAAACCTGCAGCGGCATCCAATGGTGTATCTCAGAAGAAATCCTCCTGCACACTGTGGCTCTGGGACTGTCATGACAACCTGTCACAAAAATGCTGAGGGATCTGAAAGGCAAGGTTTCCTTTCAACCAGCCTTCAAGGTTCAGCCTTCCTACGCTGTTCTGTATTGTCACCAGAGACACTGGGATCTGAATCTCTGCACTCATCCAATTTGAAACAGGAATTGGAAATTAATTTCCACCAAGGGTTCCAAACACTATCACATTTAATATTTAGACTCTTCATTATAGTGTTTTGATAGACCATATGATCTTTGGGTAGCTAACATAGCCATGATTCCTCCAACTTGGATGAATGGCCCTCATTTGCCCTGATGAACAATGCAGCAGGGCAGCTTCCTCCGCGTACCTTTTTCTGCCTCGTGTGTGACTGATGCTGTCAGGCAGAGGAATGTTCCTCATGTTCTTAAGGTAAAATTAAAGGGCTTTTACAGAGGATTTCAGCAAACCTCCCACACTAAGCTGAAAATTCTGAAATAAGCTCAACTTCTACAAATCAAGAGGAATCCAGATAGAGAGCTCATTAAACAAGCACAATCCTACTCTGAAATGGGTTGAGGAGGGCTTTTTTCTTTTTTAATGATAAACAACTTCCATTGCATATTGCAAATCAACTGTCACAATAACAGATTGGGTTCTTCTGCAAGAAGCTAACTAGCTAGATCCAATAGAAGTAGACTGATTATTTGTGCATATTGCATTTTGCAATTCTTTAGGTTTATGAGTTTTCAACCTGGTACTTAGCGAGATTTTTCAATCTCTCTTGGAAAAACAATAGATGCTATATGTAATATCACATTATGCTAACAATCGACACTGACTACTTTTCAACAACAATTTTCTTCTCTAAAACATGAACTGAATTTTATAAATGTGGCTATTTTCTTCTTAAAAATGCAAAACTTCTGCTGTTTTCCAAGCTTATATATTCTAAGTCTTCCAAAGCATAATGACAGAATTATTCCACCAGGGTCCTGTAATGACTTAACATTATTTAATAATTTCCTGGTATTTGGACTTGTCTGTAGCACAGGAAAAAAACTGCTTCCACTCAGGATGTCTCTTTCATTTGTTTTGATGTGACTGATTTAAAAATTATTAAATATGGAGGATTAAATGTTCAGGAAGAAGATATACAGGAAGAGATTTTAATCTTTTTATTCATTGGAGTGAACCCACTGACGATAAAGCAACTAATGTAGACAAAGCAGATGTTAGAATAGGACCTAGACTACTGTGTTCATCGAGCACTCTGTCTCCACTGGAGCTTCATAAAATGTCACCTTCCAACCTATCTATGAGATGGTTTTGGCCTACTGAGGCTGACAGTTAATAAATGAAAATAGAAAAATTAATTTGCCACATTTGAAGCTTATTTGCAATAAATCTCAAACTACTGAAACTTCATCTGTTCTGTGGAGTGCTCTTTCTCCTTTTCAGCCCTAATAGTGTCTAAGAGGGTTTGAAACTTTCCTGGAATCTTCTGCCTTCTCCGTGTGAAATTCTAGATCCTTTGTCTCGGATGCTACCACTTCTGCTCTCATGACATGGAGCTTGTGTTAGTTCCAGCAAATGTCCAACAAAGTGTCATTTGGGCGATATCAGTATAGGCAAAACACTAATAAGCAGTCAGGAAATGGGAATCGGGCCCTTTTAAGTACAGATTATATCTCAAGAACAGGCTTGAATCCAGTCTAAATCTTCCTTCTTCCAAACTGATCTTCCTCCTCCTAATATGTAGCCTTTCTGTTCAGAGCTCCCAGGATTTAGTTAAAGAGTGAAAAGCCCCTTCTTCTAAAACCAGAAATGAAATTCTCAGTTGAGCTGAGAGTCTTGTTTGGACACCCCAAATACATAAACATACTTGTTTATATCTTGGGTACACCATCTCCTTAGAGAAGCAGGAGATCATTTTGAGGCTTCTTTTAAAAGAGGACTGCCAACACCTTCCTGTGTTTACTGAAATGTTTGTAGGCTTTCCAGTGTGGGTGGCAGCTCAATTGTGCTAGCTAGCAAGTCTTTTACAGAACTTGGCACCAGTGCTACAAACATGCAGTGGTATGGAAGAAACACCAGTTAAATGTAATTCAGAAGCACTATAAATACTGTACCACATTGTTTGTAAACAAACATCAGCAGGTAGAAAGTTTGGTCTGGAAAAGTCATTCTGGAAAACTGGTCACCAGTGAGAAGACCTGGGGAGAAATAATGCAGGTTTCTGAAGGTTTCTTATGTGTGAATGGTGCCTTTTTCAGCTTGCACCATCTCTCCAGTTCACCAGAACTGGACCAGAGCTGTCATCTCTGCTCTCTTCACTTTCCTTAGCTGCTTTTATTCTCTGATTTACTCCAGTTCCAGCCTTTCTGCCCCCTTTTTCCCATCACAAGGCCACTTGGTCACTCGGCCACCATTTGCTCCCTCTTGCTCTTGTTCTCTTGTCATGACTCTTGCTGGACTCCAAGCCAGACTTCATCTCACCTGATCTCTGCTGAAAGGTAAGGGTTTGACCTGAACTAGTCATCCACACACCCTCTGTATGCAGTGGGGAGAGAGGCATTCCCAGAGTATGGGACAGCCCATCCTAAGAGAGGCAAATCTACCCAAATTCCCAAATTAAAGGCAAATGCCATCTGCAGCAGTCATGGTCCTACCACCTCCAGCTCTGCCATCTCCTATCTCACTGCTACAAACCAGCAAAAATGGGCAACAAGAGATACTCCTCTGGGAGTATCCTAGCCACTAAATTTCATAAACTTCCAGGGACTTCTATTTCCTTGACAAATTTGTTCAGAATTTCTCTGCAGTGATAATGGCACTGATAGGGAAAAGGATACAGATACAGGCAAATAAGGAATATAAATGCCTTTAGGCAACCCAGAAAGGAAACATTCGATTGAATTTTACTAAGCTACTCCTTACTTAGCTCTACATTCATTGATACTTCTTCATCCATGCATATAAATCTACACTTCATATCTTCATCATCCCAAATCTCAGCATTACAGGTTGTTTTTTTTCCTTTTTGACCTCTTGGGTGTCTTCTTTTCTGGTAGACATCACAAGCTCTACTGCAAAGAAATGGTTTTCTTGACACTTTGAGTATGATTAATTTGCTTTTACCAGATATCCTCTCACTCCCCCTTCTCCAAAACATGAAGCACAATCTGCTTGAAGTCTTCCCCATCTACTTCTAGTCCTCCCACATATATGCTTCCCATGCTGATGCATGTAGAACCAATGACACCTATCACATTCAGTCTTCTTTCAAAGGAGCACCTTTATCCCACATCTTTGCATTCAATCTTCAAATCCTTCCCATTACATAGTTCTGTGGAGGCTGAAATTGCCCACATCCTCAGTTGGTGGTCTTACTGCATCCAGTGTTGGGTGCCAGAAGGGAACAAAGCAAATGATCAGGTGTCTAACAATTACGACCTATGCGGAAATATTGTTGTATCTGAGAGACGGCTGAGGGCAATTTGCATCAGATTAGTGAAACAGGACTTTTACTATCATCTCTCTACATCTACTGTGGAAATGGCGAGATGTAACAGACTTATATTTCAGCAAGGAGCAGCAGGAAAATCAGAACAGATTGCCGGGGATAGCTGTGAAGATGCCATCACTGAGGGTGCCTAAGGAAAGATCAGAAGTTGGTCAGACGCAAAGCAGGTGTATTTGATTCTGTGCCCACAGGATTCACTAAGCCCTCTCTTCACGTCTATTCTACTTTATTACTCCATGACTCAAAGATAAACATCTGTTGTGTAACTTCATTGTGCTTCTTCAAGTATGTCTATACAAACCTCATTCATCACAATCCAGGAGAAAAAAGGACCAGTGCTTATCATAATTTGTGCTCTCTTCTTCTACCCCTTCAGGCATATTAACTCACACCATTTGGATCACCTTTCTCTTATCAGCTCACTGACTATACAGACCACATAAATAAACATGAAGTCCCCAGGCCTGCACTGTAGAGTACAAATGGCACTCAAGAAAGACAGCCCTGAGTGGGATGGTAGATCACCTTGAAGCCAGACACATACTCTTCCTAAAGCAGGGTACAGATTATGTGGAAGCAGGAAGTCACTTTCAAAACACTCCATTCCAAAACACTCCCAAATGCACTCAGAAGCATTTGCTGTCCTGCAGGCAAACCCAGTTTATGGCAGTAAAGTTGTTCTTTGTATTTTTCTTTTTCATAGTCTCTTAACTTTTCGTTATCTAACATGGTGCCTGAGTTCAGATTTTATTGATGGGCTATTTGTTCTGCTAGACATTTGGAGGAATTTAGGGAAAAGTAATTACAATTTTTCCTATTTTTAGCTTTTTCTTTGAAAATGCAGTAGTAATAGCAGTGCTGTAGCAGTGAAGGACCCCTGTACCCTCACTCTTGTCCATTTTTTCCAGTGACCATCATCTGGTTCAATGCCAGACATTATGTCTCCCTAGAACTTCTGCTTGCTACTAAATATTTTTTTTTGTTTTTCTAGTATAAACCAAAATGCTGCACAAAAATGGTGTTGAGAAGAAAAACACTGTAACTCACTTAAAGCTTTTTACCACTGAGAACAGGACATAGAGTTTTTTGGGACATCTTTCAGATTGATATGGACAAAACAAACTCACAAGTTGTGATATTAACTGACATTTTTTACAACACTAAAAGCTCCAGAACTCCTACCTTGGATTTTTGGAACAGCTGAGGCTTTCTTGTTTGGTGAAGCTCTGACTTGTGAGATACAGTAAGTAAATCATTCCTCAATTGACTTGAATGTCAGGATGCGATACAATCTTCAACACTGCAGTGGAGTCCTGCAGACACCAGGCTGCTCATTGGTAGTGCAGAGGTGGTCAGGAGCCTCAGGCACTGCCTCTTTCTCCAAGAGACAATCTCTGATCACAGCCCCAGTATGGGGCTTATCCTGAGCTTCCTTCTCATGGGACTGAGCCAAATCCATCTCGTCTCATCTAATCTTTTCCTACAGCTAATATCCAGCCTTCTGGTGTTACTAGTGTTTCTTCTATCCCATTCATCCTTTTGTAACAATGAGATGATCTGGAAGAAGGTGGTTTGGTCTGCCAACAAGCAATGCTTACTGGGATGAAATGTGGCTTATCTCCTTTCAATATTAGTCCATATTATTTACCAGAGTTTTCCTTCAGTTTTTCTTGTTTTCTTTTCACATCTGTCTCTCATGTCTGACACAGCACCTCTGAATAAGTGCAAACTATAAATGCTAAAGTGATGTTTTACAGGATAGATAAAATCATCAGTTCAGATTCATGTTTATGAAAGCCAGAGAGAATAGGAAGAGAGTTCTTCTGGCACTAATGCACCTGATACTGTTAGGCTACACGAAACAAAGTTTGTACAAACTCAGATAACACCATCCCTAGGGGGCATTAGCAATGGATTACATCCCATCTTCTTACCTGCTTCTTTTTTATGTTTTATGAACACATTATGCATGTTTCTGCTCAGGCGAAGGAGGTTTGTCACTCATTTTGCTTTTTAAAAGCTTGTGTTTCAGTATGTCATTGATATGGGCTACATGGGCAATAAAAAGGGTATATGGCACCAGAACAAAAGATGACATAAAGTAATTTTGGTCCTGAGCTGCAGCATATCCAAGCACAATTACACCTCTGGCTACGCATGGGCACTATGAGAACCCAGCCAGGACTGGCTGCACAGCATCAATCCACTCCTCGGGACCAACCCTTCTCCAGAGAGACAGACCTGCAGGAGTCAGCATGGAAGATCCTGCTTGTAAAGCACCAACATCAGAAGGCTGAGATCCATGGAATAGGGTCTCATTCACCTTATCTATTTACTACTTCACTGAAATGTTCTGGTCTGAGACAGGGATACAAATTGGAAGACAATGGCTTTGAGCTTGCTGAGATTTTGCCCAGTCTAGGAAATAAATGGATTTGATTAATGTGATTTGTCAAATGATAATGTGATAATGATGTGATAATGAAAAATGGTCAAAAGATGTTTCAGAGCAAATGCCAAGAAGAAAAAGATGAAAAACCAGAACTCTGAATGGGAATTAAAAGAGTGAAGGACATTGATAGTACTGCTTAGGATGTCTGACCACTGGAAATAAAGAGCTGATGAGCAAATCAGCATGTATGAGAACAGCAACTGCAATATTAGAAAAGCTTCATCATTTGGAATAGCTGATAACCAAACCTCAGCATGAAGGGAAGGCTGAGGAAAGTTACCGTTTAATTTTCTGTCAGATGATGACCGGTGTAAGAGATTGAGGGCTTTTATATTTTCTATGTATATTCTAACAAACAAATGTTTGTGTACTGACAGAATCAGTTAAATACAACTGGAATTTGAATTCCAAGTTTGATTTTTTTACCATTCAATTCTCCACACTATTTTGTACAGCTAATGGTAGCAAGAGCAGCACAAGGTAAAAAAAATAAAAACAAAACTAAGAACAGAGCACAGTGACATGCCCAGAGAGCATACTACCATATAGCACAGTGTTAAGTGAGGCTTGCTGGAAAGGAAATATGGTCTAGTTTTCTCACAAAATGAGAAAAATTCAAATATATCTCAGTGTACACTAAACCCAGGAGGGATTGAATATGCTGTGTGAATGAGATAAATATAGTATTCTTGACTAATCCCTACCTGAACCTCATTTGAAGCCTCCACTTTTTATTTTAC
This sequence comes from Platysteira castanea, assembly GCA_013397175.1. Classification (NCBI taxonomy): domain Eukaryota; kingdom Metazoa; phylum Chordata; class Aves; order Passeriformes; genus Platysteira; species Platysteira castanea. Next base: position 635,297 of record VYXC01012975.1, on the reverse strand, counting down.
AGTTATTATATTCCTATGAGTTTAAAAATTGCTGCTGTATAGGAGAGGGGTTTCAGCACGAAGATTAGAGTTTTTTTAATGCTTGCCTTAGAATTATTTTCTAAATTTGGATTGAGAAGAATTTTTTCCACAGAAAGAAATGGGACCACTGAGGGTGATAGAGATGACCTAAGATGAACTTGTCCAATGCTGTCCTACTCAAAGCAGGGTCAGCTAAAGAAAGTTGTCCTTGCCAAGGCCCAGTATTTAGGTGTCAGATTATCTTATTTGGGAAGAAAGATCTTATTCATCTCTTACTTGGGAAGAAATACTTCATGTGGGTACAAAATATCCACAAAGAGCTTCATTTTAGTTTAAAAAAAAAAAAAAAGAAAGAAAAAAAAAGAAGAATTGTATCCAGTCACTGCACTGACATGAAACATGTTTATTGATGTGACCAGAAGGCCCCAGAAGTCCTTGTATGTCTTTCATTTGAATGTCATTGATTTGGGAACCAGACCTCAATAAATCAGAAGAGATGGGGCTGCAATTCGTTACACTGATACACTGGTTCACATCTCTGAATATGTATTTTCTCTACCACTCTGTCATTCCAGTTCAATTAGAGAATAGATTCCAGCTAAATTAGAGAATAAATCTACTTACAACTATATGGCAAAACCCATTTCAAATTAAGGAAGGCATATAGTCTCCCCTGAAGGCCTTCACATAATTATTGTGGATTTCAATTACCAAACAATTCAAACAACTGTAGGGATCATTTTATAAGGGAACATGGCTAGCTTGGACAAATACAGACTCAGCTATTTGTCTTTCAACCAATTCAACAAGAGAAAAATATTTAATGAGTCTGCCCTCATGGTTAGAATGAAGTATGCGCTCATGATATTTCAGGATTGAATTTCAGGATCTGATCCTGCAAATTTTTTACAAGTATTCTCAATATAAGTAGTAAAAATACTTCCTGCTACATGAGTCTTCAGGAATATATTTCCTAGGGAAAAAAAAAATTGGTAAAAGCAAACAAATACTGATGGCTTTGAGAATAACAACATGGAAGAGGATTTTTAAAAGCTCATGACTAAAGAGCATGAGTAATATTTGATGCACAGCAAAACAAGCAAGTAAATATTTAAGTGGGGATGAAGATCCATTAAAGTGTGTGGAGCTTTGCAATGGTTTCCCTGACATGATTTTAAATTATACGGAATTTCAATGGTACTAACAGTTGCCAGCTTTTCTTCCGCTGTTGGTGACTTTAGAAGAAATACAAAAACCCAGTGCTAACCTAGTAAGTACGACTGGAGTTTTAATGACAGTGTAAGATAAAAATGGCAGTGTTTTTACTAATTGCATGAATTTCAAACCAGCACAACTTTATGAAAATGAAAGAGAATTATTAGCAATTAATTTTCATTTGTGCAATCTGAGGTTTAAGAGAAAAGAACTGCTTAAAATGTTTATGATAAAAAAAATATGAGCATCTCTAGCATCTGATTGATGCTGTGTGAATAACTGTGTTCAGAGACTGAAATGTCAGAATTCTATCATGGACAATTTCTTTGCAAAGGAAAGACAGGTTTCAGGTAATAAGCTTCTCTCGGTCTTCTTCTACATTGTGCTTCATAATAAATGGCGACACTTTTGTCAAAGCTAGAGAAAGAACAAAAGGGAAATTCTGTTCATGACATATCAAGGCATGTGGAAGTTTTGAAGCCTACACAATGCCTTTTGTTTGACCTTCTGTTGTTGACTGCAGAAAATTACAGGCACAAGGGAGACAGAATATACTGACTGAGCAGGCTAAACGAAAGGTTTCTAATGCATGTACAGAAATAGCCTGTATATATGGAAACAGCACCCACATACATACATAAAGCTTTATTCAGGTTTCCCTCTCCAGTGTTGACTTCATTAACTCCTAAAAATAGCCTTGCAAAAGCTTTTTCCTTACAGGAACATAAACAGTACTATGACTGTCCTATTATAAGCAGTGGTAGGCTGGTGCACTTGTACCAGCCTAAAAGAAGCTGATGTGGCCTTTGAAATCTTTAACTCTAAAGAGCCTAAAATCAATAATTAATTTATGAAACGTCTATCTCAAGGAAAAGAAAAACTAATAAACAGTTATTTAACTCTTAGAGCACCAGTGTCCTCCAGGCTGACAATAAAATCAGTGCTTTGGAAAATATTTATTGACATCTACACTACACATTTACTCTCCAAGGAGTTACCTTAAGCAAAAATGACAGGTTGAATGATTGCAGCATTAACAAACAGGTTCTCCTTGGCAGACAGGAAGCCTTATAATTCATGCTAAGACGGCATCTGCCATTTCTAATTGCTTAAAAAACACAAAGAAACTCTACTACAGTGCTGTAAAATGAAGTGTTTTATCTTTCATCCTGATCACCAATCCTACACTTTCAGCTTGAAAGCTATTTACTTTTAGTATATACAGAAAGTTCCAAGTCTAGAAATGACAAAAATAGACCTTGGCAAGGTGACAGTGACATTCGGTGCTTGCTCTTTTGCTACCATTTGTTACATTTTTAGGCACATAAAACTCTCAGGATGGAAACATTCATTAGGAAATTATGTCTTTCAGCCAACCAAATGTTATTCCAATGAGCATTGCCTTAGAATATTGGCAACACAGCCGTGATCTAACAAGCTCTTACAATGCATGCAATGTTGTCTTGTTACCCATTTGACGTCTGTTGATGAGAAATACTCACAAAAATAGTTTAGCGTGAAGCCATTCTAGAAAAATGTAGGCGAGAGATACCTGGACATATCCATCAAAACTGTGTCTATAGGAAGTGGAAGAACAGGAAAACTCTCTCTCCTGTGTACTGATGGCCATGTTCCCACCAGCTTCAGAGGCCTCTGCAGTACAGGTGTGAGCTCACTCACATACAATCAGAGAACCATCAGTTGCTTTCTTTCTCCCTCGCATTGGCCCTCAGGTATGAGCCCAGCTAACACCTACAGCCCTCTGCATGTTGCCTTTACACCCCTGCCCTGTTCTCAGTGTGCAGGTGCCTTGGGTGGAGAAGAATCCAAAAGAATGGTTCTCACATATTCTTTTGCCATGCACAGACCTTCCTCCACCTGCTTTATTGTCTACCGGCAGCACATTTATTCTGCAGGATCATAGTGGAGCACTTACCCTGGTTCTCTGTATGCTACTGAGATGAAAACTCATCTCTGGTGAGTACCTGATAAACTCATGCAACTTGTCCTAGAGAGTGCTAGAAGCAGACTTAAATAAATTAGTATATGATAGAAATCCATACATAATACATATTTCCATGTAGCTTTACTGAATAACTCTGTGTTAAATGTATTGTTTCATCCTGGATTACTCCATAGTTGCTTGACTGAAGTTCTCTCCACATCTTTATCTGCTCTGTTTTGCAAGGTTTCTTTGCAATTAAAAACTCTTCTATGGTTCACCCAGGAGCTCAGTGTGATCACATGCTGTGTGACAAGGTAAGAAGGTCTTAATCAGGCAAAAGGTACGGAAGTCTGTTTGTGGCAAGACATCCTTAAGGACAAAAAGTCTTGCCTGTTGGATTCTTTCAGGGACTCTTGCTGAAGTGGTCTTCACAACTGTTTTCCCATCTTCTTTGGTAGGGGCTCTTCTGCTCCAAGAAAATTTGAAGTATGAATGAACAAGCTTTTCATTGACTGTCACTATGCGTGATTATCTACTTGCCTGCCTGAAAAGGATGGGCTGTAGAAAGAACTGGTGATGAAGTTACATTCTGATATTGCTGAGATCTCCCAACAGGTTTAAGTTTGGGGTCATGTCTGGTTGAGTGGTAAAAGGTCACCCACAGAGCTGGCTGCAACTATTCTGGTTTTACTCAGTTCAGTGTTCACTTTTGACAGAAAGTGTATTAGCTAGCTTGCAAAAAGCAGGGGTAATCCTGCTTCCCATGACTGCAGTTTGGTTTTGGAATTACCATAAAAAGCTGCCCCAGACAGACTTCTTCTCCAGGCTTTTTTATTTAATTATAAGATCAGAAACCTACTGAACTTTCCTGTGGCTTCCACACAGATGACAATTCATTTCTGTCCCTACTCACTTTCCTAACAGCAGTGGATGTGTGAGTGTGAGGGGGAGATCTATAGTTCCTGGAAGCTTGTACACAGCCTGAATTCTCATAAGATAATAACAAATGAAAAATGCAATAAAAGACAAGGCATGGCTTTTACTAGCTCAATCTAATTTATAACCCAAAAGCTTCCTTTAATATAAAATGCCATCAGGTAAAGACATGGTTATAACACTAATGGGAAACTCAATGAAAGGAAAAAGAATCCGGAGACAATCTCCTTAGAGGGCTCAAGAATCTTCATAGCTCATGGATCACCATTGGAAGTTCTACTCAGTTCTGCTGAGTAGAAGTTCTGATCAGTGCCTCAGTTTCTCCTGTGGGAAAATACATCAGTTATATTTTTATTCTCCTTGTTCTCTGCTTTACCTCTTTTGTGCTGCATTTTGCGACTTTTATTCAGAAGAGTGAACTGTGGTACTCTACCACTGACTTTACAGAAACTACCTATCAAACTCCTTATCAGCCTAAGACTGGGTTACTTACAGTTTATCAGCTTTTTGAGGTGAGGGACTGTTTATCCTTATGGGTTTCAACGATATTTAACAAAAAAGACTTAATTTTCATAGGTTCATTTTCTGTGATCAAAACCCTAACAAACCTTTTGCAGGCATTCTTTTTCTGTCCAGTCTATGCATGTGACTAGCCCTTGAATATCACCTTCTATAAGGTAATTTTGACTATTTAGCATAACAGATTAAATTAAGGGATCAGGTCTGTGGAGATGTAAATCCCCAGTTGACTGGATGCACTCTAAAGTAGGCATAAAAAACTGGAGGTAAGAGTATCTAGTCAAATTTATATGTCAGCAACATTTGTGTCTGCTGCCAAACCACTGTGCAGCGTTCACACTGCTGCCAAAGCCCCACGCTGTTGCTGGTTTAACACCGGCGGCTTGCGCGGCTCAGCGCTGCCTTCACTGACTCCAGCAGGCACAAAGGTGCTATGGATTGCAACACTGAGGAATCTTTAACAGCGGGGAATTAACGGCAGCTGTTAGCACTGGATGCTAAATACCTCAGCCGCAATTCCCTTTCACATTCACAGTTTTAGCATTACGACTTCCCTGTCAGTGAAATGTAAATTTTGGAACACTTCCCAAAAGCAGCATACGTTCCCTTTCTTTCCCTAAGTTGTTCCAAAGCAGTGTTCATTATGTATTAAGTTATGATCCCCTTAACTGAAGGCTGAACAAGAATTAAACAGAAGCCCTAGCCCTAAGCTCTTGCACATATGAACTCTAGGAGAACGAAAACATTTTGAAGCAGATAGAAGTATCTTGACTCAAAGGTAAATATCAGTCTACCCTTTTTGCTCTGGATTTCATAATGACCACTGTGAATCACAAGATCCTGCTCCCCAACTGCTTCTGCTACTCTCATGTCATAAATATTCTAAGCTGGTGGAAGCAGATGTTCATTTTTACACAGAGGTCACATATAGTGTCCTATATAGTGCTTGTCTGCAAGGCAAAATAATCTGATGTCTTATATAAGCAGAATTGTATTTTATTGCTGTTTTTGCCTGTCACATAACCAGACCTCAGATATCTAAAAAGTTGAAAGTTATCTGTCCAAGAAATATTTGAGATTAAGATCAGAATATAAATATGACCCTGTGACAACTAACCTAGTGGAAGCCCCCATGGATTGGGAAAGTAGCAATGAATTTCAGGAAACAGCATTACAAAGAGAGGTTGCAGAAAGATAAACAAAAGAAAACACTGCATTTCAAAGCCATTGATAATCCTTTTTCTTGGCAAGTTAGATGCAGTTATCTCCACCCAAAAGTACTGTGAATAAAAAATGTGAAGAACTGGATGGTACCCGGAGTATATGTACAGGGAGGGGCCAGAGATGCAATTACCGATAGCTACTCCGAGACTTGCACAGGATGCACAGCTATTCGGCACTTCGCCACGAGTCTGAGTTAGCACTAAAATTTTATTAGTAAACCGTGACAACCACTGCTTTCATTAGGTTCAGCAATAGAAATGTATCACCTTGCCACACAGCATTACAATACAGTGCACTTAAAAATCTGGGATGCTGCTCCAGCCTGAGGGGGGGTTGAAATCACTAGAATGAAGAATTGGAGCTACAGAAAAGAAGGCTGTAACACCCTCAGAGGATTTTTAACACACTGGTCAAGTTGACTGAGATAGCAACACTCATTTAGCACCACTCCAAACTTGAGACCTCTGCAAGTCCTACGCTGGCAACACAGCAGCAGCACCTCTCCTCTCACCAGGGCACATGCACCTCAGCAGAACAGAGTGGCCAAGCCAGAGGCTGGCCCGGGGGGGCCGGGCTGAGAGCAAAGCGATCTACACACCTGCCAGGATGCCTGCTCACTACACAGACGCTCCATGTTCAGAGGCACCAGAGCTGATGGTGCTCCTCTAACTCATGTCCCAGGGCATCATCCCACGAAACAGGGATGCTGAGAGGCCCTGTCTTATAAGCCAACACAAGGACATCTCTACCTCAGGTTCTTCAGGTCCGCTCTTTACCCAGCCCCACAAGCAGAACTCACACAGGTTTATCCAGCCACACAGCCAGATACCTGAAAGACCTTGAAACTTTTCCAGTCTGACTGAATTAGGCAACCTGAACCATTTTCACTTATACTTGTTGAACATATATGGCGTTTTTAATTTCTATGGAGAAAGCCAGATTTTCAGAAGAATAATTACTGAGAGTTGCAGTGAGATATTTTTGACCCAACAATGCATGAATTAGAAACTAAAGTAGCCAGTCTCACATGAATTACGCAGTAAACCATATCATGATGGTAGTTTAATTAGGATAAGATTAATTAGGATTTGACAAAATTAGTAGTTGACTATACACGAACACACCCTTTTCAGTTGGCGTGTGCTGATTAGGACAAAATTTACCAATTAAATGACTGTTCTAATTAGAAGCTGAAAAAAGTTAGCCACTGCAGGCAAACTAATGACCAGGCAACATGCCATGTTGGGGAAAAGTAATCAAAGATAACCCAGTGATTTTTGTAAGTAATACTGAATTGCCAAAAGTTTCTGCGAAGCTGAAATCAATGGCCCACCTGGGAAAAAAAATATTGCTCCCATTCATTCTTTTCCAAAACACCAGGTAACACCAGGTAATTCTTTCAGAGTATTAATGCCAACCTAACCTTGCAGCAGGGGATAGCTAAATACTCTCCAGCTCCATTTCGGAATATGATAGTGTTTCCCAAGGGAAGGAGACAGATACTGTCAATCTGTACTTCTGCAGTTCCCAAGACAGAGACGTGCCAGATCGAACAGCTTGCTGTCAAAAAAGCTGAATCCCAGTGCACTCTTTTCCCACCTCCTCTGCTCTTAATTGCCAGCTTCTGCTGTTTCTCTTTACAAGCCCTGGTGCTCGCTTGACCTCCCTGTAAGCTGGTTCCATTCATTAATTTTGGAGGAAAGTAGCAGAATGAGGCAAAGAAAATTAAGTTTTCTTCCAGGCCGGGTAGTTGAATTGTCTCTCCATAAGGTCTGATGAGGGCTATAATAGAAAAAGCAGGATTGTATGGTAGGGTTAGGAAGAGGAAGGGGAAGAGGGTCAGAGAAATGGGATTTCCCCTTTCAGCAGCAAACAGCCATCGGACCAGATGCCATCAGGTCTCTAGGAACACACTGAGTGTCTATTCAGCCAATAGCTCTGTTGCTGCAGCAGTCACTAGCTTCAAGTGTTCCCACTGACCAGGGAAGTGCTAACTACCTTTAACTGCTAACAGAAGTTCAAGTGTCAGCAATTCCAGAGCAGAGGACCAGTAACAGATATCTGAAAGAGGCGCTGCAGACCGCTCTGCTCCCCAGTTCTGGTGGGGGGTGAATCTCTGCTAATTCAGGTGGTCATGCGTGTGTGTGACAAAAGAGGCTGGTGTTTTAGTTTGGGAAACACGCTGTATATCGTGCACGCAAGCACACATGGCTCTAAGGCGCATGAAGCCAGCTCTGGCATTCAGCACTCTCAGTACAGCCACTTCTTATTTCATGACTGGCTTGAAACAAGCAATTTGCAGCCAAGTTGTGCACAGTGATAAAGCCTCATAAAAACGGCCTGAAGCACTGCATTTGGTGGCTTTATGGGGCCAGGGAAGACTTATGAGCCGAGTCCACAGTTTATTCCACAAAAGCACTCAAAGGATAGAGCTTTGGAAGAACCTACCATGAAGAGGAATAAGTCATGCCATCTACCTGTCTGCAGGTAGTGAAACATGTGGCACTGACTCCAGTTATTTCTAAAGACCCAGGCACTCTTTATCAGGATGCCAGTAACATGCACTCATTTGTGTGCACCCACAGGGTGGGGTGCTCCTAATCAGCTTCTTGCCAAATAAAATCAGCACTGAAATAGCTGTGTGCCCTGCATACATAAACCTGTTTCAGGTGTCTCCTTAGATTACAAAAGAACTCATTTTATCATCTCAGATGAGGAAAAGAACAAATACTCAACCTAAAAAGATAACTGCCCAGCTTTTTGTTTCACAGTTTAATTCGGAAGGTTCAATTAAGAAGTTATTGCTTTGCTATGTACCACAAACACTATTAAACTAATGGTCTAACAGAGATCATACACAGCTTCCATTGAACAGCATTATTCCTATTGACTAATCCATTAATAATGATGAAATTAAGCCCTATAACCAGTTACAACCAAGTAACAGTATTTAGATCACAATTAATTGGCTAAGAGTATGGGTAAAATTTTAAAGTGTCATTAAGGATATGGTTTCTAACCAGAAGGAAAACTTCACTTGTTCATCTGAGAGCCAAACTCAAAATGAAGCACACAACATGTTTTTTAGGGAAAGATAATTCCAAGAATAACTTCCCATAATGAAGACACAAAACAAGGGCTGCCACACAGCGAAGTTTCACCAGATCCAAGAATTCTTTACATTTAACCTTAAATAAGGTCAGATGCATTCTGAAACTTAAGGCCCTTTTCTTCCAGGATGGATAAATAAATGTAATAGTCCATACTTAATCGGGATATACATAATTAGAACACCACCTTATTAGGACACATCTCAGAGAACCTTTTTAGCTTAATGATAGTGAATGATCATGACAACTGTTTAACTGGGATAGTATTAGCAAAAATTTCCCTTAATGGGATACATGCAGATTGTGTCAGGGGGTTAAGTGGTGTTTAACTAAGTGTGAAATTCTAAGTCCACGTTCTTTAATAAAGAAATTGTCGAATCATAATTAACAGAAGAAACTAAAATGAACCGTAATGAATAAAATCTGAAGTCTCGTGTTTATAGACAGCACTAGAGTAACATGTACACACACAAAAAAAATGTACTTCAGAAAAATAACTTATTTTTTCCTTCCTGAACAGATTGCTATATTTCAACTGTTTTTCATCAATTAAAGTAACTGAGAGACAGTCGTAAAATAACTTTATCTGAGGCTAAAATGAAGCAGTTCATTGTGGATGTTAGCTTTCATGCATGGGAATGACTTTACCTGGATAAAGAGACCACATGATGGGTTGCTGATCTTTGGCTGGATGGGCATAACATAGAATTGCGTTTACAGTGAGAAAAGCTGATGAATGAATTTCACTATCTGATCATGCTCTCCAACATTGGCTTAAAATTTAAAGTTCAGTGAATGCTCATCAGTAAACCCACTGGCCAAGAACCCTCATGATAAGAAACAAGCAAAGCTGCACTGTCAAGCAAGAGGCATTGTATTTTACACTTCAGTGGCAGGCATTTTACAGAAAACTGTTTCTAATATTAACTCAGAGGTTGTTGCTACCTTGTGACTGAGGTAATGGTTAGGCTCCACACCAGGGAGAGTAAGTCTTCCTCCTCTCAACTCCTGCAGCCAGGCACACACAGGAGGAAGAACAAAGCAACTTCCAGTCTCATCCCACCTGCCCACCCTCAGTATGAAGCCAGTCCTGAGCATGCCTCTAAATCAGGACATCCACTGAATGGGGAGCAAGTCAGAATCAAACTGTGACTCCTTCATCTGTGTTAGTGAATCACCCTGCCTCAAGAACAGGACTCACAGGGAAGCAACAACTGAGTCCTTTCTCCTAGCTAACATAATATTTATATGACTTGCCATCTTTCAGACTTCTTGTATGGCTGCTTCAAATCAGGACAGCTTAATGAGAGACAACAAACAGTTGATAGATGTCCTCATTAATGAAAATTTAGTACCCTATTTCTACTGCAATATGTCTTGCTTTGTTATTTTGGAAAAAGCTGGCATTTAAGATTGGCTGCTGAGTTGAACACTCTAAAGTTACACCATCAAACTGTCCAAATTAATATTATTGGGCTGTGCAAGGGATAGCTTACAAAGTATGTGGTTCAAGTACTTCTCAGCTGAAGTGAGCTGTTCAGCCGAACTGCTCCCATCCAATTTAGAAGTGCTTCCGTGTGATACAATTAGTGGCATAGAATAATAGAACACCAATTTACACAGGTGAAAGCACACTTTTGGAAACTCAGCTGCATATCTGCAAGGGTTTTGTGATGGTGTGCTCTCCCACCACTCAATCCCACCATTATTTCCCATGGCCCTGGTCCAGAGATAGCCACCATGGCAGTCATACTGGAGGCAGTCACGATGGCTGCATCCGGCTCAGAGTGGTTTCAGGGGACACAGATAACAATGCAATAGCCAAGGGCTAATTGGAGCAATGAGCCCACCTAACCACAGTGCTGGCCAATGTCTGACTCAAGCCAAATGTGAAAGAAATTAACTTCTGCAACTGGTATGCAAAAAGGACTGACTCAATCATTTTAGTCCATAAAGAGCGGACAGTCCAGGGAGGGCCCACTAAGCTCTCCTGCAAGGCAGTGGGCTGCAGGCCATGATCTCCCCTTGAGTAGGGGCAGTTCTCAAGGTTGCACCTCAAGCTTGAGAGAATTCTTATCATGTACGATACTTGGTAAGTCAGTTTGGAATAATTGTGCGGAAACTTTGGAATCTCGATAGAAATGATTGATTGTGCATCTACTGGGATGAAGTCTGGATGCAGCTTCACCTAAACTCCCCTCTGAGGACAAGTTTAGAACTCAAGACGGTCCTTTCTGAACCTCATATCTCATTGGAAGGGTTCCCCTTGCAGTTTTATCTGACCCTGTCCTCTACGCAGCAAATAAACAAGTGCTTCTATTGAATCTAATTAAACCACCATCATATTTATTACCAAACTTTGTTAAATAATTGGTTTTTATCAAAAAAGTATCACTACTTCCCTTGTACGAGTGAAGTGCCTCACTCCATCCATGAACAGCTTTTCACTAGTATAGCTTCAATGTTCAAGGACAAACACCTTGGAACATCACAGGGACTTTAGCAGGGGGTAAGTTGTAGTCAGACATCTGTCATCAGATATTGCTCTTCCTTCTTAATTGAATGACTAAACAACTAAACATATCTATACAAGACCAGCACTTGGACAAATTACCTTTTAAACAAACAGCAACACAGATGTATGTACATTGCTTTGTTATATTATGTTTTGGTGTGGTTTGTTTTTTTGTTTTTTTTTTTAATTCCATCAGCCTCCATTGATGAAGGAGAATTTCTGGTTAGAAGTAAATAAAGAGATTTCTAATACTACAGAACAACACAAAAAGGGTTTGCTTTTTTTCTTTAAGGTTTTCCTGAATGAATCTTGAAAGCAAGTTTTCTAGTTATATGCCTTAATTCTAATCATTAGCATAGTAAATTTCAGTGGTTTTTATTGACAGAGAATACAGGGAAATTCGCTTCAATGGGTCCAAAAACGTACAGTCTTTATTAGGAAATTGATTTTCATGGATTAGTTGGCAGGCTTATATCAATGCAAATAAAATGCTGGCTGTTGTGCACCATTCCTACTTTTTATCCTTAAATGGATAAAAATAGGTGGATGAGGTAAAACCCCTTCATTTCAAATCCATCAAAGCCCAATTATTTTATATGGACTTTCTCATTCTATCAAAATATAATCAAATTATACATAATGATAAATAGTACATAAACTATAAAATAGATCAAATTATAGTAATGCATAATTGAATAAGTTTTGATAATGATGTATCACCAATATTACACTGCTGCAACATAAAAAAGCAATGCAATATTTCTGCTTTTCATTCACTTGCTTTTTCTTAGTTTTTAAGAAAGAAGTTGCTTTCTTTATGCATTTCTTTCTGGTTCAGAACTTCAAAAATGACACTTGTCTGATTGCCTCTTCAAACTGAACATCAGTGGAGTTATTTCTGAATTACCAAGCAGAAAACCTAGAGACATGATGAAAAGGTCTTTCTATGGAGCTACTCCTCATGATCTGGATGTGGCCCACTCATCACTGGGCTCTGGAACAGAGTGGAACAGTGGATTTGAGTTTGTGATAGCCCTATATACAAATATATTGAGATGCAGTGGGCAGCTGCAAAGACTAACATCAATAGCTCTGGAGTTTCCAGCTCCCAGTGTTAGCTAGGATAGCAGACATCACAAAAGTAGGAGTTGATCCAGGGATGAAATGCATTTACTATGCAAAAAATATGAATTATGCATGTGAAAAGTAATGTGGATAATAGAACATTATTGTGTACAAAAATAATTCACTGCAAACCAATTTCTGAATCAGTGTTAATCCAATTGTTCCTCCTCCTTGGTTTGACAGAGATAAGACAATTTCTTGGAATTACTGTATGCAGAGCATCTTCAAGTGCATGCGGATACTGACACACTGCTACAGTCATATATGTATGTCTACCAAATTAAATAAAACATCACACCACCAATCAGCTATGGCATGACTGTACATTGCCACATCACTTTTCTAAGTGCAAAACTTCAGCAGTCAGTCCATCTGATTTTCAACTGTATCTTACAAGAGCAAGACTTCGTAAGCCTCCTGTAGGATAATTACAGTAGGTCACAATCAAATTGTGGATAACCCTGTGGACTATTCAGGCATACAATCTATTTTTCCATGACATTTCCCTGTTGTATGAGCTTCTCTAATGAAGTAAACAAGACCCATTGTCCCTGCTTAGACATTTCTGAGGAATATCTTGAACATTTCCTGGATTGCATGAGGAAAAACCATGAAATCACAAAGGAGACAAGAATGATGGAAAGGCATGCACACCACAGCTGTGCAAACTCCAAAGCCTCGTAATCTACAAGGGTTCTCCTCCACGCTGGTAATCTTTGTTATGTGTTGGCTGAGTTGCTCAATCCTTGGATAAGCCAGCCCCGAGACTGTGCCTGTGGAGGCAGGAGCTGCTGGGGCGGCAGGGAAGGGATTGGTCCTGCAGCCGACTTGTAAAGTCTGATTAAGTGATCTGCCGCTGGTGGAGTCCTTCAGTGACCTGCCGGCTATTTCTGTGTCTAAGACATTTGTGAAACAGCCCCAGCATGTGATGCCCTTGCTGACGCATGCACACACCAACTGGGCAAGGTGGCCAGTGGCTTTCATCTTACAGCTAGGAAAAAAGCCTACGCACACCTATTTCCTCCCATTTACTTCTAATCCAAGGATTGAAAATGTCATGTTAGATTGGAATGGGAGCTTCATTAACAGAAAAGCAAAAACAGAAACAAAAAAATTAAACAGAAAAGAATAGGAAAAAGAAAGAGAAGAAAAACAAAATCAAAAAGATTTCAAACTAATTTTCAAATTCTTTGATTTACTTGAAATCTTTTCCTTCCCACAGCAAAACTGTCAGCCCATTTAAGAGAATCAAACTAGCTTCAAGCATTACACTCAAACTCTCTGCTTTTACACTGCTTTCTTGTGTACATTTAATGGAAACAGACTGACAAAAAATAACCTATAGAATGCTAAGATGTTGATACTTCCATGAGAAAGATGTTCCAGGACAGAGAGGTCAAAAAATTCAGTTACTGACAACTTTCACTGCTACGACACCAAAAATCTGTCCTTTCATTCTCTTACACAATGTGATTCTCTTGCACTGCAGACAATTCAGTAGCCTGCAGTGCTTCATCTTCTCTTTGTGAAGTGTTTATCTATTTTGGTGTTGGAATGGGGTTCTGTTAGATTTATTTAAACCAGGATCTACACACATAGAGTTAATTCTTTAATGGTGACTCCCACACTTGAAAGTACTGACACAATTTTTTCCTTTGTAGAAAAGGAGAATGAATGTATTTCTTGCTTGTTTTTAATTATATAATACATTAGCATGATTCACTAAAAACAAAAGTGCTTCTGTATATTTGAGTAAGTCACTAGCACCATCAGAAAACCCTCCCAGCAAAGATAAGCAGGCTGATTTTCTTTATTCAGAGTGTTCTTGTGCCTGGTACCTGTCTCTATGCCTTACCCAATTCAGCAATACTTATGTTTCCCAGTGCTAGGGCATCCTTGTGACAATGACACCAGAAGCACACGTTGACCACACGATACTGATGTTATGAATGATGACCTGTCAGTTCTGGGTGCTCTGTTAGATAGTGGCTACAGCTGTAAAACACCTCCTTCCAAGTAAGCTGCCCTGAAAAGGTAATTATTGCTCCTGCAAATTTCTGTACATCATCAGAATGTCAGACTGACATGTTAAAAACCAGTATTACCCACAATGTCACCCAAACACCTGATCAACATGGTAATCCATGGACAATTAAATCAATTTTTCGTAGCATACCCTGAAAATTAATTACATACACAGATTCCTTTAACAATCGCTTAAATGGTTTGCACTCCTATTTTTCTGCACACCAATACAAATAGTTTTCAAGACAGTGAATGACTGTTGTATCTTCTGTATCTACTGTAAGGCTCACAATCATGCTCATTTTGAACTTTAGGAAATTACTAACCCTACAGATTCCTACAATAGTTTGATATCCATTAATATCCAGTTCATGCCAAGTACTTCTTCACTATGAGGACAGATCTGAGGGTAGAT
This sequence comes from Platysteira castanea, assembly GCA_013397175.1. Lineage (NCBI taxonomy): Eukaryota > Metazoa > Chordata > Aves > Passeriformes > Platysteira > Platysteira castanea. The sequence goes on along the minus strand of VYXC01012975.1, from coordinate 620,247 downwards.
CACTCAGAAAGAATGGTCAAAAAATTAAAGGAGGGGTTAGTTGTCAGGCTCTAAAAGGCTGAAATTGGTATTTCTAGCAATGACTTTAAAAAAAAAAATATGGTAAATTTTGTGTTCCTTCTCCTACCCAATGCCACAACTTTGTATTCACCACCTGTACAAGAAAATATCCATAACCTAAATTTTGGCTCTAGTTTCCAAAGCATTGTTTATGGACATTACCATTTCAGAATATTTTCACTCACTATTGTGAAAGTGGCATGGCCAAGTCAGTTTGTCTTACCTAGAAACTATATGACTTGAGTTTGCCCATATTTTTTCTTGTAAATGGCTTCCAGGTCTATGAGACCACAAGCAGCTGAAGGAGCCAGAGCTAGGGAAAAATTATGTTAATCCATTTCACATAATATTAGCCCTCTGAAGACAAGCATCTAGATGTCTAGGCTTCTCTGTAGGTAGAGATGGTATTTCCAAAGGCCATTTCATCCCTATTTTAGAAAAAATAGCCTTTACAGTGGACCTCTAACTATGAGGCAACACATTCTATTACTTACGGCTTCATGCACAAGGAGACAGATACCAGAGTCTCAAGATTTCACTCTGCCTTGGTTTTCTTGAAAATAACGTCCATTCCCAGGACAGCTGAGAAGCACAAACAAGTATCAGTGTTCTGCAGGAGTGCAGAAAACTTTCTACAGGAAAATGGAATTAAACCCCACTTTTCCTAGATTTTTAGTTTAACTCTGTTAACATAAAAAGAGCATTGTAGCTTTTCCTTACAGAAGATCAGGGACCAGTGGATGTTTGAACAGAACAGAAGGCTGACTCTTGAGACAATTTCACAGACATCCTCTCAGTATTTCATTCACCCTAATGGTGAAAGGTAATTGAGGTTCCTTAAAAAATGTAATGGTAAAGGCAGTCTGGCTTGTCAGGGTGCCAATTTTAGACAGCCCCTCCCATCTTACAGGAGAGCACCTGCATCTGAGGCTGAACACTGCAGCAGACTCCTTTAAAGCACAGGGCCTGTCAGCTGGGATTATACTGGATTACACTGGTTGAAGCAAGCATTACCTGAGAAATGACTCCTTATGCTACTTAAGATTAGATCAACTGATTGTACAGTAACAGAGGTAATTTTACAAGGAAAAAAAAGTCATATGTAAAGGATGAGGCAACCTTAAGAAAGACACACTACGCAATTATGAAAAGAAAGTCTTGTGCAAGCTTTATTATTTTATCAGGTAGATTAATAAAAGTAATGAATGAAGGGAGCATGGCATATGCTATTTGAATTGTAGTGAGGCATTCTGGAGTCTCTCAAAACAAATCTTAATTTTCTACTTAATACAAATTACCATGGATATAAACATTATTATGAGGATTGAAAACTGGCTGAAAACATAAACAAAAGGTGTGGATGAATGACAATTCATCAGTAGTAGTAGTGAGAATGTGTCTACTGAGGATCACAGGAGTCAGAGCAAGACATGGTTATTACTAAGTACCTCATTAGGGGAAGGAAATACTTGTAGTAATGAAATTTCCTCATAATGCAAAACAGAGATGAGTTGAGTAGCCAAGTGTTGATAATAAAGTAACACAAAGGGGTCTATAATAATTAGGAATATGAACAGACTGATGGTGAATTATGATTTACTCAGGGAAAATGCAGAGCCATTCAGGAACAGGAATGTATTTTATGGCTTGTCTACGTGTGAAAAGCTGCCCATACATCTGTACAGAACAACTACACTGACAAAACTATCAGAGTATGTCCCTTGTGCAGCAATTCCAGTCTGGGATAAAAAGGATTTGTTTATTCTCAAGTCAAGTTACTTTTATTCCAGAAAATCAGTTCCCAAGGGAAATTATGCTGAAGTAGCTGGATGCAGCTGTGCTGTGCACTGGGCTGCGTAAGGATGCGGTTATGCATCAGCTCTGCCACCAGCAGGATCCAGTCCCCCATGAAGCCCTGTAGGGGCTCTGCTGGGCTCTGTGTTCTCCTTAGCTACACTGGCAGGATTTCTTTCTTGAGAAAGCCCCTGAGACCCAGCCATACAGAAAGTCAGGAAGGCAGGAATGGCAAGGGGCCTGCAAATGCCATAGATGGTAGCTCAGACATGATTGTGCAACGCAAAATTGCAGCAAAACTGTGTTTAAGGGTCCATAGGATTTACAGTAGGGGAAAGGGAGGTGGTCTGGTGCTCCCTGTGGTGCTCCCTTTATGTAACTACCTCGCATGGCTGTCCCAGCAAGGTGGCACTGAGCTTTGCTCACTGTCAGAAACACTCAGTGCAACAGAGGGGCATTTGAAAAGAGGGGTGGAAAGCGCTGACTCACGAGGAAAGACCAGAGGAGTTAAACATGTAGCTGGCTAAAAGCAGGCTGAGTGGGGAACTCTGTAGTACTTTATAAATATATGACTCTGGAGATGAATTTTCTCAGAGTGACACTAGAAATCATGGCATGCAGCTAAGAAAGGTAATTTAGAGTAGGAGCCAGATAAAACTTCCTGACAGGGAACAACATTAGCCTTGGTAAACCCAAAGGGAAGATGAAAACTCAGCTAATATGTGGGAGATCATGTAATCTGATTTTCTGGACTTGAAGGGAAGGTAAATTCACAACAGGAACCACATCAAGTGGAAAGCAGAAATGCTTAATATTTAACTCTGACCCCGAAAAGGTCAAAGCTACAGTGATAGTCTTTAGTCTTAGGGGGCTGTGTAGACACTGAGAGTTTGAGGAGTCCCTTCCCCAGAAGGGCCACATTGTACCTGGACATCTCCTGCAGCACAAGAAGCCCTGAGGACAGTCCTGCAGCCAAGCCTCATGCAGAGGAGCTTCATTCCCTCCGTCTTGCACTATTTAATGATGAATTCCTAGTGTGGAGACAGTTCTACAATGCTCAAATAAATTGAAAAGGATCAAAGTTTAGACACTCACTGTTATTTCTTAATTGAAAAGCCTGGCTGACCCTTGAGACAGTGTTACTGCTGTCAGAAGGTAAACCAGGAGCACAAAATCCTTCTGCCACTCCTTGGCCTTAACTGGGACAGACGCAAAAAGCAGGGTAGCCCTCTGCTATGGTAGATCCAAAACTAGGGGATTACACCTACCTGGATGATAAAGTGGCACTTTGCTCAATTTGTCTTGCTAATATTCCATGCTGCAGCACGGAAACTGTTCTCAAAATAGGTTTCTAATTTCTGTACAGATTAAATGCAACCAAGCTACTTTACTTGCTGATAATTTATCTAATACCTCTTAGCTGTGCAGTCACATTCACCACAATGAGTTGGACAAGGAGATATCAGGTGTCCTGTGGAAATTCAGAGAATTACTAATAAAAGAGAAGCCTGCTTGGATTAAACATACATTAGTACTGCTCTTTCAGGCTGGCACCTCTAAATCCTTATTCTCTTGATGTCACTGCTACATCCTGCCCTGCCTGTCAGCATCCATCTCATGCTTGTTAAATTCCTGTGCCACATACTATCTTAGCTAAGCCAACTTAAGGAAGAAGGGCCAAAATGTGTTGTGAAGGATCAGGGTTCATGTCACTGTGATGGAATGAAAGTCTAGACAAGCCTTTTCAAGGAACTCGCTGGAGTGTCACCCAAAGTTCAGCAGCAGGGAACACCAGGAATATTTCCAGCAGAAAAACTCAGAGAAATAAAGATTCGTATGACATATTCAATGGTCTTGTATTACTGAAGTTCTTACTCTCTGGGCAGCAGTGAACCCTTTAGGATCACAGATGAGAGCAGCATATGCTTTGAAATTCTCACAGGATTTTCTTACAAGGATTTCTACAAGGAAGAATGATCTTCCCTTTAAGTTTAAAACTTGTAAAGTAAAAAAACTTTTTTACTGTTTTTTTATACTAGGTATATCTGTATAAATGAGAAGTAGAAATAGTTTTACTTCAAAGCTCTTACTGTGAACTTACACAACTGCAAATGGGCTCAGAAAAAAGTTGCAAATAATTCAGGAAATTAAAGGTGTGTGAGTCTCCATGTTATTTTTATGTCACAAATAAGGAGCGTCCCCAAGAAAAGAGTACATATCTCACTTTCTCAAGTGTATGTTCTTCATGTGCCTGCCACTGAGAACTACAAAAAGAAGAAAACACAGAAAGTCAGACACTTCTGGTTTGCTCTGCAGAATGGATGCATCCAAAGTGCTGAAAGGAGGTTGAGAGACCACTGAAACACTCGGCCAAGCCCTTCCTGCCCCAGCTCCTGTTGGTGGGGAACCTCCACAGCTGGTGGGGAGGAGAGAAACAGCAAGTAGCACTAAAAGCCCAAGAGTACTTTATGTAAGTCACTAAAGGACTTAAAAGGAGGTGACAAGAAATTATGCTTTTTTTGTTTGTTTGTTTGCTTGTCTGGGTTTCTTTTTGTTAAAAGCATGAATATTGTTACTTATTTGTCCTCTGAATACTCCTTACTCCCCTACTTCATTTATGATGAAAAGGTTCTGTTTAGTTTGTATGTTACTTTTTGCAAGAAATAATTGGTATGAACTTGTTTTAGTGTGTGAGAAGTATCTAGAGATGCTTTTAAGTCCCCTTCCTGTGTAGGGCAAGGCAGATATAGGTAGAAAGGAGAGGTGAGGTATAATTATCTATCACTTATAAACAGCTGTCCGCACTGCTTTTTAATTCTATTTTAGTCTGTTTTATCCTATTTATTCAGCATTTCAGAAAATGAGCAAAGATATTCTCTTAGAAAGCATTTCTTCCTGTTTATTAGGAAACTGATTATTTCAAGTGAAGATGGTGCTATCAATGATTTAAAGAAAAGTGAGTATTGGTGCCCAAAGCCTGCCTCTAGAGTTATGCCCGGAAGATACGGTGGTCTGGTGATAACTAAGGTTTGCTGTAAGCCTGTCTGTTCAGGGAATAATAAAATAAATATTAGAGGGTCAGACATTTGGCTAGTAGCTAGCACATGCTATGAACAGACGCGTGCTAGTAAAGACTGGTAGTTCATTTATTTTGAATTAAACTGTAAATCAACGAACTATGAATGTGTGGGAGGAGTGGATTAAAAATTTAACAAAAAAGCTTTTGGTTTCTTAATTCCATGATCTGTCACATCTCTCCATCTGTGCAAAATGAGTGGGTGTTACAGAAAAAAAAACCTGAAAGGGTGGGATGTTAAAATGAGGTTTACACTGAGGTTCCTGTGCAGCGTGGCTGACTTCTACGCTTCCCAAACAGCACCATTTCAGAACACCTCTGCTTTTCTACAGAATCAAGCCAGACATATTTATCACTAGTCAGAAAAAAAGCTATTTAAATAGCTGGACTGAAAATGGAAATAAAGGCCTTACCATGCTTGAAAAATGCCATTTACTTTAAAGGGAGGTTTTCTACTTAATGAGCACTAGTTTGAATAATAACAGAAAGTGACACCTGAGATGTTCCGCCAGTTTGCATTGAGAGAATCTTTGGCAAAGCAGAATCTATCCTTGGAGAACCAACAAGAAAGAGAGATTACACAACATATGTCTGAAAGAAAAATGACAAATTATTCCAAGATTTTATTGTAATTTTACTCCAGGAATGGAACTTGCTATTCCTAAGCTCCAAGTATTGATTCCTACACATTTTAAAAAGTCATGAAAGGGAGGCTGGTCCTTAGAAGTGCTGTCTGACAATGAAGTACAGTGCCCAGAAACTGACAAAGTTAGCTGAAAAGTTAATATATTTAACAGTGAAAGGAATAGTTTTAAGTGCAAACTCCTGAAACAACATCATATAATTCACATATCTCCCTAAGCTGCTGGATCTGATACTTATTTTAACCTGTCTGTATATTCAATTACGGAGACACTCATCTGAAAATGTGAAGTTGTTCATCCCTAACTATAGCTAGTCTCTGTGCAGGGAAAGACCACAGGCAAACTCTTCTCAGCTGTGAACACAGCATGCTTTGATGCAAAGGGACTCTCAGCAACACAGCTGGCTAGAGCGACAGAAGCAGAACCAGCAGAGTTTGGACCACAACAGGTTCCCATATGCAGCTCTACTTCTGTCATGAACAACCTCCACGTCCTGAACAGCAACACATATGAATAAAAAAACAGGGGAGTAAATATCACTGGAGTATTGCAAGAGTGCAGAGCCAAACCAAACTGGCACATAAATTCTCCTTCCTACACTGGGATCAAAGTCAGGAAGATTGGTTGAAGTGTCTTCTCTCGCTTCAGAGCACGTGTATCTCCCTTTTAATAAAGAAAGGTACTATTAATCATGATCTCCCACTCTCGCCTAGGTCAGATAATTCAAAATTCCCATCTGGCTGGTACTTGGGAAGTTTCTTTACAGGCCTTTCATATTTCTGGTGTCTCATTATCTCTGGAGGAGTTTTTTACACTATTGGCAACCATTCCAGCTCGTCCCTGCCTGAGAGACTACTCACAACATCAGGGAGGGAGAAAAATAAAATAAAAACCCACTCAGCAGAAGCAAATGATGATAACTGGAAGAAACCTACGCTGAGAATGGGAAAAGAAAAAGTCATTTGAGATGTGGACAGTGTGTGGTGAAGTCTCCTCCCTGGGAGCGTAACTGGCTGTCCAGGAAGTGGGGAACTGCAAGAGGATACCTCCAAGAAAAATACAGGAATAATCAAATGAGAGAGACCTTTCACCAAAAGGGGAAAACAACCATAAATTACAGATGATAATTCCATTCCTTCTCCCTCTCACCCTTTTCTGCACCCTCAATGTTGAAAATGCTATCTTAACCCCACAGATACATTTGCCTCTCCTGCGAGCTGGATCTGAAGCCTCCTGGAGCCAGTGATTTTAAAGGGCTTTAGTGGGCTCAGTGGGGTCTTAGATACGATGGCACTGTTTCATGGGAAAATCCATTCCAATCTCAGGAGCTATGGGAAAAGAAGGAAGAAAGAAGCCTAAGAGCCCACCATCCTTTCTTCCTGCCATCTGACAGAGTGAGCAAACAGAGAGGTCCCTTTAGTCCTGACTGTACAGACTAAGATCTGTGGGGACAAACCCAAACTGGCTTTTGCAGAATCGCACAAATATTGTCTGAGGATGCAAAGCAGAGAAACACAGAGTCACAGAATGGCTGAGGTGGGAAAGAACCTCTGGAAATGGTCTGTGCAATCCACCTACTCAAGCAGGGCTAGCTGTCCAGGACCGTGTCCAGATGGATTTTGAGTATCTCCAAGGATGGAGACTCCACAACCTCGCTGGGCAAACTGTGCCAGCTTTTGGTCACCTGCACAGTGAAAAAGTGTTTCCTGTGTTTCAGTGTGTGCCCACTGCCTCTGGCCCTGGAACTGTGCACAAAATCCATTCAAGAACCTCGAAGAAACTTGAGTACTGAGAATTTGAGCACTGACATGCTTGTTCCTGATCTGGTTAATTTAAAGATAGACTGAGTTTGCATTTAACCCATTTTAGTCTTGCACAAATCTAAGGTCCAAAAGGTAATCTATGGGGTTTTTTTGTTCCCTTCAGCAGTAAATCAGATTAGAAATATACTTTCCTGGTCATTGTGGTACTTCACCGCAGTACTGGAGATAAGTGCCCCCCAAAGTTCCCTTTCAGCTGCAGCTGTGTTGCAGTCATGTTGCAGTCAGGCATAGCCAAAAAATATGATATAATAACGTTACCTATAAGAAGGTTCCTAATATATTCACATAGCATATCTCTGAGGCAGTGGCTTTTTCAACTACATCTTTGACCATGACAATGCTACCTTTAAAAATGAATTTTTTGCATTTGTACATCATTCATGAATTTGTTTTCCATTATATTAGCAGTTTTAGGCTTGCCGTATCTTGTACCCAAAATATTCTAAAGAGGATCAAGCAGGTAATATTTACATTTTAATTTAAAAATATTGCAATAAACTGGAACTAATTGTTGGGGGAAAAAAGGGGGGAAGAAGGAAAAGCAAGTTACTACTATTTAATTCAACAGCCCTAATCAGCTTTTTTTTTTTACTGTGGCTTTTCTACATACAACTTACAGTGTAAAAGTATTTTTTTGTCATGCAAATCATTCTGAGCTAATATTATACAAATTTATTCTTGAAAGACTTCAATTGCTTTTCAGAATAATAGTAAGCTTTAAGTGGTTCATATCTGAAATGGTTTTTCCAAGCTTGGAAATCACTGAAAGGAGAAACAATGCATAGAAAAAGTTCAGTTCTACAAGATCACAATGTGAACAAAATGGGTCTAATTCTCACTTTCTGCCACTACGGCAGCATTAAGGATTCCTATCTATCTGTTCCCAGGCCCTGTGGGCCTGTGTTATCAGAGGGATGTCAGGTAAAACTGTCTTGATGTAAATGCAAATCTCCATGTCTGTAAATTCCTAGTAAGACACATATAGTTAAATGGAAAGAAGAGAATGGATATCCCAGTGTGGCACTTCTGCATGCTTCTGTTCCAAAGAAGAAAATGAACGTAAAATTGGTAGAAGTAGGACATGTCAGGCCTGAATGACAGGAGGAGGGAAACACTTTTCAAAAAAGTCAGCACCTGGAATGGCTATGACCTCCATGGTCCTACAGGTCTAAGAGGCAGTAACTTTTCAGTCCTGAGGAGTTCTCAATTCAGCAGGAGCAAGAGCAGGGAGACTTGCCTTTCTCCAAGAACCAAGTTTCTCAGGTGTGTGTCAGTCTTGTGCACTGTGAAACCTGAGCTGCCGTGCTGCCACTGGAACCTGAGCTGCAAGGTTTACAACAAACAAGCAAGCTAAGGACGTTTAGGCTAGTCCTGTATTATCATCACACTGACATGGCAAACAAGAAAATAGGCAATTATCTGAGCCCACCAAAGGTTGCTTCAGTCTGGAAACAGGAAAATGCGGGGTTAAAACTGGAAAGAAAACCAAGTTCCTAAACCTCTCAAACTTCTAAAATGACTAACCAGAGAAAAATTACTCAAAGAAACTCAGTGGATATCAGATAATTGTTTCAATTCTTCCTGTGTACACTTGCCATTATTCCCACATGAAACCTGAAATGATGTCTCTCAGATCCAGTCTCAAAAGCTGTACAGTGCTCCATTTCCTCTCCCCAAAGACTTTCCCTTTGCTCAGGTGTTGCCCTGGTTTTTTGCTAAGCCTTCTGTTTTAACCTTGGAGTCAGAATTCTCTCTCATACAGTTTCATGTAAAAGCCAATGTTTACTTAATGATATTTTCTGTTTTTCATTCCTTTTGTGATAAGAGAACTTTGATGAGCATCTTTTTTCTCCAGTGAGATTGAGAAGGAAGTAACATGTTCTCCAGTCCCTTGTGGAGTTGAGAATTCTATAAGATGTGACATATGTAAATAAAGTGGGCCTTTTCCCTCCTTTCTGCTGAACCTAGCAGGTGTGAGAGCGTCTTTATTGTGTTTTCCCAGACACACTCAGGTTACTCAGAAGAAGCCTGGAACCCAGTGGGGTAAGAACTGCCCAGACATTAACGGTTGTAATTCCATGGTCCAGCCTATTTCAGTAGAAAATGAAACCTATCTAAAGGAGCAGACAAGCCCCACTCAGAATATGGGACACAAGACACACACCAGAATTTAAACATGTCTGGTATCATCAGTATCATATTTTCTGCCCATATCTGGGTTTAGAACAGACTGATTTTTTTCCAGGTCATTGCATCAACTTGCAAATCAACCATAAGCCCTTCCAGAAAACTTAAGATGGATTTAAAGAGAAACCAATGACATGGTTTAAAGAAAATAGATTAGCCTTCTGACTTCTGTGCATTTGGGCCATGCATTTAAGTTTCTTCCTACAAACATAACAGCTAGAATATCACTTTAAAATTACGGCAGAGGTTCTAACTTGTTATCAACTCAACTTTGTATCACTTGTTTCTGAACTTTTCACATTGAATATCATAAGGTTTGCAAACAACTGGGAAGATGTGGAAACTTTGTACGGAGCACAACTTCTGGATTACCCCAAACTCCCCTTATGAGTCTCCAGATTCTTTGGTCCATTCCTTGAAAGCACAATATGAAGGAGCTCCCCCGATCTGCGTGTGGATTACAGATGTACTCTTAAAAATGGTTTTGTTGTGAGAAGTGGTTCAGTGCCCAGAGCAAACTAATGCTTCCATAACTGCAAAGTAGGCAAAGAGTACAGTCTGCCACTCCAGCTTGGCACTACACAATACAATTGATGTGTTTCAAAAGCATCACCTCAGCAAAGAGTGCCAATCATTTAAAAGTAAAGTTAAAGGGATTTAAGAAGAAAGCTTGAACACTTCACATAGAGGAACTCTTCATGGCCAGGTTCGATGGAGCTCTGAGCAACATGGTCTAGTGAAAGGCATTCCTGCTGATGGCATGGAGGGTAGAACTAGATGATCTTTAAGGTCCCTTCCAACCCAAACCATTCAATGATTCTATGATTCTATGATTCTGTGATTCTATGAAATATTATCTGAGAGCATGTGCAGGATTAAAAGCTGAACTATGGAAACTTACGTATAATTTTATGTAATGGATGCAATTTCATATACAGTAATAATAGCTGAATTATCGAGAGGCTAACTATACATCTCAGCGGTCATTTGCATTTGCAGCAATTATGCCTACAACATAATAACAGTAATTTGCCCCGCTATTGTCCCCTATTTGATGTAAATCTAGGTCCACAGCTTTTATTTTACAACTGTCCACATGGAAATCAGGACTTCATTTATCCATCTATCATAACTAACCGCGTCTTTCTTTTATAGCATCTGATACTAATGTTTACACTAAGGCAAGGTGAAGTGACTGACCTGGAATATTCTTGCCTGTCATGATGTATTGCAAGAAAAACATGGAAAGCTTTTAGAATGAAAATCAGGTTCTTTATGTGTACTTAGGAAATGACCAATCATGTATATTTGGGGAAATAAAATAGTCACCAAGAATAGAGCTTAATTGCAGACTCAGTCATATTACTTCTGAATGATTAGAGACAATAAAATATAATGTCAACATAAGCTCATAGGAGATCACAGGTTTGATTCATATAGCACCAGGGTCAAGGGGAATGTTTTCCTAGGACTTGAGGAAGCTTTGGGTCAGATTTTGTGGCATGCTTGCAGAGTTTCTCAGCGTGAGGGTCTGAGTAGGAGATGGGGAATGGCACTCACCAATACAAGCCTCTGTTTCAGCACCGCAAGCTCTGTGTGCGGCCACAGGGATGCACAGAGCAGTCCTATTTCCCTCATGCTGGGAAACCCGTGGCATTGGAGCTGTCTGGGAAGAATCCCCTGAGTCCAGTGTCGGGTATTCCGCATTGTCTGAAGCCGTCAGGCGATATGTGGTGTACCTGGCACAGCTGGCCCACATGTGCCACACGTTGGGCTAACCGAAAGTATGGACTCACGTCTCACCTCTCTTATCATCCTGGTAAACCCCACAACTCCTGCAGGGCTGAGCTGACACTCAAAGAGAAGAGCTTCAGGTAAACCTGGTATCAAATGCAGATTCAAGCCTGTGCCAGCATGCATTATGGATGTGACACATACACTGCCTTGCTGGCCAAGCTTGAAGGGAGTACACCTCCTTCAAATTTTGAAAAAGGATAGTATCCTGCCTTTTTAAAAGAGGAGCATGAGATGAAAGTGGGAAGGATACTGTCTTTTTTTTTTTTACTCTACCCTTTACACACTTCTGTACTACTTGGGTTTTCTTTTCTTCCCTGATGACTCTCATCTCCTGGGACCACAGTAAGAGTTTATTTTAAAAAACAGAATTTAAAAGGTCGTAAATATTGAGTTGTCTTTCCAGTTAAAAATGCAGAACCATTGAACTTGACGTTAAAGGGTCATCTAAAACCAGCAATTGATTTTTAGATAGCAGGTGGGATTTTTGCACTCAGAAATGGCAATAAGACCACAGAAATATAAATGTGATACTGAAAGGATTTTGATAACTTTCCTAGACTATTAAGCAAATTTGGAGACTGACGTTACTTAAAACTGGAGGAAGTAGGTTAATCTACTTTTTCTCTTTTCATAATCTCCTGCCATACTATGCAATTTTCAAACTTTTCATCGGTTTTTGCAGAATTTCTTTGCACTTCAGTAATTTTTATTTTTTACAGAATTTACAGAACTTCTCATTTCCACTGAATCTGAAAGATGTATTTAAAAGATGAATGACCGTTTTTAATACATTTCTACTGAAACATTGTTAAACAAACTATTAAAAACAACATCTGAAAGAGCTCTGATATTTTGCATTTCCCATTTTTCCTTTCAAATGTTTTGGCTAGGTCTGATAATACTACAGCACTTAAGTCACTGTAAAGTTTCATTAATCAATTTTTTAATATGGCTAGATCTAAAGAATTCGGGTGAATACAGATAATAGTAACACAGAATATTTTATAGAAAATAGCAATTATTTTCTTTGCCCTATGCTTTTTCTCCTCTATTGCTTAAACCTTTCGGTCCTCTGAAACTCTCCTGTTGCGTATGTTGCATATATCTCTCACGGCAGGAAGGAGACTGGCCAAAACTGTAAGTCTGCACTTGCTCAAATATCTGGTGAGGTGGCATCAGAAGATGCTACACTTAATGAAATGCTCTCCACAGAGACTGAGTCAGGTCCATATTTTCTATCTCTATCTGTACCAGCCTGGAGGAGAGGGACTTTGAACCTTTTTAATACCAAGGCTTAGAGATGACTCAAGGAAGGTCAAAATATTCAGCCTCCATGAGCTGCCGAAGACACTCTGGTTGTGAGGTGGTGCCACACAAGTCCCTTGGGCCATGAAATAAAAAAAAAAGGGGAAAAAACCCCCACTTTTGCATTGGTCCAGTTCTGACTGGCAGGCAAAGCTGCTGGCCCTTTGGACCTTGCTGCTGTGACCTCCCAGCCTGGGGCTGCAGGTGAGGAGGGAATGCCCTTCCCTCCTCTGACCTAGGCTGGCTGGAATCAGCCCCGATGTTACTGCCTGCTCCACAGCTGGCTAAAATACCGGCTAGTGATAGCTCGCTTATTTTGCAACTCTAGTTGCCTCCACGCCTGGCTCAAAATACATCTAAATGAAGCTCAAATACATCTAATGACTTAATGTTCTTTTTATCATGAACCTCAAGCAATGACAAAATGAGGAGTAGCTGCATATTGCAATTCAAACTTTTATTACAAATAAATTTACTACAATACCCTAGTACAGTCCATTATTTTTATATTGCCTGTTTTAATTCTGCTTTTAAATGGATCTTGTGAATCTGCAAAAAGACCATTTATACAGTTATCTTAAAATGAGTCACATATACTTTGAGCAGAAATTGGGAAATGAATTATAAACGCATTTATGTACTTGGTTGGATTAGGTTTAAAAATATACTTGGGTTGCAGACCTTTTATAAATGTATATTGGATTACTTTTTTTCCTAATAGAAAATATTCTTCCAAGCTGGATTGCAGTCATCAGTGGCATACAAAGGGAGTATGAGCACATTTGCAAAGCAAGCTGGAAGGCAGCTAAGGGAGACAGAGAAACTTGACAGAGCTCTAGTTCAGCAAGAGTTGATATTTACTGAAGAGATCCTTCAGTTATGACTAGAGGAGTATGTCACACTCAGAAATACTGAAAATTGCATTTGTTTTATGGGCATTATGCAATTACTGTTTTAAAACATATCTTTCACTTTTACTGCATTATTTACTAGGCTGGTTGTAAATGCTGAAATCTCTGTGTGGATTATATTTAAAAATTGCAAACTTAATTTTGCTGTAACACCACAGTTTGCTAGTGGTGAAGACAGAGCTGTACCCCATCTAGAAAGTCTCTGAAGTCCATGTGAACAGAAAACCCACTGTCAGAAAGAGGCTGAATGGCCTCAGCCTGCAATGACGTGCCTTCAGCTAGGTACTGCAATACGTGTCTCTTGCCCAGCAGGGTGACTGACACTGCTGGGATTCAGGGTCCAGGCCACCCCACTGACATGGAGAGCTGGGCACCTCCTGAGTGGCAGGCAGAGGAGAAGGCACACACAGCTGGCTGACAGCATTCAGGCTTATCCGTGCTGGTGCTGCAAACAGTGGGCATTAATTAAATCATTAGGGTTATAATATAATGTAAATCATGTTATCAAGGAAACTGCCTAACTAAGGAAAACTCCTGGGGGTAGTATTGGTGCAGCATCTTTGCCCATACTGAGTGCCCCAGGAAGGCACCCAAAGACTTCCCAGGACAAACTGGAGAGCTGCTGTACGTTTAAGGACTCCCTGGGCCAGGTATTTGCTTAAGTGTCAGTATTCTAGTCATCCTAGGCAGGAAACTTCCCTTTTTTGCCCCTAAAATAAATGCTCTTGGTTTGCTACATCAATCCCAAAGCTGAAATAAGTGTTTCTACCTGCATTTGTGTTGAATGTGTGGTTTCCTCAATACAAACATAAGTTTATTTCTAGATTAAATATTTATACATTCTAAATTTATAAATATTTTAAAATATTATATATGGATTTATACATTAAATACACATGTCTATATATAGGTATTCATATGGGTTTATGTTATTTTCATACTGCCTTGCTGACAAGAAAAAAGGTATTGAATATTTTGCCAGGATTTTTCTAACCTCTGACAATGTATACCTGACAGGCTGCATGTCTCACTGCATTACAACCTTTGAAGACTCTACAGTGCTTTAGGCATCACACAAATACAAGGATTGTGAGCTTGGGCAAGAGTTGGCAACATGCAAGCAATTATGTTATTTTTCTCTTATTTTAGCTAAGATTTCTCCTAAGTGGTTGGGGTTTCTTTATCCTCAAAGCTTCTAATGTAAAATATTTTCAACCCTAATTACTTCAGATTGTGACCTGTCATATCAAGAATTTATTTACATATGAAGCAGACAGTAATACATCTGCTTAAGAGGAAGAACCTACCACTGCTTCTTCAAAGCCAAAAGGCAACTTAAATTTCTCTCTGAAAATGTACAAACAGGTCACAGCTCAAAGGCTGTCAGTCCTAGAGCATGTTTTTACACGTATTATTATACGGTACTTAGACATCTTAGAGTATTTTAAAATAGGGCAAAAGGCCAGCGTTCTTGCAAGCCTATCATCTTACTGCTAGGCTTTTGCAAAGCAGAGCTCTTTTCTGGGCTTGTTTTTGGGACTATTGTACATTCACAGCTGCTGGGTGGGCTGTTACTAGCTGGCAGAGTGGGATCAGCTGGATCTGTTCACTCTCCGTATCACCAGTGGGATTTAAAATGCCTCTCTCTGAAAAAGATGACAGATTTCAATGAGAATACACTTTTACTCGGTGAGAAAAGGGGTAGAGAGGGAGTGGGGAAACCCCGCGTCTGGAGGACGTGTGTGCCCACCACTCCTTCGGAGGGAAGCCGCAGTCATCAGAAACGCTTTTAGGCTGTCAAGGCAGAGTGTCTAATACGTCGTGCCACAACTGGGTTGGTGTCGTCATTACTCTTTTATATGTGGCATCTTCCCTCCTGCCCACGCACTGGCACTGGCTTGTTCGGGTGTGCTGCGGCATCCCCTCGCTCAGAGGGGAGTGACAGGTGCCCCAGCTCAGGGCAGGGGTGGCCAGGTGGCCAGTGGCGATGCTGAGCCCACTGCCCAGGGCAGAGCCTCCATCTGGGGGATGCAGTGACGAGACACGATGCAGTGACATCCACTGTGTGCTTCCCAGCTACAGCAGTCTGCTTGTAAAGGCAAACTCGGGCTAGGTTTGGAAAAGGCCTGAAAGCCTTTCCTGAAAGCTCAGCAAACCCATACTTGAGAGACTGGGGCTTTGCGTGAATAGCATGTACCAATGAATGAGGGCAACTGCATTTAGAAATGGTCTCAGGAGAGTATTTGAATCTCTAATCTACCTAATAAAACCTGGTATTTGTATCTAATAATAATCTAATACTATAATGCATTTTTAAAGACTTTTTCTGAGTCAGTCTGACCTGAAAGATCTTTCTGAAGACAATTAAACATCATGAAAAGTGCCCAGCACTACCTTCCTTGGTGTCAAATCAACCATGGAATCATAGAATGGTTTGGGTTTGAAGAGACCTTAGAGACCATCTAATTCCAACCCCTCTGCCATGGGCAGGGACTGCTTCCACTAAACCAGGTTGTTCAAAGCCACATCCAACCTGGCCATGAACGCAGTTGGGGCAGCTTCAAAGCTGATGTCACTTAGATATTTATACAGTTCTTTCAAACTCACATAATGTCAGAGGGTCAACACATTGACAGGAATGTGTTGACCATGCAGAACCACGTGCAGATCTTACATAGGCTCTTGTGAGGAGGTGCTGCAGGCTTCCTCACAGTGCTGCTGTTCGCAATTTTAGATGCACATCTCCAGCACATGCTCTTTTTGAGCAAGTATTTCTCAAATTCCTACTGGGGGTTTGATGTAAAGTGCTGTGAACTGATTAAAAATGTCATGTAGTTGTTTTAAAATTGTATGATGTTGCCAGAGGAATGGTTGCACGATGAGACAACAACTTCCTTCATGCAAAATGAAAATGATCAAGAATTACTTGTTCTGAGTACAAGGTACTCAGACAAATTTGTGAGACTATCCCCTGCATATAAAGATAGCCAGCAAGGTCAGACTGTTCATGTACTTTCATGATGGGGATGGGTCACATAGGGATCCTTCAGAGGACTCCTGTCACACAGTCGACCCAATCTTTCCTCTACACCAGGGGAAAATCTAGAAATCAGAAGACTGGATAAACTGTGGCTATCTACTGAACTGATAGAGATGATGTAGAGAGGAGGAAAAAAAATTAGACAAGAGACAGGATAAAAGATATAGATGACAAGTTGTGTAAAGAATAAATTCAGCACACGTTTGGGATGAAAAACCAAAAGGGTATGGAAACTCTTGGAGAAAGATAAAGAGAAGATGACTTGCACTGGAGGAAAGACAAGAAACTGGAGCAGTAGAAAGCAATACAATCTGAAGAAAAGAGACAAAAAAAAGAAGCATCAGGAAAAGCATAAAAAGGAAAAGAGAAAAAAATGAAAAATAGGGAAACCTATATGATAAATCCCTACTACTCAGAGTATGCTTTTGTGGCTCCTCAGTGAATGCAACTGCTTTCTCAGTGCGTGCTAGACTTAATTTGCCATGAATGATAGATTTCAGAAGAACTTTAGAATTCAATATGTACTGTGAAATGTTCCCTGCTCAGCCACTCCTGTAGAGCGGGGAAATGGCAGGAAATCATTTCAAACAGCGAGTGTTATTTTGAGGGAGACATAATGGCTTGTTTGGTTTGACATCCAAAACAGATATAACTGCAACAAAAGCATTTAAATGCTAATCTGTCATTTACAGCGGGTAAACAAAAACTAATGTGCATAAAATCTGTGGTGCTTGTGAGAGAGTGCCCTAGAAGCCTGAAATACTGCTTAATTCAGAGAAGACAGGCATCTCGGCAGGCACAATTTATACCCAAAATATATGACTTTGAGAGCAAATTTTAGGTACTCAAATCTTTCTTTCCTGGTGGTGGGTTTGGCTCATACAGTTTGGGTCTCAGAAAGGAGCGGTTTTTCATTTGCAGTGTATTTTTTGGAGATGAAAATATGCAGGCAGGTATTTTCCAGGAGCAGTTAACACCTGCACAGTCCAATCAAAATGTACTCCACATGAGCAAATTCAAGAGATACACAGAGATCCTAAATTCATCACAAGGAGGCTCTGGGTGAGTCAGGAAGAAATGTGTTGCCTTGGACACAGGCCAGCCTCTTTCCTAAGACACTGCCTTGAGCAATTGAGAAAAGCTTCGACAACATTTTTAAAATCACAGTGATTGCCACCAGCCTCCAAGGTGTGATACACAACCGAAGGTCACCAGGAATGGTGCTTCTGTCAAAAGGCTCCCCCCACTGCAGTGATGGAAAGAAAATGTAGGTTTCTTTCTACTCGGGCATGAGCATCCTTAGGTCAGCAACTCTAGTGCCAGCCTCTAGCTATACCACAGAGCAGCAGGTCCAGATCCTCAGACACTGTTTTATAAGCAAAAGGAATGGACCTGAGTTTGGTGTTAGTAGCCCAGGTTTTGCCTCTGTTGCAAGGAGTCCTCTACGAATTTTTAGAGGAGTAAAAAGGCAAGAGTAATTTATTGCAATGTATCAAAAAATATCTTCAAGATTTTAGAGAAGATTTATACCAACTTCTCTCAGGGCTGCCATGGTGTATGGATACACAAGCAAAGATGGAAAACCCTCAGACTGCACCATACACAAATGGACCTTAAGAAGGAAATTCACAATTTAATATTCACCTAGTAGTTTAAAATTTTCTTCAAAGCCCTACTAGTCTTTCTATGCCTCTTGCCTTCCACCTACAATGCTTCTTAATGATTCTGTTTTGCCCAAGTTTGTGATTAGCTTCACTGTAGCTCTGTTTGCCTTTTTTTTTTTAAATATATATATATCCTTTTCTTTCTATTATGCCTGCTTGTATGTGGAAGTCTTCAATACACACAGACAAATTATGAAAAATCTCTACACTGGACAAGATGTGATCTGTGACTAATCTCAAGCAGGCAAAATAACAGGAACAGAAAGAAACTCAGTCACCTGTTCCTCCTCCTTGTAACATGGCGTGATTTATCTCCTTATTATCTACTCACGTGGCTTTTGTCACGCAAGTCTCTTAGGTCCTGATAGCTGCTGAGTAACTTGCACAGAAACCATACTTTCACAGAAAAATATTTTAATTTCCAGTTGATGACTGGCTGCCAAAAAGCAAAAAAAAGAAAAAAAACGGAAAAAAAAAAAAAAAAAAAAAAAAAAAAAAAAAAAAACCAAAAAACACCACCCCAAAAAAATCTAGTGCTGTTAATAGGATACTCTGTAGTGATCTGTTTGGATCTGACCTTGACATGGTCAGGCACTCTGGCAGAACTGTTTCTAGTTCTGGACCTTCACTTCCTAACTTTCTTTGGTCTTTTCCCTATACACGCTCTTCTGCAATACAGAAAAAAGCTATGTGTGCTCTTTATATGGGGAACTGCACTTTCCTGTGATGCTACATGTCCAGTTTGACAAACAGACATTCCTGGAGTATAAATGTGAAACTTCTGTTGAGCTGGTAATTTTCCCAAGCCCCTCAAAGGGATGGTCATTTGCTCTGTGTGGTACTTAGGTGCTGGTTCATGAGACATCACCTTCTGAACATCCCTTGTCCAGTACTTGCTGTTTGTTCTGTGACTGAAAAGGGAAGAAGGGAAGGCTATGCCTTTCCTACACAGAGCCTGTGTCAAAATGCACATTACAGACATCTGCCTAGAAATCTGAGATCATAGTTGACAAGTTTAGAGCCAAATCATCCTCCACATGTCCTGAGACATGTATCCACAGGAGCAAGTGTAACCATTCAATTAAAAATAATCACCGAAGTCTGATTTTCTTTGTGCTACTCTACTTATGGTTTTATGTTACTTATTTGAAAGCACTGATTGGACAAAAACTGGCAGAAACTTTCTTTTCCAAGAAAATTTCCAGGTCAGTTTCAAGTACAGAGCTTAAAAGTATTCTAGAACTGTCTTAAAAATATTCCATAGAATAAAGAAGCCAACACAGTATTCAATTTTATGTTTTGAGAGTGTGAGATTTACTACTCTGCTTCAAAATGTTCAGTTATGCTTGTGTGGGCTTTGACATTGCTCTTTCAGCCGACAAACATAATCTCATAGTGTGTCTAAGCCTCTCCACACAGATCTTACAGGCTTTACTCTGTTGTCAATATCCTGCCTTGGCTTTCATGACCTAGGTTCAGTGAACACTTCAGGACATCCAGCATATGGCATCAGACATCTTGATGACACCAAACCTTGCACGCTGCTGTTTAATGACCTCTTGTATTATTTTCGTCTGTTGACTTTCTAAACCCATCAAAGCAGATTACAGCCACTTATAGTGTTCATGTCTTCTGAGTCCTCTGCTCGGCTTAATACAGCAAGGAAATCACCTTATCTGTCAGATATTCACTGTACCCCAAAACCTCTCTAAAATACATCATAATCCTTCAGGTGGACTAAGAAAGGATCCCTTTCGAAAGATAATTACACGATCTGTTTTAAACATCTTTTTCATTCTTATGTACAAAAAGGACCAGGTTTTGCTCATTTTGCTTTGTGAGCAGTTCACTGATGTCAGAGGCGTAAGGTATGAATGCAGACAGCAGGCTGCCACTTCTGGTCATAAAGTTCTTCTAAAATTACTTGAAAGTGACACAACCTAATAATGTACAGAAACTGAGCCCAGGCACTACAGGTTACACATATTTGTCAGCCATAATTCTTGATAGTCTTGCGTACATATACCTGGGATACAATTTGCTGTGGTAAATACAAATGTTTATGTCTTGCTTTAGACAGCCACTTCTTTTTTATTTGTAAAGATGATTACAGCAGGATTTCCTGAGACTTATTCTTGAATTCCCATCCTCTGCTGTTGCCCACTCTCATGTGAAGAAAAGTTAAAAGGAATAAATATATATGTTAATAAATTCAATGCTCTACCATTGTCAAGTATTATTTCACAGTATGTGATTTGGATTGATTGGAACAAGGGGAAAATATAAGAAATAATTTTTTCAGCCCTTTTTGCCTGGACATATCTTTGCTCTATATGCATAATCAGTAACAACCAATTTATACTCATGAAGGAAAACTGAAGTTAAAGAAAATGAAAACTTTTTTTTAAGTAGCAGCTGATGTTCTGCTTTAGCAAAGGGGATACTGTGAGCAGTATATTTAGTTGTTTTGTTTTCTCCTCAGAGAAGGATCACATGCTGCATTTATGCAGGAAAATTTACTGCCACCTGACTAAAATTAGATAGTCCACACTTATGCTTTGAGTTTATGTCATTATCCTGGGAATGGTGTGGGAGTTTAAATCTATAATCTCTGCATACAGAGGGAAAGGCTGAGGACTATTCTGAAAAAATGCAACAGCCTTAGAAATTCAGGCCTTAGCACTTGAATCATTTTTTTAACAAAGTCTTTTAAAGCAGAGGTGCTGGAAAGCAAAAGTGGAGGGGAGAGGAAGGACAGGTAACCAAGCATACCATATGGGTACTTAACGTATCTGGCAGCCTGCAGTTTTACCACTCTGGAGCCTTGTAATAGTATTAGCTGACACAGACGTGTGACTGTGCTTATCGGACGTCACGGCAGGGCGAAGGGACAGGCTGTGGTGCTAAAGCCCCACCACTCCAGTTCACACCGCACGCTGCAGCTCCGAGTGGGCGCTGCCTCAGCTCCTGCTGCTCAGAACTGCAGAGGGCCAGCTTCTTAGCAGATAACAAAACACTGCCAGGTGTAACAACTCTTGATAATTCTTTTCATTTTCTTGGATTTCTGTTGACAAGTTTTGCTTTACTATGTTGATGATTTTTATTCTTTTTTAAAAGCAAGCTCAGAGCCCAGAGCCTTTGCAGTCACTGGCAAAACTGTACTGGGGGGCAAGGAGGGAGAGTAGGAAGGCAACAGCAGGCTCCCACAAAGTGACACCAGCTCTCAGTAAATTAGTTGTGGGGATTTGCCAGGAAATGACAATTTTTAGTTCTAACTCTCAGACCTCTCTTTCTGTGGCAGCTTCATATACCGTAGAATATTACTTCATATACTTTATCATATACTGCTCCCTATGATAGGCTCTAAATTCAGAGAGGCAGGAAGTAAATACCTAATCCAAACCCAGTGTCCATGTTATTTTGCTTGGATTCTACCTCACTGCACTCAACTGCACTCTATCTTTCCGGAACGGAGCTCTTACAGTAAGCTCATTATATAAAAACCAGTGCAAAATAATATTAAAATGTAATGCAAAATATTGCCATTTTCTTCAGATGCCTATTTTCCATCAACCTGAAAAACCAAAGAACTTTCTCACTCATTTGATGTCTGTCTATTTGTAAACCTCATATCCTGTTTTCAAGATCTATCATAAGCAAATTGGTTTGAACTGTGACACAAATCCATGATGATGGCCCTTAAACAGCCTTAAGGGTAAGTCATGAGCCTAATGAAAACTACTTGTTCTTTTCATTTGCTAAAACATCTGTGCTAAATTCTTAAAAGAATATTTAAAGGATGTAAGAAAGTTTTCAGAAATTCCCAAGAGGCTGGCTCACATCTTACAAAAGCAAAAGCAACTATTATCCCAGAGAGCATATAAACAGAAATCATTCATCTAAAAGCCAGATTACAGCAAGACTCCATTATGAAGCCAATTCTGGATTAGTAAAGCCCTACTTTCTCCTTATTCTATATAATTTCTCCATTTTCTTTCAGCCAGTATGAAGTCAGAGTTGACCAGATACAGTGGTTACTCGTTTTTTCCCATTAAACTATTAAATAAGTAGGCAAACAATAGTCGTGCTTCATTTTTTTACACATCTACGTGTGTGTTCATGTCTATGCTCATGAGAAGAGCTTTTCAGCAAAATTAACAAAGCAAGCCGTGCAGGACTAATCAGTTTTTCTTGCACAAAACTTTGGCAAGAAGTCAGTATTTCCTCCCATTTAACATTTTGGACTCAAACTGGCTCCATTTCTGCCCAAGTCAAGTTCTAGCTTAACTGTTTTTAGCCACAATGGGAATTTCAGTTCTCAACTAAGAGTGTATCTGATTCAGTGATTCAGTTCCCTGGAGCCATCTCTTATTGTGCATGCACTTGAATTTCAGTGGCCAGTCCTGATCTAGTCAGAAGAGCCATGAGCAAGACAACTTGCAAAATGTAGTAAATTCTAGCATTTTGTCCAGCATTAGAAAAAGATGCAACTTCTGGGATTTTTCAGCTGTCAAAACAATTGCCATTCTTCCTTCTGTCAGATGTTCTTTAATTTCTATCCACTATTCTGTTGTTTCCCTTAGCACAGTATTTTTTTTCCCTCAGGTTAGATGTCAGCAAGAGAAGCAGACCCAGGTTTTCCAGCTGGAGTGAAATCTTTTCTTTCGTGTGCCTTATACTGCCAGCTCAATACACAAGTGTTAAGTCATGAGACTAGATCTGATCTGAATCACCTCATAGTCGATAAAATAAAATTATAGCAATGGGATACAAGTGAGAAAAATATAGAGCACTGTCTGCCCCGATGTTGATCATAGGGGCAGAAACAGCAATAGAAAAGTTTATGCAGACTAGCAAATTATTTTCACAGAAGAAGACATATTTAGAGACTCTGAATTAAAAATGAGCACATATGTTTTTATTCCTGGAAGCGTGACATCCACAGTACTGGCAGTTTGAGACCCTGTGTAACAGATTCTTAAGCAGTTTCCACCCTTCTGGAGTACCAGATTAATTCTCCACAGACGAATATGATGTAAATATGAAACATTTGGCTTCAGCTTGAAGCAGTCAAAAGTGATTTGCTGACTATCCCACCAGCATTTCAGCATGCTCTGAGCTACCTCATTATTCCTGTCAGCAAACCCTCACATGGCCAATGCCAAAAGCTTCTGCTTCCTCCCCTACAATGCAGCACTGTAAACCATTAGTGAGATACTTAGAAAAAAACAAAACAAACCCCCCAATATTCAATTAGCTATTCCAGTTCAATTTCAGATTGTGTCACTGAAACAAAGTCGAACACCTCAGGGGATGGAGGACTACACTCTCAATATTTAAAGTTCTGCATCAGCTGTGACAAGGAGCTTTGAGAACAGCCATGATCAACAACAACGTGTAGGTGTGCTGCTTATGTGGAATACTTGCAATGTAATTTTTGAGTAGTAACTGAGGAGAAGAAACTACTATTTCCATTGACAATACATGCTTTGATGTATAAAAATACCCTACTAGCTACTTTTGGGTAGGGCAGATTCATTTCCTAAGCTGACTACACAACAGAATGCTCAAATATTACACTCATGGTAGAAATAAAGCACTGCAAAAACGACCGGGCTATGAGGTCACTAGTCTTACCAGAGACCATTAATATAAATATGAGACTGCATTTTGGAATTTTCTCCCTTAGGTATAACTTATACATTATCACATTGCCATGGTATCTTTGACTCTCTTCTAATTTTCTCCATGGTGTTGTAAAAACTTTTTTGACTTATTCTGTTTCTGTACCTCTGAAGACCATTTAAGACCAGTACTATTCGCCTTATTAGAATTCAGCATTTTTGTTTTAACTCAGTTTTGAGTTAGTTCCTTGAAACTGGAATTTTATCTTAAAGGCAGATGAATTACAAAATCTATCACATCTATATGAAACTATCAACAGAATGAAGTTCAGATCACAAAAAAGTGCTGTATCTCATCTCTGTTTCACCAAACAAATCACTTTAGTCAAACACTTAATTTTAAGAGATGATTTGCAGTTAGGTACATGATTAACTGTAAGCTGTCTCTTAAAATTTAGCTTACTAATAATATGTATGTTATACGTAATACATAAGTAACATAACATGATGAAAAGAACAAGGTACTCCTTATTAATTCTGTAGGCAATGTGATAATGAATTTTTGTATTTGTTGTCACGGTTTCAAGGACACCAATCATGACAGTTTCTAAGAAGTGACATATTATTTGTATGTCACCACATTTACTGCTTTAGCAGTATAATGCTGCAGCTCGCAAGAAGGAACTTTGTGTGACTAGCTGCAAACTTTTTCTTCAGATGAACACCTGAGAAAAACTCCAAACCCCAAGGCATAAATACTGCTTTTGCTGTGTTCTGATACCTGGCTACATTTCTGTGGAGTACAGTCTGTTTGCTGCTGGGTGCTAAAGTAAAACGTTGTAGCACATTAGATGATTGCTGTCTTCTGAGACAAACTGAATTCCTGTTTCTTTGCGGCAGAAACTGAAGATGTTGTTTGCAAAGAATCCTCAAAGCTTTGTGCCAAATCACGCTATTTCCTTTCAGCATCCTGAAACAGCTGCAGCTTCCATCCAAACAGAAGAGAAGGTGAGAAGCTATGCAGCCAACTGACCTTCCTGCCTCACAGGACGAGCAAATTGAGAGGTGGTTTGAGCTAATGCAGTAAATGTGGAGCAGGACAACAAAACCTGTTTTGCCTTCCCTTCCTCCTCCCTCTGGTGATGTCAGGCACGCTGCTTTTAAGCTTCTGAGATGCTGCACTGGAAGATGACTTTGCAGATCCTTACCCATGGCATGCAGGTGCTCTGCCCAAGGTCCACCCTTGAATGGAATGGTGAATGACAGTGCCTACCTGAGACTCGAATTTCTCCTACAGTCAGTGAGAAGGACATGTTACCTAAGGCTTCTCTCAATCCCACTGAGCCCCTGTTTTTCCTGACTATGGGACAGAGCTGGAGACAGCCGGACTACTGATTCAGGCACCTTGGTTTGGGTGCTGGAGGCAAAAGGAATGAATCCCTAGCTCTCTTGCAACAGGACTGGGTCTGGAGAGCCAGTTCAGCTCCAAGTATAAGGACCCGTACTGACACGAAGGAAGGCTGAATTCAATCTTAGGCTGCTGTAGACTTTGCATTTAGCAATGTTGCAGAGTAATCCAACCAA
Source organism: Platysteira castanea (assembly GCA_013397175.1). Classification (NCBI taxonomy): domain Eukaryota; kingdom Metazoa; phylum Chordata; class Aves; order Passeriformes; genus Platysteira; species Platysteira castanea. The sequence continues at coordinate 594,738 of VYXC01012975.1, read as the reverse complement.
GACAACTTTTCTAAAATGCATGGAATGTCTCAAAATCAGTACCTCAAATGATTTTGACACCTAAGTAAAATTCAATTAATGTAAAACACTTCAGGTTGAGTTTAGATGGTTCTTCTCTTCCTCTTTCATTCTTTACAATTTTTTACAAGTGAATAAAAAACAAACCTTGGAAAAAACACTTCCTCTACATAATTCTATTTCAGCAGCAACTAAAAAACTGGAGCAACAGGAGTTCAGCTACCAAGCACTTATGGAAGAAATATTACAGAGTGGGACACCTTGGGATTTATGTTAAAAACATTTCTGAAAGAATTGCTTATGCTTTTTCTTCTCCATAAGATAAGTGCTGGAAACTGCTAACAAGGATTATATCTGAATATGTATATATATATACATACAAACACAGACATATATTATATATCTATACATGTAAATGTATGTATAAAAAGACAGAACTTACTCATGGTTTGAAAACTGGACTCGAAGGGAATACAGGACTTGTGTCAGGGCAGGCTGTCTCGTGTCTCCTGGGCTGGGGCTCTGGGGGCCACCAGTGAGAGGAAGATCAGGGTGCTGGTCAGGTCACCCACCCAACAGCTGCAGAACTTGAGAGTGTGTTACTACTCTACTTCTGGCATTGCTGTAGGAAACCTCTCATGCTTCCTATAGCTCTTTTGTGTTCAGAAATTACACATAAAATCTCATTTTTGGCTTTATATAATGTCTCTGGGCATTGTAAAATTGCAAAATACTGGTGAATGAGATCACTCTCATCACATGAACTGCTGACACTTGAAATGTTCTTTTGATTCCCCTTTTATTTGCACAAGTTGTTAGACTAAAGAGCCAGACACCATATCATTTTCTCTCACGCAGATCATCCTATTTCCTATTGTTAGAGAAACCGAACCACCACATACTGTGTCAAGTGACATTTCTTAAACGCCATAAAATAAAGGAAAAACAATTTCTTTTCTTTGTTAGATTGATACCTTGAGTTTTGTTTCATTGCACTAAAATCCTTAAGTCTACTGGGTAATAAATATTCCCTTACTAACCCTTCTAAAAATCTCTATACAGAGACTAAAATTTGCTCCAGACATTTGATTCTAAAGGAAAAACGACTGAGATTATTTTTCCTTAGCAGATTTCCTAATCACATAGCGCCTTTGATTCCCTCAGTATATAATGAAGTTCTCTAACCACTGCCATATTTCATTATCTCTAGACTTCTGAAAGAGAATTTTTATTAAATCGGTGCCAAAAATTTGAAACACAAGAATTCAGATATGAAAAATACAACCTCTCCTTGCAGTATTTCAATTGTTGTCCTATTTTTACTTAAAGGTTTTATTCTATTCTAAGTATAGTACAAAAAATACAAATTTTATTGATTAAATGATCTTGAAAACTGTGAGGTGTACCTCCAGGTACAGGGAACGAGGGGGGAAATTACTGGACTGTCATATGCTCTCCAGGCTTCAGCTTGTTCTCCATGGTTGTCAGACTGTACCCATCTGTCTGAGAAACTGCAGGGGTGGAAGCAAGGGGTAATTGCCTTCCAAAGGAGTCTTGGTGTTTAGCTAACCGCTAATAAAATCAGCCTCTGTAGGACAGAACAAGCACTACTGCACAGTGCAACAAAGAAGGTTTCCACATCAGCCCTGTCTGGAAGCAGACTTGACATAAGACACTCCCTAACATGCGCCTGCTCAGTATTTTCTTTGCACAAGGACTATGATTAATGAAGGCTCATTTCTTTGCTTTGTCAGTGATTCACACTAGCACTCAAAAGAAAAAAACATTCTCCTTTAGTTCTCAATGCCAACATTTTCTGGCCTTGAGAAAACCTAGTAGTTGAATGCTTTCAAGCCACAGAAAAATCCCAGAACAACAAAACACAACAAAAACCAAAGCCCTGAAAGCGCAGCAGACTCAAAAGATCAAAACCTGGCTTTACTGAAGAAAAACAACATTATCTTGTGTGGATCCAACAACACAGAGGAGATGGTAACCAGCTGTCCAGGAGCAGCACAGCATCATCTTCTGCAGTGTTGGACACGGATTCCAGCTGCGCTTTGTCACTGGCCTCGGAACAAGGGGAGCTGCCGTCATGTGCGGAGGCAGGGAGGGATGCATATTCCATTTTTCTTGGCATTTCCCTTGGGTGTCTTTTCATAACTACATTTCTGCTAATTAACTTCCCCTCGGAGTTGGACAGGGCAATTAGCTCCCCTTCAGGCTGCAGAGTGACAAGAAGCCCCTACAGTCACACCTTGTTTGATCAACTCTTCGGGTAGGAACAGCACAAGGACACAGACTTACTAAACAAACTCAGGCAAGGGAAATAGCACTGTTTATCAGGAACAAGCAAGCAAACACAAACCTCAACTAAGGGGCCGTTTGACCTACAAATACATAACATGCACCCAGTAGTGTCCTCTCAGAAAACTTCCAGCACAATGTCATGGTAGGGATGAGTTTTCCCAGAGATGAAAACGTTCATGCTAGGGCACAGCTCACCTAGCTCTTTTTCACATATCTGGGAAGCACCCAATGCCAGGGAAGGAGTAGAAAAGAGAGTATTTATAAGGTCTACACATTTGCTCTTTATATGACACCTTATCATCTGTTTTTTGTATTTGCAGTCTGCTTGATTCCCTTCAGCTTTTCATAACCCCTGTCCAGACCCAGATGGAGCAGCAGATAGAAGAGCTGTAGGATTTCATTCTTTCTGTTTAGATCAGGGACTGTGGGGTTTTCCTGATAGTGTGAGCTCTTCACTCCTGAAATACATGAATTTACTCCAGTGGGAAACTTCCCCTGTCATTCATACATACCTTGTACCTTTCTATTACAGGATTTCTTTCTGTCAAAGCTCTGAAACACTTGGCTAATATTCTCAAATAAAACTAGGCATTTCACTCCATTTGCCTTGTTTTTTTAGACCTACATGTTTTACATAGCACCTTAACATATATTGATTTATCTGTTTTTATATATTTGGCTTAATCAAGACTTTGCTAACACTGTTGGTTTGTTTTTGGTTTTTTGTTTTTTTTTTTTAAACTGATCTTTGTCCTATTTTTATTTAAGAAGGGATTTTTTTTTTTACTTTCTCTTGAGTGGATGATCACCCAGTTTTTGTGTGCTTCTTCACATGACATATTTCCCCATTTTTTGTTTATGAACAATTTTTATAATGTCTTCAGTTCACTTTTTTTTGTGATACAGAGAAATAACTAAATGCAATGTAAAGAGAAGACTTAATCCAAGTTTACCTCCTGCGTCAATTCTGTTTTTCAGAATGCCCAGTTCAGGCATTTTCTGAGCCGTACAAGAGCAAGATATTGGAACTGGGTAAGGAAAAAATGAAGAAAAGTTAATTCACAGAAGATTCATACATGTTGTCTAAGAAAATGCCGGGCAGTATGGAACCCTTCAGTAGTCCAGCGGGAGTGCTCCAGTGGCACCAACTACTGTAACCATGTCATTGCTCCACGCCACTTGCTGCACCCAGGTCTTCCCCACTCCAGCCCACCACCTGCTCAGCCTACGAGGTCTCTGCTGCAGCTCTAGTGTAATGAAGATGAATTGTGACCACAAGTCACAGTGGATACGAAAGAAATGTCTCCATCCAGACAGTAGTTGCAGGAAAGGTCTGAGAAGTTATTTACTACTCTGAATGTCAAAACTGTTGTCTTGACTGAATACACAACAGCCTTAGTCCCTCCCTTGTCCACTTGCAATAAACTGTGTTTCTTCTTCACAACAACAAACAAAAGATTTGGAAGACACAGAACTCCTATGACGGAACTTCACAGAGAAACCCAATACCACTGAGTGTGCCTGTTCCTCTGCAATGCACAGCAACACTGAGGCTGTCAGCGTGGCCCTGCATCCAAGTTAATAATTTTTGCCTCTAACCAAGGTGAATTAATACTACAGTGGCACCAAAGGGTGATCCAACAATCTAGCTGCCAGTCCTGGGCTAGAGCAGCTGGAATTAATTTAGTAATTTTTTGCCCTGCAACCCATTTCAGAATCTGGAGGAGGCTGCCTGTACCTATTAAAAACTCTAGTTGTCCAAGTGTACTGGAAGTGTAGGCAGATAGCAGCTCAGAGAAGATATTTAATATATGCTTACCAAAGCCAAAAGACCAGGATGGAATTAAGAATCAATGACTATGGATAAATATCTAAAGCAAAATCTGGATGCATTTGAAGACTTTCTTACTCTTTTATCTTGGCTCTTAGGATTTTTTTTTGTTTTTCCACCCACAAAGTCTTGTTTATTGACTGAAATTAAATATTAATTCACTTTTCAAGCTACACTGGAGAAATCTGACCAAAGGCAAATGGTTACTATAGTAAGTAGTAGTTAAATTCTGTAAGTATAATTTATAAATTTTCTTCTAAACTATAGCACTGAGCTAAACATGTCAAAAGACTCTGGGACTGACTGACATATACACCATTATATGTCAGTCACGCACAATAAATTGAATAAAATAGCTTATCTTCCATTAAAAAGAGCAGGAACAAGGCAGCTGAGTCTCAGACTTTTAAGCTTTTAAATCTCTGTCAGCATTTTTAAATGAGAACATTATTTAAGTACTAACGGTATGGGAGGATAAACTCTACCTATTCTAAAATATTTAAGACCAAATTTCCACAGAAAGAAGAGGCATTCCAGATGAAGGGGGCTGTATAGGACATGAAAGATCTGGATCCAGCTTCCCACTTTGTCACAGATTTTCTGTGGAACCTTAAAGCAGATGCAGTGAACTTCAGGTCCACATTTGTACAACAGGGCTTCTCTGCTTTGTCAAATCTTTGTAAATCTCAAATCACTTCAACACTACAAGGAACTTGGTACTAAAACAATGACATTAGAAACAGATGAGAAGATACATCTACTTGTCTACATTTAATTTGTAAGCAAGGCTCATTAACTTTTCTCCTCATATACAATAGAATGTTCATGCTTTCTTTAATAGATGTCTTTTCACCCCAGAGGTAAGCTTGTGGCACTAAATCTTTACTAAGAGTGCTTTACGCAAGAAAAAAGATGAGAATATTCTCAAGCACAGTGTATACCGCTTCCTGGGGTGCCCCGGTTTTGGGCTGGTGTGGTGACATGGTGATGTGACTGAGCACAGCACCTCCCTTTGCACGGTAATTTTTGTGTGCATACACCCAACACACACAGAGAAGCTGTCAGTAAACAGGGGGGAACAGCTGTTCCCAGCTTAGTTTAAAATTCTGACCTACACAGTTGGAGAAAACACTGCTTTGCTTTCACAGAAGGAATAATCTCACTCACAAGTGGGTTAGTCAGACCTCCTCTCTCAGGAGATGGCTGTCACTACACTGAAGTTCCTCGCTATGAATTTAAGACATGACAAACTGGAGAGCCTTTGTAAGGCCACTGCCTTTGACTGAAAGGTCTGACAATAGAAACAAAAGTTATTTGAGATATTTGTGCTAAGGATTTTAAAAAAGAAAGGTGTAAGAATGCCATGGCTTTTAGGAACAAAAAACCTAATATGCATTAGGATTTCAGCACATGTAAATACTTGGTGATTATATTTCTCTTATTCCCTACCTTGTCCTTAGTCTTCTTTTCTGATGATCTCTTCTAGCCTTAGGGAAATTATCTGGTGACTTGGACTGCCTGGTTTTGGGGGGTTTTTTTATGCATCCTTACCATAAGAAGTAATGTCAGCTGTACAGCTGACATTAGGTTACTTATACAGGATCCAATTTAATTATCTAAATCACATATGCTATTCCAGCTAAAATGCACCTTGCTCCTGATACAGATTGTCTGCCTTTGACACATGAATAGCCAGCCAGAGCTCCAACACCCTGCTCTGTCCCCAAGGCAGCTTGTCCCCAAAACAGGCTGCAGCCCAGCTGCCTCCAAAGCAAGGCCTTGTGCAGAGCCCCTCACTCGCCCAGTGCCGTTCTCTGGTCAGGCTTCATGAAGCACCAGCTGCAGTGCAGAGGCTCAGCTCTCATCATCACCAAGCCTGGTGGCCTTGAGGGTTTCTTATGGTCAAAGGTCAAATATGGAGATTTACAGTATTGTGCAGAAGAACCAGCATGCACTTGCTTGGGACTACACATCTTGTGTGGAAGGGGAAGAAAAGACTGCTTTTGCTGTTCAGACACAACCTGGCTCTGTGCTTTATACATGCATTCTGATATATTATCTTACTCCCATTTTTTTAGAGTACTGTAAATCTGCTTTAACAACTGTGTTTCAAAATAGCACCCTTAAGCCTAGGATATCTACCTTATCTGTGACAGCTTACCAAACAATGAATGCCAAAGCTTTTGACATCAGTGAATAAATTTATCAGCATTTTTCATCCACAGAGAAATGCATCTTCTTTTTTTCTTGCACTCTAGATCAGTGTTAAATCAGTGCACACCAGAGCCAATGGTTGGTTGCCTTTCTTCTATAAACAAGGAGATCTCAGGTGACTTAGGTGAACATCCCTCTGGAGGGGAAGTTTCATTCTAGAGAAATTTTAAAACAATAGTTATGGTGATATTAAAAAATAAGCATTTAACAAAAATGTAAAAATGTTGTGAGATTCTTCTGTTTAGACCTAAAGAAAACAGAAAGTCTTGCTTGACTTCTGACTGACTCCTTCATACATGTATACTAGGGAAAAGAAAACTGTAGTTTTAGATGGATGGAAAAGGAAAAGGGGAAATCCAGTAAAAAAACCATCCATTCCTCTTTTGAGTTTTACTTAGGTACCTCTATGCAGGTTCAATATCACTTCTGTACCCAGAAGTGCTGTTTGTCCATGGCACAGCATTGAAGAACTGTTCCTCCATCCATTGTCACATGGTTGGAACAAGGAACCATTGCCATGTGTACTCCTGCAGCAAAAGTTCCCAAGAGATAATACTCCTTTTCACACAACTGAAATATGAGAAAAGGTTCAGAGCTCTTGAAGGTTTTCTTCCCATCTTCCTTCTTAAAAATGGAGGGGACAAAGGCATCACAGAGATTTGCAGCTGTGCCTCCTGCTCGCAGGGTTCTCCTGCAGTTTGCACTCTGGCTTTCAGCTTGCCTTCACAAGTAGAGACATCTGTGCCTGCACCGTGGCCTTTCCAGCTGCACCCTGCCTTTCCAGTAAAGCCCTGGGGGAGGATGCTTCCATGAAAGACTGGCAGCAGCAAAACCCTGCTGGTAACTGCGCTCTTTGAACCACTCCTCTGTCACACACAGCCTCCTTCTCAGGAACATGGGCTTAGGTAAGGGTTGGGTTTTGGTTTTAAATCCAGTTAGAGAGGAAACTGATGCTGGAGTTATAAATGCTGAAGTTACATTAATGTGAAGGCATTACTGCTGAAATGCATCAGACACGTTATCAGAGATTCAGTGCCATAATGGATATTTTCTAAGATTAGGTTTTTCCTTTCAATTTCATACCCGCCTAAACTCAAAAATTTGTTTTCAATTAACAACAGAAATCAGTCTGAGGGGACACCTGTGAGTCAGACATAGCAGCTCTCATCATCAAAGCATCTCATCATCATCAAAGGAAATTAATTTGCTTTCAGAAAAGAGGAGTGTTTCAGAAGAGCTTATTCTTCATACAGACATTACTAACATCAGTTACACAATATTGTGATAAGACTTGTCCCACCATTCCATGTTAACAAGTATTAAGAATGCTTCCAAAAGAGCACATCTAGCCCCCATCTACTCCCTCTATAATACACTCATCAAGCAAATTATTTTTCAGTCCAAGAGCTGTCATCTCTGCCAGATACTCTAATTAAAAGACCCTCTCTTCAACACATATTTCAACTAAAACTACATATACAAGCACGTAGCAAACTGTGTTGATTCTTCCTAAATTCAACAGACTGAAAAAGCACTGAAAAGCTAAGAGGAATTATTCACCATTTCACTATTACTGGAGCAGCTACAGCATTTTGAGTAAATTTTTTCATATGTAGTTTTGAATTAAATCCATGAACACCAATCTCACCATCAGGCAGGAGAATATATCAATCTAAAATTCAGATTACAATAAATTAATATCAGGTTCACTGAAGCATGTATTAAGATTGACCTGAGTCATCTCTCCATTCTGCTTCAATTCTAAAAAAAGACTGTAGAGTTCAGTGAAACAGGGCTGGCCTCATACCTATGTACTCTTTTCATATTACTTATTTTGTCTTTTTTGCTAAATGCTGGTAGCAATGGCCTAAAGAACTTTGAAGTCAGTGTTACGACTGAATTCAGGGGCACTAACCAAATTTTTCTGTGCTATCATCTCACAAAATGTAACTGTATGCATACATACACAGAGCACAGACCAAGATACTTTTGGAACAGTTTTTTCAAATGGCATTTAACTCCACAAAAGAATTTATAGCAAAAATTTTAAAAGATGATATATGAAAATACAAAAGCTTTGTGAAAGTAATAGAAATGGAAATGAGTTCCCAATTCTTCTCAGAATAAGCCTGTAACACATTTATCAGTCTGCAAAAGAACTGCCTTCCCTACCTTATTTTAGCAATATCCACTGTACTCCAGAAAAACCTCTCCCAAAGCCCAGCACTCCATTACATACTTCAGTAAAAGAGAATAGACAGGTCATCCAAGGATCCTTCAGTAGGCAATCCAAAAGTAGGCTACAGTGCTTGGGGAAGAAACTGTGTGAACGTGAGTTTGTAAACAAAGCTCGATGTCATTTTTGTCTGCCACAGAAATCCAAGTGATTGAAAGAGTACAAAAAATGGAACCATCTCAGGAGTTAGCCAAAAATACCATTCCTGAGATTACATGAAATCACAGCAAGCTTTACTGTCCCAAAGCATGCCAGCAGCAATCCCTTCCAAAGGGGCATTCTGCAAGTGGCCAGTGATACCTGAAACTGTCACTGCAACTTGGCTGTCCTTGGGATAGCTCTGGCCTGTGCCATACCTGAGCTATTTAAAGCAATGTTTAACCCTTGTGGTTGCACCAGGAGGGACCCAACGAAAGATGACTGAAGATACTGAACTCTGGGTAACCAGTGTGCCCCAGCGTTCCACAGTGAAACTCACTGTTGCCTTGGAAAGGAAATCTCCCACTTTAAGAGCTGTTTTGTGAAGAACTTTGCTCCTTTTGGACTTTTAGTTACCTTACCTAGTCTCTAGAACAGAGACTAGGACAGAATAGTTTAGAAAATCTTAGAAGGTTTTTTATTAGTTCAGTGAAGCTCTAGTTTTTAGGCACGAGCTTAGAGGAATACAACATAATTTCCCACAAGCAGCAGGCATAAAAGATTTTCAGTGAGGAATGAACTTAAGCCTCAGAGGTCAGGTAACACCAAACTCAGTAGTTCACCTTGTCATTCAGATAAAAATTTCCCCAGACTTCAGGTATGCATCCCATGGCTCCTGTCTTCCCCTGCATTTTAGAAGAAATCCTGTATGAATATTTATTACAAGTAGCTACACGATGATTTCAAAATTCAGCTAATATAATTCAGGCAGTTTGTAGGCACTTAAATACTGAAAGAAAACCACTGCTCTGATTGCTTCAGCCATCTCACACATCTTCTTAATGTGCACTTATGTGAGCGTTTTTTCGGGTTTTTTTTTCAGGCTCAGCTGTCAATATTGTATATACTTACACCTAGTAAATACATAGGATAAGCTCCAACAAACCCAAACACTTATTTTGGAAACAAAGGATAGTTGGTAATATTTATACTCAGTGGTTACAGTGCCAAAGTAAGCATGCTTTTCAAAGACAACTTGCCTCCTCCCACTGCTGCTCAAAAACATTAGAAGAGCTGTCTCAGGTGTGGTATGTGGAGTACAGGTATTGACTCACCCATAACACCGTAACACTCATGTGGAAAGGATACTGCACACTTATAAATGACTTAAAATGTAGAACTGTTTTCTGAGTCCCACCCAGTGCAAATCAAATGCACTTATCCCACCTGAAACCCCGGCCTTATCGTATGCTTCCCCAAAAAGAGAACAACCAAGGCATGTTAAGAGCAGACTGTGGCAGCTTCATATAAAGACTGTTCTGGGATACTGTTTGAATCTCAAAGTCACTTTGAAACAGCTGTGCCAGTGTCACTTGCTTGTTTTCAATATTCCCCCAAAGGACCTGGGGTTTACTGCTATGTGTCAAATATTCACATATCTTCATGAAATAGAAAACTCATGAGTCTGCCATAAGTCATGATAAATACCTGGGGGTTTTTTCTGAAATAAATACATGCAACAGTTTGCTTGACTTCCCAGCCACTTGGGAGCAATTTTTTGTTCTTCTACATCTTGCAACAAAATCAGAGACCCAAACAAAGGCCAGTTTGCAGGGGATCATATAGATTTGTTTTGCCGCTCAGCTCTAAAAGCCAGACAGAGCCTGTTTATCCAGACGAAAAGATGCAGCCCTTTGTGTCCCATAGATTTGGTCTGGATAATGCTTCATCATTTAATTTATTAGTGTATCTCTCTGACATTTGATTCCTTCCAAATATCTTACATGAGAGAAAACAATACACTGGCAGCTGCTTATAAAAACATGGAACGGAAATGCAACATTTTTAGGACATATGATCTGCCTCCGGGTGAAGGGAAAGGCACAGCAGCCTGGTCTGTCTACTCAGGCATTACACAGCTTAAGTGACATGTCACAGCTGAAAATTCAGCTTGTTAGATGCCTCTGATTTTTCAGGGGGCATGCTGCAATGCCCAAAACATCACCCTCATAACCAGAAATACTGCAGTACATATTTTAAAAGATATATGCCATTGATGATACTTGATACTCAATAGATGGTTACAGCATTAAAAAAGGATATGATCAGTGGTAAAAGAAGCTGTTGTTGTAGAGTTAAATTGCTCTCCTAAATTAAGGATGCAAAGTGCTGGGCGAAATTGGAATAATGCTTTCTATCCATTATGGCAAAGGATAGCCATTCTCACGCAGATTGTTCCTGCTGGTAAATCACTGTAATATCATATATTCCAAATCCTAGTAGGTTTCTCTGTGCAAGAGCTACTGTGTGGTCCTGTGAGTGGTGTCACAAGTGCAGGCACATTCTATTCATTACTTTAAAATTTTGTTTTGCAAAACGTTACCAATTAGATCTTGTTACTGAATATGAAAAATAGATTTCCCCAATTTTTAAAATTATAATTATTGCCTTTTTTCCCCCCTTTAACAAGACTCATCATGAATCCCCTTTGATTTTCCTGAATGTATCCATAAAAGCAGAGTCAGTGAAGCCCCTTATCACAGCTACAGGAGTAAAGTTCTCACCCCTCTGTTCATACAGGGAATGGGAATATTCCCTGGTGCCTGTGCTTGATGCCAGTGATTGACTGTCTGAATATGAGTCACTGCAGCTTTGCCCTTGGCACTGCTTTCACAATTTCAGCATCTGTTTTACTGAGAATTAAGTGCCAATAATAAGCAGATCGGTTCAAAGGACATTTTATTAATCTTATTCCAATAGCAGTTTTTAGTAAGTTTTTTTAATAAGTTTGCACACCACTGATAAAATCTCAGGGCTGGAGGGAACCCATATGTAACTGAGGTCCTAAACACCTCTAGAGCAAGGCAGATCAGATGGTAGCTGTACTCCCATGACACTTAAACTGACCAAAAATGCTGAATCATAGGTTACACGATACTTCATATAAGAAGTATAAAGAAGGTAAATAATCTTTTAATGACCAGCTCCACAGCGAGCATACATAAGTTCTTCAAACAAAATCAATTAACTACGGCCAGTCTTCTTTGTTCCTTGATATAATATCTATTGAAAAAGCAATAAATTCACTTATCTTTCAAGACACTAAAACACTTGAGTTATTAAATATGAATGACTAGAATCCAATATAATCTCCTTGTCTTACAGTCACATTGACTGACTTTATCATTTGGCACAAGAAATACCTTCACCTTAAAAGCATAGAGTGGTAATGAGTGTCCTCGGCAGAAACAATTGCGAGATGAAGATACCTATTTATTACCAGTGACCATTCTCTGTGCTTTACCATAACTTATTTTCTGCAGACAAATTTCTATGAAGTATTGGGAGTGACAGTGTAAATTATATTATTCCTGGTAGTCCATTTGGATAAAGGTTTGTGACATGATTGCCCCCAAAAATAAATTGAAACCAGAGGTCAAACAGAAGTTCAAGCCACATATCAGCTAGAAAAGAACACTTACCTCCAATGAATATCATGCCCTGAGGTATATGATATATAATACAAAAACCTGTGGGAATTAAACTAATACAAAAGCCATCCCTCACACTTTAAAAAAGAGACAGTCTTAATTCTGTGTCATCTTCCTCCTTGGTCTACAATTAGATGGCAAAGCACACAAAGTATAAGCTTTGTATGGAGTAATATTCTCAAAATCTGGATGACACAGAATGTGTAAACCTAAACTAAGAAGAGGACCCAGGCAAGAAAAGCGTTTTGTTTGTATAACATAAAGGATGCAAACATAACCAAATGTATTTCTTTCACTTGAACACTTTAATATCTTCATGCAAACATTCAGCTGCTGACAGAGAGTTTGCTGATGTGTGATAGCTCTTCTTCACAACTTATCAACCAGCTAAGTTTTCCAAAAGTCCTTTGAGAGGATATGGTTACCTTCAACCCAAAGGAACAAGTAGCATACCATTAATTAGGGTTCACCCCTGAATGAACAGTGACAATCCAGGAGATAATTTATAAGTACTTGCAAAAGAATAATGCAATGTCCTGTATGATACTCTGCTCTCTTCTGATCATGCACAATGACTCTGCTTACTTCCACTCACCCTCAAACCACTCTTAAGCTGCTCTACAAGGAATAGGCATGAGAGTCAGTGTGAATTATATATAAGACAGATTTGTGGAAAATAAGAATCAGGCCCCTAATGTAAAATAGGTGTGCCCTCTCTTAGCAAGGCACTATGGCAAGCCCAGCCATAATGCACTTCTAGCTAAATAAATATCAGTGGCCTAAATCTCCTCTTTTGTGCTCCTGCTTTTTTTTCCACCCAAAGGAATTTTTCCACATAAGAGATTAGTTACTCAATACAGCACACAAAGTCCTCACGATTTCCAGTTAGACCTGGGATAATTATACCTTCTATAATCCACAATCAACTAGTTAGCTGACAAATTAGTGTGCTTTTTACAAAGAAGTAATATTCATGCTACAGTTTGTAATGCAAACCAAAAAAAAAAAACCCTTGAAAAATAACCCCAAGAAAAACAGAAATCACCAAAATAAAATAAGGACAAATCAGCCATGCAGTGAAACAAACAGAATTAACAAAGAACACTTTCAACCCTATCAGGTTTCACTTTAAATAAAGCAAACCCCATACTGCAGAAACACAAAGGCCAATATTCTACCCTTCTGTGTATGTACATCAACAGAGGTTATGAAAAAATTTAAGGACAGAATGTGACTGACTAGTAATTTTTTAAATTACTTTGTACTACCTTTTCTACTTGATCAGTCAGTAGTCACACTGAGCTTAGAGCAAATATTCATGTGAGAAAGAGTGACTTGCACAAGAAAGAACTGTAGAATCAATCACAATCAATTACATTCTAGTTGTATTCAAAGGCACAACATGGAATATAAAATATCAATTGGAATATCTGAGTGGTATTTATTGATAATGTTACTGTAAGGTAATTAAAATACTCTTGTAGATGAAAGGTGATTAAGTCACTATCAAGTATCTTTAGGTTCTTGGTTACCCCTGATATTCCACTTATTTATTATTTCAATCACTCCATAGTAAAATACCTTCACTAGAAATATTCCATATTTATTTAGGATTTAGCCCAAATGAGTTTAATCAGTATTAAAAAACTGAGAGAAAAGGATCAGGCTTTTGGACCTAATAAACAAGAATGAAAGGAAGAGCTCGTGCATTAACATTAAATGTATGGGTTCATTTGATTCACGGCCATCCCAAAGTAAGGCTCCTTTGGTTCTGAGTGCGCTGCACAGAACAATATAACTTAGACATAGTTAAAAAGGCATCAGCTCAGCCAGGTGCTCTCTTAATATGCCAGTTCAGCAAGGTGGTGAACCATAAACACTTACACAATCCAGCTGCACGCAGTTCACATCTACTGAGGTTAATGCTCACTTTGGTATCTGTTGAGGACTTTTATACCACTGACAAGTTGGTCAGAGCTGCTGCTACACTAAGGAGGCTGTTACAGGCCCAGCAGCTGCACATAAAAGACTAAATGATGGCTGATAGTACAAGTAAAATAACTTCTGCTTTTAAAGACAGCTTTCACAAACTACTGGTTACACAGTAAGTATAAATAAATTCCTGGTGTAAAAACTCAGATGTTACTCTGGACCAGAGAATACCAGGCTCATGCTCTGTGGTTTGGGGACCAGGCTTTGGGACTTCTCTGGGATGTAGAATATGCAAAATTCCTGTCCTTCCTAAATCCCAGCACTGCTTCTCATTCAATAGCACTGTACATGTCTGAAATGGCTGGACTTCTGGACATCTTTATCTTAATCCTACTTAAAAAGCTTATGAATGAGAACGCTGGAAAATGGAGGCAAATCCTGTTTTCCTCAGCTGAAACGTCTACCAAATTCACAAAGACCTTTCCTGGAGTGAGGACTAAGCAAGCACTGCTGTGCCTCTAATATGGTAACTGATGACTGAGGTGCACATCTACATTTATTAAAATAAAAAACCTCCAGTAGTAGTGTGCCTGTACTGTGCAACAGTACTTGACCTACAATATTCTTTTTTTTACTAGCCAAACATAATTTCTTGCCACACACTCTTCTTGCTTTCTCCTATTTATTGTCACAGATACTGTAAAATTCATGCTGCTCATTCACTGTCACCTTTTTTCTGTTTCACCTTGCTGCAAGTGAAGTCAATGGCAAACCTTCACTGACCTCGAAAGGCGTAGGATTTGTCCTGAGATGCCTAATCCAAAGCAGGACTCCCTCTTAATTCAGTAAGCTTTGGATCAGACCTAGAAGGGATCTTAGCAGAATCAAGAAGTGGCAAGACACAGTCACATATCAAAACCACATCCGAGTGTTTATCTCACATTTCTAATCTTTGATGTGAAAGGGATTAAAAAGCAAGCTGTTCCTGTCAACTGCTTGGATGCTACACAGGATCTGAATGACTGAACAAGGATTTGCAGGATAGCTATGCACATTCCTACAGTTTCATTTCTTCAAAAGGGAGCTAATATTTGAATTCTGGGTTTATGGTAATATTTCCTCACTTGATTCCCAGCTGGCCACTGTCAAAATCCCACCATCGTTTCTACTCCTGCAGAAGAAAGAAGATTGTGCCTCTTATCTCAGGACAAACTAGCAACTTATTTGACCAAACACAAAACAAAAAATCTAAAAGAGATGTTATCTCAACACTTCAGACAAAACCTTGCCACAGATCCTGATGCTCCAAAGTGCATCCAACTGATTCTACCATGTCTTGTTTTATGTTACCCAAATTCAAATGTGTTGTGATGGTTTTTGCTCTCCTTTATGTCATTCAGCCAAGTTTCTATAGCTGTCTGAGTTGCCACGGGCATATCTGACTATAATTTTGGCTCATATGTGTATTTACGGACCAAAGGTGACGAGACAGAGAAACTGAGTGCACGTATTATGGTGACTTCTAGCTACCAGAACCACAGACACCACATCACATGGCATTAACTTAGACAAAAGGCAATTGAAATAATGAAAACCATTACAGCATGTATACAAGTGTAATGTGANTATATATATAAAAAAATAAAAGATAAAACATTTCACGAACAAATCTGCCTGCTGGATGTCTCTGAGGTAGTGTCCACGACCAGGTGATCTCCCAGGTCACGTGCAGTGTGTTTCAGCTGTGTAGCTCAGACAGGAGATCCTCCTGCCCGTATCCAGCAGGAGAGGTCTGTTATGGAACACACTGGTGATGTTTCAAGGCGTGCAGGACTGAGAAGCTGTTCCTGAGTCCTGCAGGCAGTGCAGCAGCTGTGTCACAGAAGTGCTGGCGAGGGCTGATGGGTGTTAGCTTGCACCAGGGGATCACGGTGTGTAACACGGCCTCCCTGAACCCCTTTTGGCAAAACTTATGCCCATCTGCTTCCCCTCTGCTCTTTCTCCTGGAGAGGAACATATGGCCCAGAATACTTATCTTGGAAACAGAAAATGTATTCAGTAAAATATTCTGAATACTTTCATTTTTCTCCTATAAGCTTTTATTCCAGTTAGAAACCTTAAATTCTGGCACAGTTTTGTTTGTTTTTTTTTTTTAAGTAACTTCCTTGCTTAAAAAGTTAGGGAGCTCACAATGAAAAAATGTGTATTGTACCTCAATAGTAAGAATTGTTATTGCAAGAAAAATCTTTGCTTGAATTCTCATTTTTTGTCCATTGCACCATCATCTTAATACTTACCTTAGTCCAAGAGCATTGCATCCAATAACAAACAGCAACAGAAGAAAATAAAGCCACAGTTAAGCTTAACATGAACACTTAAACATCAAACACTTTTGTTTTGAGTCATTCTAACTGGAGAACAGCTTCCACAATTTAGCTCTCATTAATCAGTGCCTCACACCACAAACAGAACAACTAAGTTCCTCANGTATTATGGTGACTTCTAGCTACCAGAACCACAGACACCACATCAAACGGCATTAACTTAGACAAAAGGCGATTGAAATAATGAAAACCATTACAGCATGTATACAAGTGTAATGTGAAACTCCCTGCAGCAAGAAAGGGAAAAAATAATTATTTAGACATCTTGAGAAATGAAAGGAACAACCACTTTCATCTGCAAAACCTGAGGAGAAATCTGCTCCAAGTGGCCAAAGGGGTATTTTCTTAAAAGCTTGGAGTCAGCCTAACTCCTTTTAAGCAAATCCATGATGGGGCACTGTTAAGTCAAAAGAACAGTTTGGTGAATGGCATAGAAGTTTAACCATTCTACATTTCTGCATTTATTCAACATGCAAATGAATGAAAGCAAGTCACAGGCAAAGAATCTAAAAATCAGTATATTGCTTTTGTTTTATTCGTCTGCTTCATCTTACTGTGTTGACTCCTACCTAGTCTTAGGAAAACACTAATTAAGCACGTCTCAACCCCTAGAGGCAGCTGTCTTCNCCAGAATACTTATCTTGGAAACAGAAAATGTATTCAGTAAAATATTCTGAATACTTTCATTTTTCTCCTATAAGCTTTTATTCCAGTTAGAAACCTTAAATTCTGGCAAAGTTTTGTTTGTTTTTTTTTTTTTAAGTAACTTCCTTGCTTAAAAAGTTAGGGAGCTCACAATGAAAAAATGTGTATTGTACCTCAATAGTAAGAATTGTTATTGCAAGAAAAATCTTTGCTTGAATTCTCATTTTTTGTCCATTGCACCATCATCTTAATACTTACCTTAGTCCAAGAGCATTGCATCCAATAACAAACAGCAACAGAAGAAAATAAAGCCACAGTTAAGCTTAACATGAACACTTAAACATCAAACACTTTTGTTTTGAGTCATTCTAACTGGAGAACAGCTTCCACAATTTAGCTCTCATTAATCAGTGCCTCACACCACAAACAGAACAACTAAGTTCCTCAAGATGCAAGAAAATCTTTATTTTAAATAACAGTACCAGCTTCTGTGTATGCAATCCCACTTCCACAAGGGTAAACTTTTCCATTGTATCAGTGAGACTTCAGCCAACTTGCCTGTTTGAAGACAGCAGAACTGGAACGAGGATTCATCTGGATTTGTTCTCACTTCTGACTGAATATATATAAACTTTACACATATATATTTCTGTGTGTGTATAAATGCATAGAATATATACTTGTTTATATACATACACCTGTATACACATAAATATGCATATATATAAATATATACATGCATTTATATGCATGGATATTTAGTATTTTTATACAAAACATTCACATTCTTAATTGCAAAAATGTAGTATAAGAGAAAACATGCCATAGTAAAACCATGCCAGACCAGCTGTTGACTCTTTGATAGCCTATCCAGCACAACCTACCAAACACTGACACACCACCTATGCAGTGCCCGTAACAGGCCAAGCAATACTGAAATGGGTGTTTCTCATAACCAGATGCTTCCTAACAAACAAGTAGATGATGTACTCTGGCTGTATTTTCAGTGAAGTGTTTAATATGGAGGCCATTAAGAATCACACAGACGTTTCTGATCACATACAGCAAAAGCGAAGTAGAGTAGTTGCCTAAAAACAACTGAACTCAACAGGATTCCTTCTGCTGATCTCAGTGGAGTTTAGATTTGGGTGTTTTCACTTAATGATATGTAGATTTTTAGATTCTTCTTTTCTCTAAATATCATAGTGGAAGTTGTTGATTCATGCAAGTCAGATGCATGGGTCATGAAACCATTTTCTACTGTCTTTGTATTAAGCCTATTTTGTATCCTACCTTTGCTGCAACAGATGAGTTGGGTTTCTCCAGCAAGTCCCAAAGCTTCTTCCTTTTCTCTGGGCAGCAGGTATTATCAAACTCTTCCCCTTCTCTCTCTCGCAGTGTCTCTGCCTCTCTCCTCAGTTCCTCATTCATTTGTTCTTTCTTTTGATGATATCTTGCCTGGCAGCAAGATTCTAAATATATTTCATCAATCCCCCAGTAATCAAGCTCCTGGCCAAAAGAGAGAGCACACATTTCTTCCATCATATGTAGTTTCCCTGTCCTGTAGAAATTCAAAATGGAAGTGAAAGCCCCTGGGTGTCGATCAAAAAAATACTCATTTTCATTTAGATTATAGTCATCACATACTTCTAGCAGAGATTCATGTGTATTGCAGTCTCTGAGCTTTCCTAATCGTGTCCTTGGAAGTCTGTCCAAAGTCCTCCACAGCACTTCATGGTTGAGTCCACCAACATTTATTTTAACTCTCCGCGAGCAGGCTTTGCTCCTAATGATCTCCACTGGTTCCGGAGGGAGAGAAAAGGTGGACCTTGAAGACTTTTTGGTGATCCCTGGTGGAGCCTTCTCAGCCATTCTGAAAAAGACGGAAGTTCTAACACCAGAGTCTGTAGGAAAATGAGCTTGGAGGCTATGAATATTTGGGCAGAGTCCTCTTCAGACAGACAGCTCCATTCCTGAAGCTAAAAAAGACAAAAAATTAGAATATTGCCATGTACAATGCATCCCCCAATCTCTCTCTCTCTCTTTTCATACTTTCATATGCAGATGAAAATTTAATGATTGCAATTTGCCATCTTTATAGTGATACTCTTTGTGGTAGTATCCAGAACCACTGCAACAACTGGAACAGCAAAGAGCACTATGTTTAAGCAAAGGAAAAAATCACTGGCATCTCTGTATTTGTGAAAATAACTGTGACAATTTGTACAATGGATTTGGGGCTTTTTCTCTTTTTTTTTAAGAGTCAAGTTTCTGACGCAGCTGTGTTAGATTAATCTGATTACGTACCATTTAATGTGTGAGGTGTGAAAATGCAAAGATTGTAGGGATACCTATAAGTAAAGGCAGAGGCTAGTCCTCCTTTTTTTGAAAAATTCAAATTTGGGAGATAGTGAAACTGAGTAAAACAATCACAGTATATCAACATCTCCAAACCAAACTCCTTCCCTCCTTGTCCCAGTTCAAATCTTAGTTTGCTGTATTATTTCATGGACAAATGTAATTCACCAAACTATTCATCTGCCATCCTGAGAAGTCATATTTTTTAGCACCAGACAGCATTTATTTCTCTACAAAGGGGTCAAAAGGATCCTAACTCTTTTGTGGCCAACTGACCAGTAATGCATGTTACATAGGCAAGGGCTGTGCATACTGTTCTCTGGATCCTCTGAAAGGCTCTTCTCTGTCCCAGTGTTCACCTGTTAAACTGCTGCAGACATGACTGCACGACAGCAATCAGCAACCCCGGTTTCAATAATCCACAAGTGCATCCTCATTCACTGTGCCTAGTGCTTCAGTGAACTCTGAAGTGCAGCTGTCTGTCACCAAATTTGGAATACTAGTATCAATCAGGAAGGAAACCCACCCACCAGCACTAGTGCTGTCAACTGTCAGACACAGTGCTTAAATATTAACCTAGCAATACTACCATGGCCCAAAGAATGCTTGGACAAGGCTTCTGTTCCAAACTTGGAAAGTCCTCCTTAGTAATTTCCCAGAGTTGACATCTCCTCCTCCTGCTCTCTGCAAATCAACAATTCAACAATCTGGGGGTTTTTGTTTGCTTGGTTTGTTTTGCTTGAAGTGAAATAAGTCCAGCATATAAAAGAATTTGATGTGTACAAGAATTTGATCCTCTTTGCAGAGTAAGCATGAAAGTTATGCTGGGAGGGATTGTTACCTAAAAATGCATCAAGGATAAACACCTGGGAGGGGTTTGAACTATTTGTACTGAAGTACCAGTTGGCACAAGAACAAATGGGTACAAACTCATAATGAGAAAAGGCAGAAATCTGAAAGAGAATTAGAAGGTCACATAGTACACATCCTCAGCAGAGCAGTGAGGATCTAGAATACTTTACTAGAAGTATCAGGAAAAACAAAGAATTATTCCAGTGTGTCATCTGACATGCCCATGACAGTATTGACTGTGCTGCTGTTATAAAATCAGAATTGCTGAATTTCATTATATCTAAACTCTAAAAGTTTCTCCACCAACAGATAAAACAAGACTCAGCCAACTGCAATTCAAGTATAACAGACTGTCATGTCCAAAGACGTCAGAAAAGAGGAAAATTACTTATAAGAGTAATATTTGCATTTAAAGATATTTGTTTGTTTGTTTGCTTGCTTGCTTTTTGGTTTTTGTTTTGTGCAAAAGCTAAATGACGGCAACAGCCTGGAACACTACCATTTTAGTTGCCAATTTCACTGTCAAGCTGAACTTTCTTCAAAGCCACAAGGGCCAAAATATTGCACATCTTCCCATCCTGCCTCCAGCACTGCACTGAGAAGATTCCTCCTCATCTCCCAGTGTAACCCAAAGCACTTCTGTGCCTAATTACATAAGTGTTTAAGCTTGTAACATTTACCTTCATTCACAAAAAAGATAATCTGACAACTTAACTTGCAAAGATAAATGTCCTATCAAAATCAAAGCCCTGCCATCAGTAGGTTTACATAATATATATCCCTTTCTTTGGTGTTTGTTTTGTGTTTTGCTTTTTTTCTCTTGACCTTAGGCTGACTTTTTTTCTCTGATTTTACCCTCCTCCTCAGTGCCTTATATGAAAGGGGATGATGGTGAGACTTCTGAGAAGCTAGGGACTCTAGTCTTTGCCAGATATTCCTACTTAAGCATCTCCTAGTGATCTGTGATACTTTATCAGTCTTCTGACATACAGACAACTACACAAAGGGTAAACAGCTATGAGACAATATTTGTCTACAGAGGAAATATCTGCAAACTTTATTTAAAAAAAAATTCTTTTAGACTTTAATGAACAAGTATGTCTCTCCTTTAAAGGTTGTCTTACATAAAAAACATAAGCATTTACAAAATTCATAAAGAGGCTCTGTCATCCTTCATGAAATCTGTCAAGTCTTCAAGCATTTTCTAGAAAGGTTCACTAGTTTATTCACTATTGCATCTCAGAGATTGCTTTTTTCTTTTTTTAAAAGGAAAATGTGTACCCTAATATTAGCATTATCAAGTAAAATACAATAGAAATTAAGCAGCTCATCTGATTAATCTTAAATTACCATACCCTTGTTTATCTTTTGGACTGCAAAAACTAAAAATACACAAGACTACTCATTGTTCTAGCTTTTCTGCAGTGTAGTTACCACACATATTTGTTATACAATGCAAAAATTCTAGTGTCACCACGACTGTTGTAAAGCTGATAAAACATTTTCTGATTCGTCAGTATATAACTATTGGTTGCATCTTCGTACTTGAGGAATTGTGGCTTTTCTAAAAAGCTTTAAAAATCCTGGTGGCCACACTGATGTCAGCAGTGAAACACTATTAAATTTAGTGTTGAGAACACGCTATGTATGTATTTATGTATGTATGTATGTCTGTATGTACCAAGGGATGAACCACTGTTCACAACATGCAGCACTTTGAATAGATCAAATAAAAAGAATTTTCCCAGATGAAGACTCTTGAACCATAAGGGTGATTTTTGCCTTTTTTTACAGAGCTCTTCTCATTGAAATATACACAAGAAGGAGAATGCATAACTTAAAAATAAATAAGTTAATTCTTTTAGTTTGCTTCCTAAGTGCTTGTCTTCCCACCTTCTTTTGTTCTTCATTATCTTCTTTTGTTCTCTGATGATAATTCTTAAAAAAATTTCTTCCTGTGCAGATTTTCCCCAAACCTTGGCTAAAAAGCCTGGTTTTAACTGTGCCTTTAACAAGAACATAATCAATAGCCTCAACTTTCAGAGTCGTAGAGTCCCTTTACCATCTTCTTAGTCCTCCTTCGGGCACTCTCCAATAGCTTCATATTATTATACTGTGGCACCCAAAACTGCCCCCAGCACTTGAGGTGAGGTCGCAGTGCAGAGCAGGGCGGGACAATCCCCTCCCTTGTCCAGGTGGCGATGCTGGGCCTGGTGCCCCTCAGGACACGGTTGGCCCTCCTGGCTGCCAGGGCACTGCTGATTGAGATTGACCTTGCCATCAACCAGGACCCCCAGGTCCCTTTTTGTGGCATTGCCTTCCAGCACCTCAGCCCCAGTCTGCACATCCATCCAGGGTTGTCCCATTTTAGATGGAGAATCTGGGCACTGGTCCTTGTTGCACTTCATACGGCTGGTGATTGCTCAGCCCTCTGATTCGTCAAGGTCTCTCTGCATGGCCTCCCTGCCTTGAAGGGAGTCAACAGCTCCTCCCAGTTTCGCATCACCTGCCAACTTGCTCAGTATCCCTTCCAGTCCTGCACACAATTCATTTATGAAGGTGTTGAAGAGGACTGGGCCAAGGATGGAGCTTTGCAGAACCCCACTAGCGACAGGTCACCAGTCTGATGTCACCCCATTCACTGTAACTCTTTGTGCCTGACCCATGAGCCAGGTGCTTACCCATCCTCTGATGTGTTTATCCAGCTGTGGGCTGGACATTTTGTCCAGAAGGCTCCTGTGAGAGACAGTACCAAAAGCCTTACCGAAATCCAAAAAGGTTACATGCACTGGCATCCCCTGATCAGCTAGGTGGGTTACCTTGTCACAAAAGGAAATCGTCTTTAAGTTACTATATAACATTTCTAACTGGAAAATCCACATTGTCAATTTAATACAAAATCACCAGATCTTTCATTATAACAAAATGATACAAGTGAGGTTACCTTTACAATTCATGAACTTACTTTTCTGGATTTTATCTACTGCAAATAACTCAGAAGTGTTTGTTTTTTTTTTACTGAGAAGGATTAAAATACTTTTCAGCTTAGCTGATTGCTTTAGGCTGTGTGCAACACCATGCACCTTGTCCATCATGGGCTAGCGAGCAATGTAACTACCCCTTGGGAGGTAGGCAAAGCCAGCCTGGTGTTCACCAGCACTCTTAGCAATTGGTAGAGAAAAAACACAAATTCTACCCCCATATATAAGACCAAATCTAGGTAAACCCTAGATTCTTCTACATTCTTCCTGTGCAATAATAAAATTACTTTGTAGCAAAATACCTGTAATATTACATAAAACTCTTCAAATCAAAGCCAATTCTTTGCATTAAATAAAAGTGAAAACTTAAAAAACTACTACTCAAAAAGCTAGGGAAGGCCAGAAGAAAGGTTAAGTGCCCTCCCACGCACCCCAGGCATGCAGCTTTTAATGGTGTGATTCCCCCATCAATCCCTTCTTCTTTATGTGAACGGGTAATTATTTACCATTTCTTTTCATCTTTCTCATTCAGTATTTGGCCTCTGATGTTATTCAGCATTTCCTGCTGCAAGGCCTACATTACACACAAAGTGCTGAATTTCCCTCAGGGAGCTCTCCCTATCCTACCCAAGTGCTTCCAGGGTATCCCCTTCAGTAGGAGGCCATTATTACCACTGCTTTATAATGGAGAAATGAAGCTCATAGATGCCTGAGGTATCCAACAATTTCAGCTGCTCAGATTGAGATAGCTGCTTTTTACAGAGTCCTTAGCATTTTCAGCACTTTTGATGGGCATGCCTGCGTGAGCAGATTAAACCCTCAGGCTGAGGAGCCCTCAGTTGTCTGTGCTGTCACGTTGCTGGAGCATCGCCTGCCACGGCACGGTCAGGACTCTCCCAAGTCATTTGCAAGGATGGCTGGAGAGTCCACATGCTTCAAGGTCTGCTCCTAATAAGTGGTTTGTTCGCAGCCATCTGCTTTGGAGTCCAGGCGTGTGTAACTGCACACAGGGAGGTCACTGTGCCAGCTGGCCTGAGCAACGCCAGCCCCTTCTACGCGCCAGACTTCTCTTCCAAAAGGATTCACATCCAAGCCACTCTTGCATGTCTTAGTCATAAACATCTCTCCCAATCTTTGCCATAGAAATTTCACCAAAGAAGACGGAGAAGTTACAGTACATAAGAACGCTTCACTGTTGGGGAATGCCCTGCATTTAAAGCAGTGAGGAAAGAAGTACATGGTACCAAAGCAGAGGCTGTATCATAAGGATCCCAGGAAAAGGGAACAATTTTGCTTTCTTCTGACTTTTAATAGACAAACTTCTACCATTTTTGTCAGAAGATGTCTTTTCGTCAAAATTTGTCAAGTTGTTTTCAAGAAAAAATTGTATCAAATAATTTCCTTGGTTTGAAAACAAATCGAGGAGTTTTTCACAATTTGTTGAAAGTGTCTTGAAAGTTTTTAAACAAAGTCTGGTTCTAAATGTACTGATGTTTAATTACTTTTTTACAAGTTCAAGAAAGCTCTGGATTAAAAAAGGCTCTTGTGAAATTTTTAAACATTTAAAAGATTATTAAATGGTGATACCACTCAAAGTATTTTTTTTTCAGGTCTGGAGACTCAAAGATCAATGTGCTGGTTTTGTTCACATGCAAAAATGCTCACTGAAATCCAGAAAAATCTGGGGAGACAATTGTTGCCTTTACTAGTTTGGCTGTTAAAACTGACCTACCAGAACTTCAGGCTGTACATAAGGCAGATATAAAACACTTTCTGGAAAAACTAGCTTTAGGTTTTGTAAGTGTAGTGTCAGGGGAAATTCAGAGCAAACATTAGGAAAAGGTTCTTCACCCAGAGGATGGCTGGGCACTGGAACAGACTCCCCAGGAAGGTGGGCATGACACCAAGCCTTTCAGAGGTCAAGGAGTGTCTGGTCAATGTTTTTAGTCATATGGTTTAGTTTTTAGTTTTAGGTAACCCTGCAAGGACAACAGAGTTGAATTTGAAGATCCTTATTGTCCCTTCTGTCTGGAGAACTGGAGATACTCTGTGATTTTAAAGAGCCCTAGAAAGCCTGTGCCTACCTCAGCATCTGACTCCTAGTGCCTACAACCTGGGATCCAGCAAGATTAGCCAAGAAAATATGAAGCGACTTAGTTGTGACAAACCAGTACATTTTTACTCAGCAAACACATTTTTGCCAGTTTATTTGATTGTATGATGCTTTCCTTTCAGCCTCTGCTTTGCTGTAATCTCTCTGCTGCCGCATCTTAGCTCTCAAATGTCTGCTCTTTGTTTCAAGACCTGCAGTTTCTTAATGGTGTGCTGTGGGATCTTTTACTAGACATTTCCCTTAATTTCAGTGTTTAAAAAAATGGCTGAGGTGATAGCTAAAACTCTGCATAAAAGCATCCCGCTCAAATGAGTTGTTCGTTATTTCCATTTCCCACCTTTACAGAAGTCACATCTCATACAGTTAAGGATTGGCAAGCTGAATGTAGGAAGTGTCAGGAAACATGTCAAAGTATTCCTGAGCATTCTTTGTACGTCTCAGATTCACATCTATCTGCAGGAACACATGCATGCATGCACAGCAGAGAAGTAGCTGAGCTTTGATTATTCAAACTACTGGTGCCAGCTCTTGGCTTGAGTCCTCAGAGGCTTCCGTGGGTGAAATGACTTGAAGCCACGTGGTCTGAGGGGGAAAACATGGAGCCTTAGTCTGTCTCTCCTGTGACACAGCTTCTCTGTGAGCAATGGCTGGCTCTTGCCAGACTACAGCCATGGTCAGAGCCATTACTGGAGAGCTGAGTCTTTCCATGAACTAATATCAAATCCAACCTGTTGCCTTGAGAGCTCTGCTAACAGCTATGGATGGGTTACTCTATGAAAAGTAAGACCTTGCTAATCTTTGAGAGCAAATCCTGTAAAATTAGTTCGTGAGGCTATGGCTAACTGGTCTGAAATGATGATTATTTCTATTTCATAACAGATCTCACAGATTATTTATTTCTAGAATATTTAAACTTTGGCTACACAAAGTCTTGGAGATCTGCAGGAAACACAAAAAAGACGAGGCCTTTTATAGACAAGCTTTTCAGATCAACTAAATCAGTCTGTCTTCTGACTTGCTGTTCTCACCATCTTGAGCACAGAAGTGTCTTTTAGATGGATGAGCTGAACTCCACCAAGGAGCAGCAGACTCTGAGACTCTATATATTCCCTAAGAGCCTTGGATAAGAAAACCCAGACAGAAATAGGTAAGGTGACAGAAGACGGAAAAAGAGGGAAAATCTAACTGATAAAACGTTTTTGAAGTCTTGGAGTCACACAAGCTTGGCAGTTTTGGCCTTATCTGAGTTTTCTAACTACCCCAATAGCACTCGTAATCACTTAGGGAAGCTCCTACACAAGGTAAAGCCGTGTAGGTGGGCTCTAGACACGCTACAGGTGATGCAGACTGCTTTACAAAAAGCTGAACACTCTCGAGAGCATTCAGAGTAATTTTACGTCAAGACTCACGGAATTTAGGACTCAAGTGGTCTTTTTGAGTAGTACCTCTTCACAAGTCTGGATCTGAGCACTGGGATTGTAGCACCCCCTCAGCCTGCACTGAGGTCTCAAGAAAGCACTGAACACAGCTTTGTAGCCCATCCAGTGCAGAATGAAGATCCCCATCAAACTTTATTCCAGCCCAGCTGCGGTTCTCTGTCTTTCCTTACTACTACTTTCCTTACTCTGCTGTTAGTGCTTGTGACAAATGTGGCTATATGACCCTTAAAAAAAAATCCTGATGCATTCCTGCTCAGTTTACAAAAACCTTTCCATTTCTATTGCAGGTTGAAACATCTCTTGTTTAGGATGTAATTGTTGGTCATGTCTTCACTTTACTATTCATGTTTACAATTGGTTGCTAAGGGCTGTTACTGCTTTAGCCAAAGTTACTGTCTTTCACTGCTTGTTTAGCTTCCCCTGGAAACTTCTGAGGAGATGAGCTGTCATAGAGAAGTACAAGGCTGAATAGCAGATCATTTTCTTTAATGTCAAACAACGAGATATTACAGAAATGTGATTATGCAAGGTCCTCATGTCAGGTCTAAATCAGACTACGTATTTATATCCCAACTAGAACTCTGGATCCACTGACTGGTGCTTCCATAAAATTCTTAGATAGTCTACAGATGCTACATATAGATAAATTACAATAGTAAATACATTAATATTAATAAATTAGAGCTTTGAATCGCAATTTATTTGTCCACTACTTGATTGTCTCTTCTAATTGCACTGCAGTGCATTAAGATGATGGAGGAGATTGTCAACACATCATTTATTTTTTGAGGAGGCACTGATGTAACCAGTTGTCCTAAAGCAATCAGATTTTGGGTTATTCTAAACATGTTAGCTTCCCTAACCCTTCAATCTTCCACTGCTCCCTACCAATAACAGTGCTGCCAAATAGCTGAAAGCAGTGAAGAACTTCACAGATGTCTTTTTGTTCTCCTGAAGAAAAGCTTGCACAGTGTAGTACTGAATGATAAATCTAGGTTTCTAGGCAGGGAAATATTACTCAACACATAATATTATCCTATATACATAGAGAATGATGTCTGAAGCAGTGAGGCAAGTCTTACAAAAGAGTCAGATTTTGTCCCTCTTTGAAAGAAACTGCACCCAAAATTCTGGATGTTGCATTTGGCCAGAATCCTGGTATAAGGTTGAATTTTCTAATAAAGAAAAACATGCAATGCCACTGTCCCAAATCTACAACTAAGGAAAGCACAGTTGTATTCTTAAGTGACTTCTTTGGAAATGAAAACATTTCTGTTAAATTCATGCTTCTGTCAAAAATGTAATTTTCAATCATTTCTAATTGGACTGTTCCCTAACTCAGCCAAGGTAAATGGTAGGCCTAGACCTACCTGGACAACAGATAGGATGAGAAGTGGCCAAAGAACACAGTTTGAAATGGGCAGATTTACTCAAGAGATGTTTGTCTCAATCCATTAGGAGGCTAGCTCAGACTCCTATTGCTGGTGCTTTACAGAAGCCCTGAAGGCAGAAGGAAGGGATGAATCAAGACCTTGGTTTTCGGGTGACTCAATTTTTGACAAGTGCCTTTGTACGTAGCTGGAAATGTCCCCGAGGTCACAGCATCAGCAAGTCTTTACAAAAAGCTTTTATCATTAAAAATTAAGAAAAATTTCTGTCTAATCTTGATTCTGAAGAGTCCAACCCTTCAACATTTTGATGTCTTCAACTATAGAATGCCTTGGAAAAACATCCCAAACTACTACTACAAACTGCTGTGCATGGCCTAGGACAATCCAACATCTTATTTTGGCTATCTGAGAAAAGCAGTTACCCAGAAAACACACAGCTTTGCTTCCTGACCTTATCTAAGACCTTATCTGTTTTGGTTCCACATACTGCACAAAGATACTGTTGGTCTGGGGCTCAGTAAAGGAAAGCAGTTCTTAGGAACTCCAGTTTAACACTGTAGAGAAGAAGCTGCACTGACTTTTAGTCCTACCTGATACCAAGAGCACTGATATTTTTTGACCCTCGAATTGACCTGACAATAGAAAAAAGTGAGGACTCACTATCATGCACAACCCTATGCTACTGTTACTATAATTCTGAAAT
The DNA here is from genome assembly GCA_013397175.1 of Platysteira castanea. Classification (NCBI taxonomy): domain Eukaryota; kingdom Metazoa; phylum Chordata; class Aves; order Passeriformes; genus Platysteira; species Platysteira castanea. The sequence goes on along the minus strand of VYXC01012975.1, from coordinate 565,702 downwards.
CAAGACAGGCTAAAAGGAACACTTTTATAAAACTGCCACTACAAATTAATTTATTTACTTCTATCAAGCCAAAATGTATTTTTAAAAGCCACAGCATCCTCTTAAAAAATGTGCTTCATCAGAGCCATTAGTTCAGGGTTTCTAATATTAAACACACAAGTCCCAAGTTCAAAGAAGGGTGTGGGAACCTCTAAGGCAGGATCAACACAATACTTCACAGTCAGGAAGATGCTCTTAACTCCCATCCAGGCCCAGTGCGTAAGCAGGATCAAAAGGGACACAACCCACCCACACGATATTCTAAGCCTGGAAACCTGCTCTCACAAGAGGTACATAAAATAGTCCTTCAAAAGAACTGAACAAGGTCTACTCTTTTCAAATACACCTTGAGGTGGTGGTCTTGGTTCCACTTGATGTCATTACTTCACCATTAAACATTCACTGAAGGACCGTTCATCCCTGGTGATTCAAACCTGTGGTTCATATCTTCCAGGCTCCTGCTGCTATCAGTAATCCCCAGGATGCCTGCAGTGATGGAGACCATCCCCATTCCTACTGAGCAAGAATGAAGCAGGCTGTGCATGAAAGACAACAGACACGAATGAGTCTGTAACTGAGGAGTGTGACCAGTCCTTTGGCGGGTGGTAATCTTGGATTACAAGAAGCGAAATATTTATTTGCATCATGTTTATCTATGAAATGCCTGAAAGCTCAATATTTCTCCATCAGTACCCCAACCATAAGGTTACTGAGCAAAAGCAAGATATTTTTGCTTCTACCTAGGTTATCTATAAACATGTTGAAGCAGCTAAACATTCTCATCCCTTCTTTAATTCAAAAGTAGCAGAAGATACATAGCACTGCTAATGCTACTTTAGTGACACGCCTAAATAGGGACTGAAGTGACTATCAGTAACCAGGCAAGTCCTGAGAATAAATTCAAGTATAAAGCTTACCCAGGTAAGAGGTTTGCTCTATGTCAACAATAATAAGAATGAAGAAAGCATGAGATGGAAATATTCCAGAAAGCAAGACCTTCTAGATGGCACTCCTGTCAAGGTAGAGCAACTCTGTGTGCTATTAATCTCACCAACCACTGGAAAAGCACGAACAATACTGTCATTCATAGTTGTGTGATTTCAAGGCTAATTAAGCCTATTCACTGTTTTGAGTCTGCTTAAATACATTAGTGGGATTCTTCTAGCTTCTGCGGCTTGCCAGCACTTTCTGCTCAAACTGTCTCAGAATGTCTCTGGTATATGCAAATTTACACTGAACGTATAGCTATAAATTATAGCAAGATTATTCTATCATCTGAGAGTACATCCATCTGACATGAGGTCAACAACCTTGTAGGTAAACCAAATCCTCATACCTTAAGAAGGCAAATGACGTAACTGAAAATTCTGTAAAAAGAAGAATTATGGCTTCATTTTGAGTTCTTGCACTTGACTGTAATTTTTATCTCTATATATATTGAAAATACAGCTAATTTTCTATAAGTTAACTATTGATGAGGTACTGTGAAATATTTTTTATGAACTCCCTTATTAATGCTCTGAGGCAAATTTATCCCGTATTCGGACTGTACTGCCATAACTGATTTCTATTTCTTAACTTGTTAGGCAATCAGGGGGAGAAGCTCATCTCCAGTGTCATCAAAGAAGATTATGTTTGAGAGCTTTGTTCAGTTAATTATCAGCACAGCTTTGCATTCATTTCCTTGTAACGTGGTTTTACCTAAAGGGCTGATGCTTATTTCCTAACAAGCTAGTACCTGAATATGATGGCCGCGTGAAGAACACCCCGCAAAAGCAAGTCTGATTTCCCAGGGAGAAGCACTGACAAACCTGGGGGCTCCTGCATCATGTGCCGCTGCTGTGGTAAGAGAGCTGTTCAGCCCCTCTGCCTTGGCTGGGACTGTAAGTGCCCTCACACAGTTTTACAGTGCACTGTGCTCCCCTGCCTTGGTACTATGAGAGGGAAATTGGTCAGTTGCCATTGTTCCTTGTAAAGAGTTCAACTGATGTTTGTCACAGCCCACTCCTAAATGCTCAGAGCTGCATTATGCCAGCATTACATATATTATTTATTAGCTAATAGATTGTTGTTCTGACTCTCTCGCTGGTGCCAGCAGTGATGCTACCGACTACTCTTTACAGTTATCCAGAGGAGGAATAGGGACGTATAGAAGCCAGACACCTAAGTCACAGCTGATCTATCATTATGGCTAAATATAGATTTCCTGCATTAGAAACAAATAAATTAAAAACCCCACTGATTTTAGTGGCCTGAGACTTTTCTTTTATTGTTTTCCTGTTGTTCATACCATAATCCATGAAGAAGTGCATTTAAAATAATATTCTTTGTTTTCTGATTATGCAGTTAACATCGTCGTATTTTCATGCTGCTGGGACAAAGGTAGTTTAAGAAACTCATCCTTTAAGAAACTCATCCTCTAAGAAACTCCAGCCATCCAGACTTGGAAGAAGGAATGTATTGCACAGCAAACAAGTGAAAACTCAGGAAGATGCCAGTGTGCAACTTGTGCTGAAATTTCTGCATGTGCTGTAGCAAGCATTGGGACGGACAAAAAGCAAAATAGCCTTTGCTGTCCTTCCAGGTTTTATGAAGAATACAGGCAGGCTTAAGCGAAATATATTTTTAATATCTTGACTGATGCATACTGTCTCTAAGGCTTTTATGGTATTTAGTGGTATGGTAAGCTGTACTGGGATTGACATTGTATGGTAACCAAGATGAGAAACCTCCAAATCCTGTTCAACGAACACGAGTTGTTGAGCTTCTCTGCTCAATTTTTTTATTTAGCCATATATAAGCATTTTACTTAAGATTTAATTTGAGCATGACTGAGCAATGTATCTATTACAGCATGGAATACGATACCTCTAATTGCAAAATAGTTAAGAAAAAATTCAAAATAATGAAATTCTTTGCATATCTCTTCCATATAGCCAGAGAATTATAGATTAAAAAAACATAGGAAGCTATGGGATTGCACAAAAATCTACATTTACAATAGGATTAAATATACTCTGTAATATCCTAAGCAATTTATTTTCACATTATCCCACAGAACACTGTTGCACATGTTAAAAAATCTCTGCAATTTAATATTTGAAAGTTTATTTTGGTTCGAAGTTAATATTCTTGCACAAAATAAACACACATTTCTCCCTAATATAATGTGAGTTAAAACAACGCGTTCCAAAGATTTATTATAAAATCTAAGAAATCAAATACCCAGTGCTACTACTCCAGCAATAACCACAAGAAAAAGATGCCCACTACAGATGGGAAATCAAAAATATTTTCTCTTAGAGTGCTCATATCCTGGTAAGACTAGAAACAGCAAAACTCAACAAAGTAAACTACAGCCTGTTCTTTATCATGCATTCATGTTTATAATATTTAGACACAGATTAGGTAAAAAAAACTTATTCCTAAAAATGATAAAACTTACTATAACAATAATAGACAAACATGTAAAGTCCTTTCAGAGGCAATCATTGCTTAATTCCAAGAGCTGTGAGCATTGCTGGGTCAGAAGACATTATGCAATAACATGATGAATTAATAGAAGCAACCCCTGAAATCATCCAAAAATTCATTTCTAGCTGCACATATGTCTACTCTGATGAAGCTGAAGTGGTTTACAACTTTAAGTGCTTCCCTTTCTGGCTCTCAGCTCTGCCTGTGGGGAGCAGCAGGTCTGTACTCGGGTAGAGCAGACACCTTCAGGGGGGTCTGCAGTGGAATCCCACTGCACTGACATACTTCCAGTCACTGCCCTCTTCACCAGATATCCCAGCTTGCATTCCTCCTCTGAGCTGAGCCCAGACAGACCCTCCCCAATGTGCTGTTTATAGAAGAACAACAGACGGGAGTAAAACACTGGCTGAAATATCCTTCAGCAGGTAGCTTTAAATACAGTAGCACCATGGAATATATTTTACCTGCACATGTAGTTACATGAAGCTCAAGGAAGTCACACGAGATCAAGATTTTTTTCTAAAAGTGACAGCGGCAAACCATTTGGCAAAATCCCAAATACTGGCAAGAAAGCTATTGCACATCTTGACCTCTTGCCATGCTTTGAATGGCAAGCCAGAATTTGCCAATTAACTTTCACTTAGAAAGAAAAAAGGCTGAATATTAATAAATATATGTGATATGGCATCCTTAAGGCAATGGGACATCTCAAAATGCTGAAGCGAATGGAAATGTTCAGGCTGAAGCATGCTGCTCCAAACAGCACCTCTCCCTCATCTCGAGCTGAAGATGTTTTACTGTCTGCATTTGTCTGAATCAGGGCAACCTGCTGAGCTCCAGCGACAGCATCCAGCTGAGAAAGGAGGCAAGAGCAATTCGGATGCTGTGGTGAGAGCTGCCTGCAGAAGCATTCTTTGGAAAAAAAACAATTATAACAAGCCAGCTGCAAGTTCCACTAAGTATGAATGAAGAGAGAGTTCATTAGTTGTATCAGGTTTATCAGTTGTTTGAACAGAATAGTTTGAATCTGTTTGAACAGACAGAGGTTTTTAAGAACCAGAAACAAACTATTTTTTCTGTGCTGTACCTCACCTCTCTGGGAAAGACTTCCAGAGTTTTGCTAGTGCATCTCAGTGATGAGAGAACAAACAAATCTCACAAGTGACACGTACTTACTGACTCTGCTCCCCTGAAAATTTCTACTAAAACTCTCTGGAGGATTGCGCCCCAGGCTTGGTGGGATGTTCAGTTTTGCAGACCTTGCCCAGCCTCTCAGGCTTGGTGCTACCTCTGCTGTAACTTGGACCGACTCCCCAGCTGAGCAAACTCGAACTCTAGGTGTTTTTAATGCAAAACACTACCAGACAGGCTTTTCCCCCTTCCAAGCCTGCCCAGTCTCGCTGCTGTTCTTCCTCTTCTAAACCAATCCTGGCACCCTCTCAGAGCTACAGGATGGGGTCACTGAAATCCTTTGCTTAGGTGTCCTTTTAATAGCAAGGTCTTGATGACTATGTATTTTCTAAGGAACGTTGTCTCCACCTGATGCTATGGACACTTCCTTTCTCACACAAACATTGAAAAAGTGACAATTTCGGCAGTGTTGCTAGAGTCAGTCTTATCTGCAATGAATTAAAGTGCCCAAGAAACTGCATATATACTGCCTATTTTATCTTAATCATTATGTAACTTGAATTGAATGAAGTCCAAACCCTTCTATAAATATGGACAGTACATACATAGGGTAAAAACAAAGGTCTACCTTCACCCAGGCAGTGAAATTCTGATAGAAGAAACACGCTGAATGGTTTGTAGAAACCACGTAGCCAATGAACATGCCTATTCGTAAAAACATTTAGGGTTTTAAATCCAGGGGCCAGCATGCTACCTACCTACAGAACGCATATATGACAGTATATTTTAGACTACCACGACGCTACATGTATTTTCTTCTATAGAGGGGATTTTTCAGTCCCCGCGTAGATGGGGTAATTCCAACGGCAGCTACCGAGAAGGCTGAGGTTTTATATCATCAGGTTTCCACAAGCGCTATTAGAGCATCGTGAACAAATGACGAGCCTTTATCGGTGGAGCTCACCCACGGCAGGAGCTAAAATACTACGAAATGTCATTCCCTCCCTTTAGCAGCTCTGAAGGAACAAAAATACTAGCCACGGTTTCCAAAGCGCTCCAGGGTGAGGGTTGCATTCTGCTCCCTTAGACCGATCCAGGCAGCCGAGGAGGACACCCCGCGTCCGTCCCGCCCCNTTTTCCTCTACATTCCCGGCTCCACATCACCGCCCCCCCCGGCACGGAGAGGGCTGGGGGTGGAAAAACCACGGCAAAGGCATCTCCCTCCTACCCCCGGAGATGAAAAGCCGCCGGAGCAGCCGCGCGGCGAGCGGCCGGGGTGTCG
>VYXC01012975.1:508377-559474 GCA_013397175.1 Platysteira castanea | reverse complement strand
GCCGGGGCTGCGCGCACCCGGCGCTGCCCCGGACCGGGGCGCGCAGCCCCCGCCCCGCGCTGCCCCCCGGCAAAGCGGGCACCTTCCCCCCGCAGCCGGCCCGGGCAGGGGATGCGCGCTGGCACCCAGAGACACGCAGCCACGCACAGACGCTGTGCCAGTGCCACAGGCAGGGCACGCACGCACACACAGACACAAACACACACTCGTGCACATGCATGTACACACATAGCCCGCACTAAGGGCACCCCCTAGGCAGGGGATTCCCCTCTCACACAAGCGTGAATCCAAATTAACATTCCTATCTATGGGATGCACACACCTTTTAGACCTACCTCCCAAACACCGTCCTCCCAGATAGGGAATGGGCAGGCATGCACACAAACACACCACACAGACACACACACACATACACTTCCATATACTGTCCTCTCCCATACAGACACACATCACCTTCTCCTGAGCCACAGCATCTCTTCCCAGTTTTCCATTCCTATTCCCAGCCCGGGCAGGGCACAGGCACACAGTACAGGACTGCACCTGGCCGATGACCTGACCATTCCAGCCTTGCTATTGACATGCTGGGGGCCTGCCGAGGGCTGAACCCCACAGCAGAAATGCAGTGCCTGGGGGGCCAGGACCCTTCATGAGGCAAGGATTAATGCATTTTTATCATCAAGTCTTGGCAAGATAGCAGGCTGCAATCAAGACTTCAGCTACTCCTGCTGCATCTTGCTGCCTCCCATGGTATTTTATAGCTCTTTATTGTTTTTCCTTGATCATTCCTGATAATGGGAGGAAGTCTCTTTCCCTCATTTAGTAATGCCCCACTATATTTCAGGTATCGGATTAGAAAGCTACTCTCCTTTTCAAGCTCTTATCTATTTATCAGGTTTCATAACAGTTCCTCTGTAGCTTTGCCCTCTGCATTGTGTTGCCCAGGCTTCATCTCAACCTATGGCTCTGAGATTCAGCCTTCACTGTTGCACATTTTGCTGCTGGGATGAAGGCTTTCCAACAAAACTTTTATCGGCTTCCTTTTTGTTTGGGTGTTTTTTTATTCAAAGACCTAATTCTTTTGAAAGCTATCCAAGGAAGAGACTGTGCCGTATTTGCCACCATGATTTCAATTACAACCCACTAAGAAGTAGGTTAAACTTTAAATGCTCATTTACTGTGCTAATTTTCACCTGTTTTATTTAATTGCTTGCCTACTGTCTTGGGGATCTGTAAAGGTATGATTTTTTAAAAAGTCTGTCCACCTTCTCCCAGCCTACCTGCAGAAGTTTTCTGAATGGCAACCACAGCAGTAGTCCTAGTCAGTGCTGAGTTCAAGGATAGTTTTCTATGGAAAGCTCTAGCAGAATGTACTTTGTCTGAAACCTGGACACCTGTGGCATAGACATCCGTGCCTATGCTGCTCAGACTAGTCTTGCCCTTATGGTCAGTCAGGGAAATTCTCTTCCATATCTTACATATGATAAACCAAGCTCCATAGCAACCCATTCCTCTCCTCAGCTACTCCCCAACTGAAACGTCAGTATCTGTGTATTTTATGTGTTCCACCCCTTGTGTGTACATGTGTCTACGTGTCTCATTAATAATTTTCGAATGCACCAATCAGTTTCAGCTGAGTAAAACTGTCAAAGACAACTAAATTACAAGTTTAAGAAAAAGAACTTAAGATGGATTGTTGCTGTTGGGGTGGCCATGACACACACACAGACACTGCATCAGCTTAATGGCATAAAGCGTTATGTTTCAGGAAGTCTGCCTATTTATAGACTATTCTATGTTATAATTTGTGTTACAAGTTCATTGGCTACTAAACTACAACAATGGATTCATTGGCTATCATTTAACTACAGTATAATACTATTGGTTACCTGCAGCATAAACATTCAGACATTCAGAAAAATAACAGGTGTGGGTATGTTGCTGCTTTCTCTTTCTATTGTTTTGGATTCTGTACTTCTGTTGATACTACACTTCCACGGGTAAAGCTGATTATTTTCTTCTCATGGGCTTTTCTCCTTATTGGAAGTCAACCGTGTCCAAATTGAGATCTGTGAAGCCTTCAGACTAACTGTCGGCCTAAATAGTGGATGAAAAAGCTATCTACATATCTCTGTGCTCAGAGCAAGGTGAAGGCAACATTAGGAGTTCATGTGTTGTTTCAAAACCTGCATGTACACGTGACATCAGTGAGAAAAGTTAACTGAAGCTTCTGTCTTCTTAGCCACTGTATTTCAGTAAAACCCATGAGGCAGAGCTGTGGGAAACTGGAGTTCATTCCTTCAGATTCTCATTAAATAATAGGTTCTGAGGAGCTCCAGTTCTCCTCTACTGCTTTTAATGATGCAGTGAGTGGTTTTGAAGCAGACTATGTTTTCTTGAGATTTTAAAATTTGATTTTTCATTTTTGATAAAGGAAGTCTGTGTTATCTCCCTCTCATACACATACCCCCAGACACTAATAAGACTTGCTTATTGGGAAAACTGACAGAAAGTGCAGTTAATAGGTGAGTTCCTGCAGTTCTTCGGCTATACTGGTGTGCGTGCTGTGTGGACACTGCTCCACAATAAGCAGTTGATCTGCTTTCAAAAAGGAGAAGTTATTCTGGAATAAAAAGCTCCTTATTTTGCTAGTATGTCCACAGTGAAAGTAATTATTCTGGGAAATTATTTTTGCACAAGAAGTACATTATCCCATCTGGAGATACGTTTACATCACTACATCTTTGTTATTCAATTTTCCTTTATAAACAAATGCTAACAGTTCTTAGCTTGCTCCTTTTTCTAGGCTTGGGGCTTTTATGTTCAGGAACACTCATCTTTTGCTCTTACCACCAGCACATTTGGATATTGAAGGGAAGCCTTTGTTGGTTCTCTAGCTACCAGAAATAAAATGCAAAATGTATTGCTGATGAACAGTGTCTCTCAGACCAGTTGGGAAAGATTTCCTTTAGAGGAGTTTACTCTCAGCTGGTTAGATAAGGGGAAGAAAGAAACAGCTTGAGTTTCTTTCTCAAGAGAAAGAAAAATCTCTTTTCTACCAAGATTTCTGCTCCAGGATTTTTCTCCCTCATTACAGCAGTGTTTTTCAGAGTACCTTTCATCCATCAAGACCATCCTTGTAAATATCCTGGGCCTCTTCCTTCTCACTTAACACCTGATTTGCATAGATGAGCCCACTAGGTCTCTGTGAGAGGAGAAGCTGTTTAGAGGAAGGCATGGATGGAGAAAGATGAGGCAGACATTTGGAAAAGTATAGTTAAATCTTGGTATGTCCAGGAGGATCATTCAAAATCACAGTCTAACAGTCGCAAGAAGTAATTGTCTTCTCCACTGCTGACCATCTTGGCCATACCAGTGAACTCATGTGACCAACCCATTTGCTTCCTTTTGAAAGAAGAAGAGTGGGTTTGTGTTTGTCAGGGCCTTGAAGGCCCAACCAGGGCTCCCCAGTCCCTGTCTATAGTCCAGGACCCCACTTCAGCTCACCACAGGGCTTTCAGTCCCTGCCTCAGAAACACTTCTCTGTGGAGAAGGGAATCATCTACTTACAGACTGGTTAATGGCTATTCCTTACTTATAGGAGCAGATATTGCACTAAGCACCAGCAACAGGCGGACTGCTGTAATCAGCATCAAAGTTGGCCTATCTAAATAAATTGTTGATCATTTTCCTGGGTGTAATTGTCTCACTTATTGCAGTGCCAAAATATAATGTCAGATGGTTTTGAAATGTATCATAATTTACCAGCAGCCTCTAGCAAATGGCAAAAAAAAAGTGCTAGGAGAAAAGTGAACCCCATCCCACTGCCCTTTCTATTACTCAAGATTTGCTGATAAAAACAAGTCAAACAAAGGCAGCTTCTTGGCCAAGTTCTTTTGAAATAAATCACATTGGAAATATCATCTGGCAATAGCGTAACCCACCACAGTTCAGACCATGTCTGTTCTGGATTAAGGACTTCCTGATTATTGTAATAGCTTTCCGTGCTTCCTATTGAGTGGTTGGGGTTTGTTTTGCTTTTTTTTCCCTATTTTTTTTTTTTTAGGTTTTGGTTTCCGTTATCATATTTCTCTAACACAGAATAATATGTTTTCTATTCTTGTTGCCACATATTAGGCTCTGACACACTTTTTCCAAGTGTTGGGTTCTAGAGGAGCTCCTGGAAGTGTTTTCAGTTCTTCCGGAGGATGCTATGGAACAGCAATCTCATGAGTGTTTAAAGGCTGTCTTGTGGACACATCTAGGAATGATATGCTGCTGTGCACAGGGACAATAGTGGCAGCTTTTCCCTCTCTAGTGCATTACATGGAAACTTACAGAGTTGGGTATCACAAAACCAGCAACAGAGCTGAGCAAGAGCATAGCCAGGAAGGACAGATCATGGGAAACATGCCATTGTCAAATAAGCCATGACTTGGATGGGCTTGAGGGCAGTTTTTTGTCTGTTTAAAAAAATTGATTCATTGTTCCTTTCTTCTCTGGTAGAATTTTTGGGGTTTTTTTTTGGTTTTTTCTTTTTTTGTTTTTTTTTTTTTTTTTCCAATTCTGGACAAATCTGCGCAAGAAGATAGTAATTGGTGTCAGGGCTACAATCAGTTGTAGACATGACAAAACACTAACAGAAACTAAACTTGAACTAAACAAAGGAATATCATTATGATTGAAGTTGAAATATTAGAGTTACAGTTAGAGCTGTACAAATTGAAATTTCAAGTTTAGGCATCTTTTCATATGCAGAAGTCAAATAGATAATATTTACTGGCTGGGTTTTATGTCAAGCAAACAGGATGCCTGCTGAGTGGCTCCTGGAGCTCCAGACTGCAACCTTTGGGTTCTAGGATGTAGGGCTCTCCTTTCCATAACATAAGATAGTGATGATTTCCACAAAGTCAAGAGTCTTTTTCCAACATCCTGCAGTAAGCTATTGCAGGTTGCATTCTTACTTTAAAAAAAACTCATATTTTATAATATAATTTTCTTTTTTAAATTTTTTTATTAGCATGAGCTGTATGTTAATCCTATCTGACAACTGAAATGTTATCTGGTGTTATTCACAGACCTTTAAATTGAAATCCTTTATTTAGGCTCTGTGCCAGATCACAGCCTCGGAAATAATTAATCTTTGTTCATGAATCTCAGAGACGGTGCATCCCAGGTATAAACTTGATCTGCTATTGCTTTTTAGAAGTAGCAGTAGTTTGGTCCAGGCTGATGACAACTGAGCAGTCTAATAAAACCCAGTCCTGTCACTACGAAGAGCTGGCACTTGCTGGTTATATTAGATAGGGGATGCTTATAGCCAAAGGTATAAGGCTTATAGCCAAAGTGTGAGGGTTGTTTAGGTGATCTAGTCTTGCCTGCTAACTTTGAACTCCAGAAGCTCTGCAATGAAAAAATATGTTTCCTTAAATACCATCTCCGAGGAGACGACTTTCATGCCTTCCTCTTCCACTGCCTCTTCCACAGTCCCTCACTGCTGCGGTGCACACCTTCTTCCCCATCCCTGTTGAGACAGAGCCCCACAGGTGGGGTTCTCCATTCCCGGGAGGCTGTTAGGGAAGACATCATTTCCAAGCTCATTTGAAGGTTTGCAGTACATGCCTGGAGTTTACGTACCAGGCAGAAATTTTTCTGCCTTTCCCCAGTCTGGTGAAATGGGAGTCAGAATTTTCAGGCTTTATGTTTTGGATTATTTCTGTTCTATGTCAAAAATTATTTAATGATGGATTAATTAAAAGTCATCTGTCACAATAGTTTAGGCTTAAGCAGAAGTGTTTTCTGTACAGGTCAAAGCTGAAGGAAAACAGCAAGGACTGGAAGAAGAGATGTTCAGCAGCCACTCAGAATAACCAGCTAAATACCTCTCTTTGTTAGTAAGGGAGAATGCAACATCCAGGAGCAGAGGATTTTGCAATGGGAAGATACCAATAGCAGAGAGAGGAGGATGAGCTTGTGATAAGTTGTGAGAGGTATGAGGTTTCTAGTTATAAAGGCACTCCCCTTAAGCTAAGTAGAAGAGAATAGAAACTGAGCAGAGAGATAGGGCCAGACATGTGGGACAAGAGCTTCCTCCGTATCTTGGTCTCTAACAGGGTCTTGGAGGAGCTGAATTTGCCTGAAAGGCAGTTTGGAGCTTTCCCTGAGCAGGGCAGTTCTCCAGGAGCCAGGCACTGAGCTGTGCTCAGGCAGCCCTGACACTGGAATGGGAACTGGGAAGTAAGCTTCCCAGAGGCTAGACTAAAACTGTTGTCAGCACATCAGATAAACTTGTGCTGCAGTTAAATAGGATAAATTACATGTGGATAATTTGTTTAAAACCTACTCTATTCACAAGTGAAGTGTTAGGCCTTGGAGCTCTCATTCACATCATCATTTTTCATTTTCAACTTTTTCCCCAGGGATTAAATCTCAGGACTGGAATGCAGAAAACCTGTGGACATTTCCTCTTTTAATGAAGTATCTTGATATCACCAGCAAACCCTGAAAAAATAATGAGCCCTTATTTCTCCAGCTGTGAATAACACATAGCATGGAACTGTGTTCTGCTCCTGGCTTGCAGCACAAAACAACCAGCAAGCTGAAAAACCCCACAAATTGCTTTCAACTATTTTTCAGGGGTTAGATAAACTTGGGAGTTTCTTTGTTTTCGTTTGGTTTTCTTTTCCTTGTATGGGATTGTAGACAAATCTGATAGAGTAGTAAGTTAACCTAATTGCCTTTTTTTCTTTAGCATTCACCCCAAGAGTTCCCTACAGCCTTTTTTGTCCTTTGTAATGTCTGGAAGAGAGTATTGCTGTGATGTGTAAGTGGAACACTGAGCCCAAGTGGAACCCCCTTGAAGACAAACAATAATGAAGTTGTTGCCAGGTAATGGTTTCAATTAGTAAACTCCTTTTGGGAAAGAATTGTAGTTTTTCTTAAAGACAATTGAAAAACAGAGTTTTCTGCTCATGAAGACTCTTGCTTTTTCCAAGCATGAACAGCAGCATCTCAGCTAAAAAAAATGCCAGCTTCCTGGACAAGCTGCAGATTAATTCAGTGGTGGAGGGTGATCCCTACCTGGGACACACTTGCACAGTGAGTCCATAGAAGTTTTTTCAGGCTTCAAACCTAAGGTGTATGAGCTCAAAAACTTGGGGAATGGGCACTTTCACTGGCTTTCACTTCACTGCTGCAAGACTGGAGTAAAGCCCTGTCTAGGCAGATGGTTCCCAGGTTTCCAGGGTCTTGCCTGAGGGAAATCTGAACATAGACCAGTACGTGGGGATCAACACTAGCATGGGGGACTCCGTAGAGATACAAAGCAGATTGCTTGTGGCGCAGCAAGCCAGGCTCCTGAGAAGGTTTGATGATCTTTGATGAAGTGGTCCTTGAAGAGAAGCAAGGTTCCTGGTTCCATGGCATCTGCCAGGGAATGGAGTTGGTTTGAAGCTCAGCTCTAGGATGATGAAAGTTCACCAAATAAAAGGAAATTAAATAAGCATCTTGATACTAACACACTGGCTTTGCTAGAACACTTCAAGAGATCTATGTTCATAACTAGCTTCAGAAATATCAACCAGTAAGTGAAAAACCTTTTGAAGTAATATCTCGGGTCATGCACAGTTCCTTATTACAAAGGTCTATATATATACGTATATATATATATATATATATACACACAAGTGCAGCTGCTCTGCTTCCAGTTCTCCATACTGGCTCTCTGGGGTTTGATTAATACCATGGGGTGTTATTTAAGTCAAGGAAATATAACTTTTTAAAAATTACATGTCAAGTCCTCAGGTTTCCCCTAAGTATATCAAATCTCAATTGGCAGGTTACACACCATAATCTCTTCTGAAATATAATTTTCTTTTTTAATTATACCTACTGTAGCTGGTTTTTTAATCTCCTATAGTGTAGGATAAATACAATGGCATTACATTTTAAAAAACCCACCTTGGAGGTGTAAATTTACGTGTTCACATTTTCCTAACTTGGCTAGAACACATTTCTCATTTTTTCCACTAAAAACCCAAAACCCACAAAAATCCACAAAACCAACAAAACAAGAACCAAACACAAATCTAAAAATCTTATTCTTCATTTGCATATCATGTCCTTTGCAGATCATTGGAAGAATGCAAAAAGTACTGCATAGATACAAAAATGAAACATGCTGGTTTTGAGGAATATGAACTAACGTGGTGATTCAAATGTGGAAGATGGTTAGGACTGGAAGTAGAGTCGTGAAACTTCATATTCTTACTGTAGATTAAACAAAATTGTTCTGAAGTGGCTCTTGTGTTATGTTTTACTGACCTTTATTTCTGACTACCATCAATTGTACTTGAAATTTATTCCCACAAGCTCTGTTATTTCACAATCCTCAAATACCCCTTATCTTGCACAGATATAAGGAGCATCCTCCATCCATTGCATCCCATTCCCTAGCTGCTAGTGACATATGCTATGGGTGATTCTGAATTCTATACACTGAAACGTCAGTGTTTCTACTAAATTAATCAAATAACAGAAAAGGTGTATTGCAGCCTCAGCAGAGAGACTAACGTGGGTTCCTTTCCTCTCCTGTCACTATTTTTCATGAAAGTTGATAAGATGTTTTGAAAGGGGCTAATGGATTTAGGAGCAATGGGAAAGAGATTGTGTGGAAAAAATGGACCTGAAAGACCAAGAGATAGATTTTTCCCCAGGAAACCAGGCTGAGCTGTCATATGCCAAGCTGAGCAGGCAGAAGCGGTCAGTGGACCCCCTTTCCCAGTGTATCTGAATACTTGGTTGCATTGCTGCAGTGACTTTGAAGAAGGTGAGAAATCCTACCAAATCTGATTTGAAAAATATTACATTCTGTTTGCATGGATGGAGATGACTGCTGAAGATGTAAGTAACAGGAAATTGTGCCCCATACTTTGCCTATGCACAAACTTGTGTTATTATTATTAATTTTCTTAATAATTGAATTCACTTGCAAATGACATAGACAAATATCCTGGTTTATGAATTGTTTGCCTGGTGTGTAGCTCTTGATTTAAATGTTCATTATTCCTATTTGCTATTTGCATAGTGGTCTGGAACCATGGCAAGGCATTGTGGGTCCCACGATATAATTTCACTCCCTCACTAAGGCATTCTCAAACCCACCGAAGACTCAGGATGGCAACATGACCCCTGTGCCATAACACCTTCTCTGCTATTATGTGCACTGGTTGTAAGAGTGAGGATCAGGATCATTAGAGTACCAAACATGCCACACTGCTGCTGCCAAAGCCAATTATGAGGCAGAGAAACACTGGGATAAAGTTAATTGTATATTTGCATTTGGTCTGGACTGAAGATCTGAAAAAGAACACTAGGCTAGTAATTCAGTTCTTCACAACAGAAAAGGCTGAACGCCTGTGTGTCCATTTGAGGCAAAAGGTGACCGTGGCTGTGGAGAAGGAGGATGCTTCTATGAGACCACCCAGAGAATGTGATGTGAAGGGACAGAAGCAAGCCATGTGGAGGATATAGCTCTTTTTCTCTGCTTTCCCATCATCTTTCTTTCCTGTCTGTTGCAGCTCTCTCTTTTATCCTTAAAGTCAGACATTAACATCAGCTGTGTTACCTAAAGTGTGGCTAATCCATTAGAACAAAATCTTGGACTTGTATCTTTAGTTTTGTGGGAAAGCATGAGATTCTTACAATAAATGGGGTTTTCTACACGTGCTGCCAACTGGATATGCATGATCTCCAGACTGATGGATGCTTGTGAGCCTCCAAACAAGAAACACTTAGGTCAGGAACTTGCGCAATTAAGTTAAGGAGTTCAGAGTGAGCCCCAATGTAAATTTTCAGAGAGACATTTCTATCCCTTGATGAAGGTCTTAGAGAATTGGACCCCTATACAAACTGTCATCATTTAAGACATAACCATCCATTCTATAAACTGACGATGAACTGAGTATTTTTATCAGTTCTGAGATAGGAAAGTACTTTCATGTCTTTCTTTATTCATGTGAAAGGCTGACTTTCCATGAAACAAAGAATAAGCTCAAGTAGACTGACAAGCAGAGCAGTAAGGTCTGTTTCATATTCTTTAAGCCAAAGGTAATTTTAAAGTACACACTTGTTGAAAATGAGTGGATTAGAAAAAATCAAAATCTACAATACTGGACTTCTGATTGTATGCCTCAATAAGCACACAGTCTTTTCTCCTCTAATTTCCTGGTTATTTAATATGACTAGGAGCAACATTTGAACCTCTTTATAAGGGAAATGCTTCCCAAAAATTACTTCATCTTTTTCAGTTATTACTATTGAAAATGTCTAATGGTTTTTACCACCTGAATATTTAAAGCAGGTTCAGTCTGAGTACTGAGGCTCTGCGTTATTCTATTTAGCTCCTTTTGGCAGAATGGTCCTTTAGTGACTGAAAAGCCCTAAGGCGGGAGCTGGTTCCAATTTTAAAAGAAAATCTTGTGGTTTTCATCAGGTAGTGGAAAAAAATGTCTGTAACTATGGAAAAAGCTGTGGTGTGAGCTATTAGGTACCATAGAATTCACCCTAAAGTCCTTATAAATATCCAGAAAAGACTTCTCATGAACATTAAATTTCATTTTCATACTAACACTCAGATACAGTTCTTTAGGAAATTAGGCTTCACTGGTTCAAAGAATTGCTGTTTGCTATGTTATCTCTAAGTAATAAATGTGCTGAATGCCACTCGTGCTTTTCTTTCAGAAATGCCTCCAGTTGTCTCTAGTAGAGCAGTTACATATCCAATTTGTCTGATGTGCAGGCATGGAGAGCTGCAAGACATCTGGGACTTGGCTGTTGCAAGGACAGTGTCCAAGATAAGGAAACTTTCACATTCCTCTAACCTACACAGCACCTGCATTCACTTCAGATGGGGCTGCAGTGGTTTTCTTAGTCTTACTGCACAGACGGTCCCTTTTCCAGTAGAAGTATACCTACACAGTGCAGAGAAAGCACTGGGCTCACTGTAGCCACAGTGCCGAGGTGCATCAGCACAGCTGCACAGCTTTCAGTACAGGGCCTAGCATTGGTGTTCTATGTATCACACTGCTAAAATCTGTAGTGTGGTTCCATACCGTATCACTATTTCAGGATAAGTATGAGACTCAAAGGCAAAATTTTACCACATCATAGTTTAAGTGATGGTATTTATACTCATTTTCAGTGAGCAAGAACGTCCTCAGCGTAATGCTGCTGCTTATCCACCACGGCTGCTGTAACTGAGGTTGCCACCAGCGCTGGTTGGACAGGAACTACCAAACCATTTATCACACCTTGACTGAACTACTAAATGAGAAATGTTTTTTCCTGCCTTCCTCTTAACACAAGTTTTGCAAATTAAATCTTTTAAACATGACGAAAACATGTCATTTTCATGAATGGTTTCTTGGCGAAGCTGTTATGTTTTTAAACAGAAAGGTGCCTATAAGTGAGAACCGTATTAGCAGAACAAAGCATATAAATGGGGAAAAAATAAATACCTTACTAAATGGACTTAAAGTTCATCATCATGAATAATGTTTCTCTAAGTTTTTGAGAGTGCTCAAAATAATGATGTATTAAATCAAGAAGATTTTTTGAATATTCTGTAGTGGCAGGTGTTCATTAGAATTATCCAATTATTAAGGATATATATTTTTTCTCAAGATCTTTAAAGATTATTGGTTGCACATATACATCTCTCTCCCTACAGAAAAAGAGTTCTTATACTGCAGTAGTAAATATTGTTTTAGTGTGCTCAATTTTTTAGGCTTCTTGAGTTGACCTAGACTCATTATTGGTCTTCAACCTACAGATAAGTGTTATGCTTTTCTATAATTAGATAAGCAATTCTGCACAAACTGCAGATTACAGATTACAGACTGCTCCTAGATTATGTGTAGCTTCCTTATTATGTTATTGTTGCCTTGGTTTTGTAAGCCTTCTGTTTTTAACCTTGGAATCAAATTCTTTTCACACAGATTCATGTAAATAATAGCCAATGTTTACTTAACGGTATTTTCTGTTTTTCATTCCTTTTGTGATATGACCACTTTGATGAGCACCTTTCCTCTCCAGTGGGATTGAGAAGGAAGTGACATGTCCTCCAAACCCTTGTGGAGTTGGGATGTATGTAAGAATGAGATAATGTAAATAAATCCATTCCATTTTCCTCCTTTCTGCTGAACCTGGCAGGTGTAAGAGCGTCTTTATTGTGTCTCCGCAGATACATGTTATCAGTCTAATTAACTGTACCAGTACGTTGGTTTAATGTGACATTAAATCAGTGCAAAAATTCGTTAGTTGGGGCCTGAGCCATCGTCTGTGCTCCATCTGAGTTTCATCATGCTGTGCTACCATCTGTGGACAGCTTCCAGGGAGAGAAGGCTGTCGTGCTGGCTCTGAGGGCGCTGTGACACGCGTTAGACACACCACTGAAGGACAGCGAACACGTGCGTCCCATGATGCGCCACAGCTGTCTGGAAGCTTTTGATAAGCCACATAAATGTTTGTATGCCCTAGCAACTCCAACCTAGTAGAATCTGGAAGCATGGAAGTTTCAGCTATTAAAATTCACACTGGTAGGCTCACACACAATTTTACTAGAGCTGGGCAATGCTTTGCTCCTTGGGAATAACTGGGAAATGAGCTCAATACACTTCACTGGGCATCTACACACATTAACATTAAAATTTGTCAATGTTAGGATAGAGAAACTGCCTACTTGAATCACATTTTCTGGAATTTTTATGACATCCGAAGTAGTTGAGATATATTAGTATAAATTTATGGCATATGATATGGTTTACAATACCTAAAATATTTGGGTATCATAGGAATGAACTGAATCAGGCCTTTGGTTCTTTTAACTGAAAATGTCCCCTAAACTGCTGTAGGTACTTTGAAATTCCTTTTGTGTTCAAGAAAGAGATACATTAGCACCACTTAGGACATTGGTACTTCTTTTAAGACCTACATCTTGGTCCCTACTATTGAACTCATTTAGCTGAAGAATGGATAGACACTACTGGAAAGAAAGGCTCAGTTACAGAGAGTTTAATTTGCAGTATGAATCTTTCCAGTCTGAAAGCAGAATAATTTGATTAATTCCACGATTAATACTGTGCCCTTACATATGCAATTTACATTCAAATATAGGTGCATTCCGTGAAATGGCAGGTACTGATAAAGATGTCAACTTCATTAGTCAAACTATCTGAGAGTTCAAGGTTGGTAATGGATCATTTCCACCATCATCCTTCCTACCCACTTGAAAATTATGAGGAAATTAGCCTCTCTTTGAAACAAAAAAAAAGGTCACAAAAATAATCCTCCAAGATCACCAAAATTCAAATTTTTCCCACTGATTGTCAGTAAGAAGCATCTTCTCCTCCCACTCACATACATTAACAGGAATCAGACATTTATGTAATGTTTGGGAGCTTCTGGCTTTTTTGCTTGATTTGTCATGGGAGAATGAGTTGCTGCTTTACCTAAGGCAGAACCTGCTGCATATGTGCCTTTCTTGGTGGTGTTCTTGTTACATTTATCTCTTGTCTGAATGTCTTGGCCATTGTTGCAGTACAAGAGCTTAGACTGAGCTTTAAGGTGTTAACCATTTTATTGCAGTTTCATGGGAACACACGTTTTTTGTCTCTCTCATTTTGAAGTCCTGAAATCAGACTGGACGCAGTCAGATGAATTTAGAGAGGCTGGTGTGGTGTACATCTATGCTCATGGCTCATTTTCTCCTAACTGGGGGAGAAATCCCTTTTGGGTTCACTTTATAGGATTCACAATTCTGTCTCAATCTAAGAGATAAGTAGATCAAAATGCAAATGGGCTTATTGTGTTACTCTTGTCACATCATGAATCAGTTGGAATTACTTGTGCATGCTTCCAAATCAGCTTTTGTGGATCAAAAAGCCCCAGACAACAACAAAACAAAACAAAAAAGAAAACACCAAACAAACAAAAAACCCCAACCAACCAACCAGAAAAAACCCAAACAAAAGCCAACCAATCAAAACAAAAAAAAGAAACCCAGGAAAAAACACCCAAACCATCAATAAAAGAACTACGGAATGGTATTTTGTGTAATTCCTAGGAAGGAGGCTACAAAAAAAGAGATATGGACATTTTCCCTTTCTCCTTTGCAACCAAGATGAGCTTCTAATATTTCATAGGTTATGTGTTTTCCTAGTTGCTGTGAGTATTTTCTCCTTTCCAAAGGAATGGGGTGATGCCCAGAGAAGCTGTGTTTTCAGATTGTAGGAGGTTATTGGACTGTTATCCCTGTAATAAAATTCAGTACATCAAGTGAATGACTTCTTGTTTAGTGAAACATGGCACAACATCGATTGAAGCTACCCATTAAGTCAAGACATCAAACATACCCTTGTGACACTGTACTAGGAATCACTGTTGAAATTGCAAAACTTGTTGGTAATAGCAACTGAGCTGAAGATAAACATTGTCCTTAACTCATGCCACAGTGACACTAATGGTTCATGATATCATGCAGTGATCAAAGCCTTCTGGGAAGACACAGAAGCAAAAAGACAATTTTCTTGGTGATCCTTGTCCACTTTTTTTATTGAAGAAAGTACACCGGATTTGAAATTGAATAAATGTTTGCTTTAAAATATCCAGAGAAATTCTGTTCTGTAAGCTCTTTTATTTTCTTTTCAAGTTTTGCATAAACCTAACCACTGATGTCTCAATATGTGAGAGCCATCAGAGTGTTTTGTCAATTAAATATACCAAGAAAAGCAAATAAATGCATTACTATTCATTGCTTCTCAAACAGCAAGAGTGTTTCTGAACCTAAGCTTATAAAAATACACTCATAAACTCAGATAATGATCATGGTCTTAATCTTCAAAGCCTTATTTGAATAGTCCTTTACTGAAAGTTTCTTCTTATAGTAAATATTCTTGGCAGAATCAATAAAAAGCCAAGAATCCAGAGTCCAATTCCTTTTATGTGGATGCCACTGAAGTGCCAGCTGCCTTGTTGCGTCCCTTGAGGTATTTATCAGATTGCTGATGGGCTATACTATCACCACCTTTCCTCCTCTGTAGCTTTTTCTTGTCAAGAAAAGTCAGATTTGAATACGGTTTGGGATTTGAGGGCCTTGCATAGACACCCTGCCTTTCTCCCCATCCGGCCATCACCATCCATCTGTGGGCTGCACTTATGCCTTGGGAGTGTTTTGGCAAGTGGCAACCCACAACTGATACCCCATCCATAACATAACTCTCTTAATGTTCTCACAGTCTTCTAAACCAGCCGGAAGGGATTTCTCCTGACCCCAGTGTTTTATGTATAAATGGAATAAATGTAATTTTCCCATGATTCCTGTGGTAATCATATTTGACCCTTTTTTTGTTCAATGTGTTTCTAATATGTACTTCTCTTTGAAAGCAGAGATAGTAGATTTGTCACATGGTAATACCAGATTTAGTCACAATGTTTTTTATATGTCTGGTTTCACTAGTTGGGTAAAAATTAATACTGTTTTGAGGTCTTCCTTGTACCCTCCAGAAGTAATTTACTTCCCTCAGGGAATAGTACTACCATTAAATGCAACTCTGCTTCTTTAGAGAACTTATAATCCTTTGGGGAAAAACATATTACAAAGGGAAGGAAATAATATTTTCTTTGTGTGGGAAAGACACTATATTACTCCCTTACAATTATTGAATTCAAAGGTGTTCTAAGTAGGAAGTTTTATTTTTTCATGTAAACACTCCATGGAGAGTCCAAAATTTTCTATTCATTGAAATATGTGATAGAGAAAATAAGGCTTACATTTACTGGCAGAAATAAGCTACATACAGAATTCCATTGTTTAGATGTGTATCTGAAACTGTTTAGAAAATTGCACTGTCTGTTATACATTCATAGAAGTGCTGAGCACCAGACTTGTCTGATAGTATCTTAAGTAGCACTTTGAGAATGTCTTTAATTTCTAGGAATACTCCACATCAAATAATGTCATATTTTTGTTTTCAGTCTTAGAACTCTTTATCCCATTTGAATAACTCACTAAGAATAAATACTGCTATTTATTAACATCATCTGAAGAGCAGTTTGCTGAGGAAGATCTTAGAGGTCTTCAAAATACTTTATTTCCTCTTGCAAACTGAAAATGCAAATGTTTGCAGAGAAATTTGTGTGGATACAGTGTTTCCTAGCACTTGTCTTTGACACATTATCTCTGGTGCTTGGTAATAGCAAAGTACAAGAAGTGCCATGGGAGATACTGCAATCTAAACGAATCAATAACAAAAGCAATCTGTAGGGAAGCACCAGAGCAACACCCAGCAAATCCTGACGTTCCCTTGAGTGGCTCGTGAACTGAAATAACCACTCTGTTTTCCATGTGCAGCTGAAGAGATGTCATCAGTGAAACCACAGAATGGAAATGTCATCACACTGCCCATCCAGAATCATTGCCCAGTACTGGACCCTTCAAGTTATATACAAGCCATGGAAGGGCATTTCCAGCTTTGGAGGAATTCTTCTTGAGCTTACACCTGTCTTCATTTTAACTATTTTCTTTAGTGTCTGTCCACGTCCTCCTCACTTACACACACACACACGCACACTGAGGTTAGCAACAAATAGCTCCATCCTAATTGTTACTCAAGCAAGCCATGAGTTTAAAGAATAATTTATTTACACCTGCTTCTTCTTTTCATGATTGTCACTTCCACAAATAGTTTTCTTATTTTAACACACATGCTTTAATGTACTGAAGGACTTTGAAGACCAAATATGAAAATGAACTGTACACCCGAGTAATTTCATCACCACGAGACACCATGGCAGTAGAAAAACATTATCAACCACAATTTGCAGTTCATATTTTTATGGGCTTTATCTGGTTTGTGGCAAAGTCATTGCAAATATATCCATTAACACTGAGTGAGTAAACTGACACTCCAAAATAGCGCCTGGGAGATGCAAATATTACTTTTGGAACAAAAAATTATATATTAGTTATATAAAATGGCTCCAATTGGCACTGAAGAAGAAATGACAGAAGTACTAGTGATTAACATATCTGGAAGATGTCTGATTCTTTATGATATACAATAAAATCCCAGGAAAAAATGAAAAGAGACTGAGAACTAACATATTTGAATAGCAAGCTGAAGATAAACTATGACACATATGCAAGATGCAGAAGTGTTTTATGAAGCACTATGCTTTCTGAGTGTGTTTTATTTAATGCCAAATCTCAAAACTTCAGGCTAAAACACTAGGTGTTTCAGAAAGTGTGATTCTGCATTGACTAATAATTCATACAAAAATATTAATTCCCAGTCTCTTCATTAGTGAGCAGACTTTAGCAACATCCTTAGGCATTACTGGGAATCAGCTCAGCTATAGCCTTCCTAAAGCTCAGCCAAAAAATCCCATTTGTTGTTTGTTTCACTTAAAGTCAGCAAGACTTTTGTACCAAAAATTATATATACATTAGAAGGCATGGTAAGTTTCTTTGGTTTTTTTCCTCATTTCAAAGTCTTTTGATGCAGACTCAAAATGCTTGATTTTGAAAATGTTAACACAAAGCCATATAGAAGGTTTGGTTCAAATATACTAGTCATATCTATATTTTCAGTCCTAGAAAAAAGCCTGTCTTGATGGACTCCACTTCCTACAAAATGTCTCCAACCTTCCATCTTGTTGAACTACTCAAGTGAATTAGCTTTCCAAGTGCATTATGGGGCCTGGGCTGCTCCACTTGCCAACAAAACAGGCATATGAGATCTCATAAGTATGGGTTTTCATTGCTTTGTTTGTTTTCTGGTTTTGTCTGTAAGTCATAATTTTCCACACAAAACTGTGAAAAATGAAATTCAGGAAAAAAAGCATTTTCCCTAAAATCTTTGATGAAAATTTCCAGTTGAATTTAGCATTCACATCATCATGGATCATGTTTCAGAAAAGAATCTGATGTGTGCTAATTATTTTGTGGGAAAGGAATAATATTTTTTGCTAATGGACATAATGCACCTGTAAAATATAAAAAATGCATTCCAGTAACTTCAGGTTTTCACTTGCTGAAACTAGACTTGAATTTGGCCCATTATTCTTTCCAGTTGAAGAGGAGAATAGTGCCTTATGTTGTCATATGGCAATATATCAAATTGTTTCTAGCTATCAACACCAAAATCGGTTGCATCCACAGGCATTTGGCCCCGTGTTTATTAAACAGTAATATCTTTGTCAACAGATGGATTTTATACTGCTGATATCCTGACAAGTCACTAGAATGAATTTGAAGATTCCCAGCCATAACACAATCCTATTTTAACCTTGGTTATTTTTAAAAACCCAGTGTAAAAAAACATGACAAGCATTGATGCCTAATGCAAATGCCTAGCAATGCGTGTTACCTGGTAACCAAATGGATGGTGTGTTGGAGAGGGAAGTGGCAACAGCGAGCGAACATATGCCAAAGCAGCTCCTAGCAGATATAGAGGTGGTCACCATGGATTTTGCCACATCAAAATAAAAGATTGTCATGGCCTAGTATAATTTCATGGAAGAAGAAAACAGGTTTTTCTTTTTACGCACTCCCATGAAGGCAAAGGACATTCATATCCTGTGGCATCAGAAGCTGCTGGAAGTGTGACTTTTATCCATAAGGGACAAAAATTTCCCACAAATAGGGAAGAAAATGTCCCACATTGGTCCAGTGAAACAAGGCTGGAAAAGTGAACTGCAGCATCATGGAAGAACTGGGTCAAAGTCTAAGTTTCCTGAGTGACTAGCAAGACTCCTTCTGCTTTGCTCCCCAAAACAAAAAACTGTGTCTTGGAGAGATCAGGATTTATTTTTATACAGTAAGTTCAAAGATTTGTTTCTTTGCTTTGGCCTTTCCTCAAAAATTCATCCTGCTGGAAATTCATCATCTCAAAAATACAAGGCATTTCTTTTGGTTGGGAGAGGCAATCTGAGAGCTCTGTCACAGAGGCATTCACCAGACATCTGAGTCTAAAGCTGCAGTAAGAGCTGGAGGTATGATCATAGTACCCAAATAGGTTGTTTCCTGTAAAAAGAGGAAAACCAAACAATTTTTCCAAATAAAAGGTTTTCTTTAAAATTTTTTAAAAGGATTGCAAAAATAGCCTGGAGATTAAGTAGAAACCAAAATGATGCAGATAGGAACTAAAATACTGGAGTTTCATAAAAATATTTCTATTCAAGGAGGTACTGGTGTATGTTTTTTACTTCCCAGTGATATACAGGACAACCACAGTTTACACTGCCTTTGAAGTGTTTGGGTTTGCAAAGCAACTTTGGAATAGCTTCCAAAAATGGCTGTTTTTCTGAAGCTATTCTTGGCTGATGCCTTATGTTGCATTACTTTAGAGTAATGCTGGGAGTAGAAATGTCAAAGGCCTAGGTGAAGGAAAAAACAAGTGCCAGACAGTCTGCCATACCTTTGCAGATGTGACACACAGTTCTGGGCTCACATAATTCATTTTTTAAGCCTGTATGAAATAGCACACTCCACACTTTCATAGGAGCTGCAGAATCCAGTTCATCCCATGTTCTATGGTAGATTTCAAATTACCTATGTTACTGGGGAATGTGCTGCAAATAGCCAGCTTAGCATCTGATTTCGTCTATGAAACTTCAGGCTTCAAAAAAAAGAATGAAGTCCAGCTGTTGGCAGAGAAGGCACAAAATCACATCACTAGCACAATTAGTGGTAATTAGAAAAAGGCCAAAGCCTGGAAGAAAAACCAGTGCCCATTCCCTAAGGAAATGCATCTTCACAATGAATGCTTTCTGCTTCTAAGACCATGGGAGCACAGTTTGTACTTATTCAAACCACAGTCAGAGCAACCTACTTCTTTAAGATGTGTGTCTATCTGTTCTTCAGTTACCTTTCAGATTTGTCAGTCTCTCCCATTTATTAAATATATCCCAAATAACTAATCAAAAAGCTTTTAAGAGTGTTTACATGCAAAGATGAGGAATAAATTATTCAGTATCTGAAATCTGATTATGCACAAATTTCTGGAAAGTACTTAACTACGTGCTTACATCCTTCCTCAAGAACGCAGTCGGCATTCACCAAAGAGGCTCAGGGCTTCTGCCGTCTGGCCCTGCTCTACTGACTGAGCTACGGCCCCAACCTAGGAATGGTTTTCATACTGTTAAACTGTGAATTTCCAGATAGGCTCTGTAGGGGGAGAGAGGCTGCAGGGCTACAATTTGAGAGAAAAATTTCCCCCTACCCCTTCTGTGGTGCTGCTGTCCCTCCCTGCTCCCCTTCCAGTCTTCCCATATTCCAGGAGCACTTCTGCCTGGGCCACCCTGTCACTGATGTTCAAGGGTCGTCTCTCAAACACATCTCTTAATGGTTTTATCACCAGATTTTCTTGTGTTTAGGCCTGGTTGCCACCTCAGGCACCTAAGTGACCAACTAAATGCCTTTTTGTACTTATTTGAAAATACTTAAGCACTTGAAATCAAGTTTGTGTCTATGTCAAACCCTATACTACATGAAATGCTGTCTGTTCTTTGGTTTTAGGAGGGAGGTCTGAACCATGGACCTGGCAAAAGATTAGGTCTGCTATTTGAAAAGCATATAAAAACAAGCAGAAGAAAAAAATTGGTGTCGCTTTTCAACATTTGGAAGATCAGTACCAGTATTTTGAGCTAGATAGGTTTGACTAATACTGTGATGGCAGTCCTACAAATGCTTGCAATAATAAGCAAAGAGTATTTACAAAACCTTTTTTGTCTGGAATCTGTGGGCAAAGATCTCAACGTGGTAACGGTACAGGGAAGATTTATGTGCATGCAGCACAGCAGTTTCTAAACATGTTTCCAGCGTTATTTCAGGAAACCGTTACAGCTCCACCGTGGTTTATTAATTTCCTCTATAGATTGACTGATTTTAGCGTGGGGAGTGTTTTTGTCATTGCATGTTAAATGAGTGGTGTCGCTTCAAATTTTTGCTAATGAGGACGCCAGACGCGGAACTTCCCCGGTGCCCTTGGCTATAGGGATTTGTTTCTAGCAATGTGTCATCTTCACTTCAGGTCTCAGTTACATCGAAGGCATTACTCAAGTGGCAAAAATAGAAAGATTATTGCTCATGTATGTATGCATTGGAGTTATTTGCATGAGATTGACAGGGAATGCCTGCCTGTCCTTACAAACAAGCCAAAAAAGGAAAATGCTGTATGATGTTGCAAAATGGCACGTGAATTACCTCACTTTCTCATCTCAGTCTGTCTCTCACTACTACTCATGTTATAGACACAGTGAATACTCTAAAGCTTGAAATGGATCTGCCACTTACAGCCAGCGGACTCTTTTAAGCTTGCTAATCCATTGGAAAAATAGCTCGTTCCTTTGACTGGTGGACACTATCAATTGAAAACAGTATCAACACTGACATTTTAGAAATGAAAACGTAGATACGCATACAGAAATATACATTTTTATATACATGTCAGTTCAAATTTTATGTTTATATATATATATATAAACGTACATATGTATAGATATATTTTGTGATTGTGTATGTATCTTACGCATACACATATATCTAGATACAGAAACCAAAAGGTATTCCTACAAAATGATGTGACTATGAAGAAAAATCACTTTCCTTCAATGCATCCAAACAAGAATTATGGAGATGCCATCGGGATAATTAAAATGACTACACAGAGTTAATATAATTTACTTAATTTTAATGACTTAAAGTCAATAAAAAACAAGGGAGTAGAAAAAGCAGCAGGAATTAACATATACAATTTTATTTTTTAAACACCTTCCAGCTAAATAAAGTTGGGCTTGCCACTATTTTATGTATGTGTAGTCATGCCTTCTGGAAGGCTGAATATCTTCTGTGAGAAGTTCACCGGATACAATTTTTAATGTCTAACTATAAAGGGAAAAGAATCTAACAAATTTAAAGCATTAGTGGAGTTGGGTGCATGCCTACGTGCATGCGTAGGGGTGTGTGCATATGAGTACACATGAGGATGAAAAGTGGGAATCAAAGAATTGGAATGATCAGGACAGAAGAAAGAGCAAAAACCTAACTTTTTGTTTAACAGCAGGTTGCTGTTATCAAAATTTACTGATAGTTTGTGAAGTCAGAAACTAAAGGAGTTGATTCGTTACAGATTGAAGTGAGAGATGAAGGCTGGCCACTCTCCCTCTGCGAGCTGAATTTCAGTTGAGGTCATGAGAAACCTTAGCCAGTAATGAGTGTCAGTGAAAGGCTTGCTGGATGTTTACAACATCAACCTCACAGCGGTTGAGGAGAAGGCAGAAGGTGTTAGTACAAGAGTTATTTACCAACTTCTCAGGCAGTTTCTGATGTGGTTCACTTCTGAATAGCCCCGATTCTTTCCATTTCATCTGGGATCTCAGAGTGCAACAGAAAAAGTCATGAACATCTGACTGCCAATAAAAACCCCCTCTTGTGTCTTTCTGTTGTCTTGTGGACAAATGAGACATACAGGAGAAATATCTACCCTGGATCAGTGCTTCTCTCCCCCACTAAGCATAGTTCCTAGAAGGCCATTAAGAGCAATGAAAACTAAATGTAAGGTTGTCTTTGGGTTATATCTGTAATTGTAACTTCTCAGACAAAGCAATTTTAAAGGCTTGGCATCTTAGATGCGAGACCAGAGCATGTGAACACACACAATTGTTTACGGAAATTTGTTGGTTGAGTATTTCCTTTCATGCCCTCTGGCATAGGAGACTTAGACACATACGTCAGCTTATTTTATCCTCTCTACAACCCACACTTGCAAATAACAACTAAAGCAGTACTGAAGGCAAAGACTTGGCAAGCTTAAAAAATGTAGTAGATGGTTACACTGGCAGCAAGAATAGCTGGTTATAAAAGCAAACACTAAGAAAAATTAAGTGGTTTGGATGCATAAACCCCTCAGGTTGTACAGCTCAGTTTTAACAGTATTTATCAACTGATCTGATAGATTGGCTTAGAATAAATTCTTACTGCGGTATGCCCATGAGCAGATTGCAGCATCCTCCACTGCCTATCCCTCACTCCTAATGATATATTTACTTATCTTAAGTGGGCTTGGATACAGAGATGATTTTGAGTGTAGATTTGCATGGGGGAAGAGTGTAACAAATGATATCAAAACAATTGAGATATAAACACATTAAACTGGTACTGGCAAGCAGAGGAACAGACTGCTACATGTATTTTTCCAAAATAAATCTGAATTTCTCTTTTCTCACTTTGGTAACTTAGCCAGAAATGCTTTGGTAGTGTAGACATGAGATTTGTAATTTAGAATAGATCAGTGTAACAGGACCTTATTACTCTCCCTTTGACACTGACCAGGACAACCCTCTCCAAATGACTGTGGAATAGCATATGGATAGCATGAGTATTTTCCTGGTCTGTTGTTAGCAATATGGAGTTTTGATCCCTCACCTGGGACACCCTAAAGCAATTGTTCCCACCTTTATTCACATGCATATCTAATTCTACTGTTCCAGACTTGTTTTCACTTTGTGACAGTGTGCCCCTTGGGTCACCAGGCTTGACCCTTTAGGTTAATCCAACCTGTTACGGAAACTTGGAACTTCACAAACTGGGACAGTGGAGCACAGCTTCACACACTGATAAACCATCTCATATCCTTACTCTCTTAAAATCCATTTCCTCTCAATCTCCATGGCTGTCTGTTCTGGTGTTCTTATTTAAGGGTCATGACTGATTAGCATTAGCATCTAAAATGAAAAGAACAGTTTAGCAATGTGGAGTTTTTTACAGACAAAAGGACTCTTCTGAAGTCTTTCTAAAGGACTTCAGCATATATTGTTTGAGAGTTATTCCTGAGTGTGAGTTAATGATTTTTCTGGCTCAAATATCTTTATATTCCCAGATCACAAGAGGAAACTATGAGAGAGTTAATTATGTCCTGTCTGTCGTTCATGACATATTAAATGCTTCCACTCGACACTATGGTTTTCAGATTAGATCCAACATCACCTACTGTGGCAATTACCAATAATGTTTATTGCTGGGATGGGAGAGATTAAACTTTACATTAGCAAACAGCATGATAATTAGGTGCATTATGGGGAAGGTTTAAAGTAACACATGTATCTTACTAATTTATTGTTAAGGACCTTTTAAAATTATTTATTTTTAATCAATTCTATGGGTTTTTTTCCCTGACTGAACTGATAGATCAATGCTAATTTTAGCCATCAAATTTCATGAAGTTTTATCTCTAACTTCTGTGAATCCTCATTGTCATATATTCAATGTTATTTCAATATGAATATCTGATTTCTATATGAAGAAATCAGTTTATTTCCATGTGATGTGGCAAAAATAATTTTTAGCAAATACTGTTCCTAAAATAATCTTTCCTTATTTTTCTTTTATTTTTGGATAAATACTACTGGAAATTTTTGAAACGTTACAAAAAATCCAGTAGGTGAAATTCTTACATACATTGCACTTCTGGTAGTAGTTTTATTTTTATAAAAATGTCATGTATTTGTCTGACTTCCTTTAACTCTCTACAAAAATAAAGAAGAATATGAATACAATTTCATCATGTATGTATAAAGACATGAATTATGTAGAATTTTTGAAACCAGGCTAAGCTCAAAAGCCACATGGTTAACTCAGCAGTTCTGGCAACAGCTTTGTTATTGTTAGTGGTGTTGCTGTATTTTGCAAAGCAATTCAAAGGCTATTGTCCTAGGATAGCTTACCTGGAATAATATGATGTAGAAGTTACCTACCATTAGAATCCTGAATAAATCCTTGTACAAGAGCAATTGCCTTATGTTCAATTCAATACTATAAGGTTCAATGCCATAGATGACAGATATGATAAATAATATAAATCCAGTGCTATAAAATGATAGGAGCAATCTCACAGCCACTCACTAAGGAATCATTTTGTTTCAGCAGCCCTGAAAAGTTAGAACTAAACACTTGAACCTAAGCCCACTCTGGTTTTGCTGCAAAGCTGCATTTTGGGCTGGGTGAGCATTCAGTATGTGCTGCAAAATTAAACCAGAATTTCCCCTACAGTAAAATCGAAACATTGTTTTCAACCATTTTTTATTCATGATTCAAAAAGCAAAGTCTGTGAATAAGAGACAACTGGTGAACAGCACCAGTTGGGGCTTAGAATAATCACCTGGATTCCAGAGCTCCTGTGCATGTCCATGACCCTTGGTGTAGCCAGGAGGCAGGTGGGATCTCCAGGCACTGGGAGGAGGTCTTATGCCACTGAATGGTTAGACAGCTTGTGGTCAGCCTGAATTAGTCAGGCAGTTGGATGAGGTGATCAGTGTGGGTCCCTTCCAACAGAAACAGTCCATTCCATTCCATTCCATTCCATTCCATTCCATTCCATTCCATTCCATTCCATTCCATCCCATTCCATTCCACTCCATTCCATTCACTGAGGGGCTTTAGAGAATGTTGATATTCAGCATACATATCATTGCTTTTGGTTTAATGGTGAGACATGAATAAGAATCCAACCTAGCCAGTTTACGGAGATTTGGGGTTTGGTTTTGATGGGTATCCAATAATCCCCTTGTAGTTTTAGCCCCCTTGAGGAAATTCCACTTGATTTCACCTGACTCCAGAAACACTACAGAAAAATTAATGTTCAGAAACACAGCAGCAGTGTCAGATACCCAGAGTCGAGTTCTCTAGGGTGAGGTCCAGCTTCACTGAAATTCATGAGAATGGGATTTAAACCAGGCTGATCCCTACAGCTGCTGTCTTGGGTTACCTTTCAACTTGTAGAAAATAAGCCAGACTCCTTTAACATCCAGAAACTGCCTATTTTACATGAATATCTATTTTAAGCGTGATATTAAAGGCAAGTCTAGACAACATTAAACAAAACTAGACCTTTACACATGACATAAAGGAAAATGGAAACAGTCTCCTAAGGCTTCAACAAAGTATTAAATGTGACATATGAAAAAAATCTGCTGTAAAATGACATTGTGCTGTGGACTGCATTATTAATACTGTAGTTAAATGTGAACAAATAAGGCAAGGAACTGAATGAATAAATAATCAATTTTAAAAGGTCATTTTAATAGTTCAGAACCGCTCTCTGGGACAATTTGGAAAGGAGAAAGTACTGTGTTTTCAAGCTGCATTGAAATAAAATCATTTATTTATAGCTACAGAAATGATAACTTTATGTGGAAGTATAATACTGGAATGTCAGGTAACAGCTTTGAACTCCCTAAAACTATAGACTCAAGCACTAGCCAACTAAACATGGACCTTTTAACTTTCTTTGTTAGATCAGTTAAATTCCACACAATTTTCCAGATGAGAACTTGGGAGCTTCATTGTGGAATTCTCAACATGGCTTTGGTGCTTCCCAGTCCCTGAGTGCACTTGCATATTTTGTTTGATGTTTCTTATTGCTTTTTCAGTACAAAAAATAATTTTATGCTCACAGTTCAGACCACCCTTACAAAGTACTGACAACTGAAATTTGTCTGCTGTATATTTAACACATAAGGCAGAGCTGAGGATATTTCTGTGATTCAGTGCACGGTATACTGTCAAACCCTTTTGAATAAATCTATGTGCCTGTGTGCAAGTGTTTGTAACAACATTATAACAATAACAATTCTAAATGTCACATAGTTGTTTGGTTGGTCTAAGCTGCAGGATGGAGTGGAACAGTTGAACGGGAAATAACATTTCAGCAGTTTTTTGGAAGGTGTGAAAATCATCTAGAATTCAGACTAATTGGCGTATCTCCAGTTGGAGAATACCATGAAACTGAAAACATTTTTTGACACACTGTGTTATAGCTTTATAAAGTTTATTCATTCACTCACGGCTTCACTCTGTATTTCCATTTTGCCACCATCTTTGGGTTACAGGACATTACCAAGCAATTGCTGGTTGTGTTCCCTTCTGCGAAGGAAAGCTGATCCCTACAGCAGGATTTCGGGAACATGAGACACTATGCTCTATCTACACAGGGGTTCACCCACCTTACCAAACCAAACCACTGCTTCCAGTGGCAAGTGCACCATGTACCACCGTGGGCAATGCCCTCCTTGGCATCTGGAGTGCCCAGCCAGGGGCTGCAGTGCCCACGCTGTGCAGCTCTGCAGTGCACACACAGGGACACCGCCCTTCTCGTTTGTATGCTCCCCAGGTTCTGTGGGACTGTCTGCTCAGACAAACCATACGTGAGAGAGCTACCATCTTAGGACTATACGAAGCCAGCAAGTCTGCACCAGCATGAAAATAGAACTGAGCTGCATTTAGAGGCTATGCCTTCAAGAAGTGTCATGGCTTTCTTTGGCTTTGATGTGACCTCAATCACATTCTTAAACAAACTGATGTCTCAATATTAGGTAAAAACTCATGTTGATTACTAAAAGAAAATATTCTTCGCCATGTTCAAGGATACTCATAGACTACCTTCAAACTAGGTTTACCTGGTGGAAATTTTACAAATATTGCAGTCTCTCTTCCTTTTGCTAGTTTTCTCCCTAGGTATGCCATGGTAGGTACAAACTCCTGTTCATTGCTGTCCTGACATAAACTCTGTACAGTTCAGTTGTGAAAGGCCCAAAGCTGCTACTGCTCTGCAAAACCTCTATTTCTGATTTCTTTATTGATATTTCTATCAACTTCGGGCGTAGAGGGCTGCATAACTGAGTCCAACTCAATCAGGAATTGCAAAAGTTTGGATGTGGAACTGGAGTCAGGACCTGGCCTGGTATGAATTGTTTTATAGATATAAAAAGGCTCCTTATAGATCCTTTTAATGGACCCTCAAGCTTCTGAACATGCACATATTCTCTCATAATTGATCTCAACTGGATGCACAATAATGAATTGCAATGTTACACTGGAAAATCCTTAAACCACTCCAGATGGCCATAAATCAGAAAAGCTAGTGTTGACTGCTGGCACTGAAATTTGGGACAACACTTTAACCTTTTAAATTCAAGTATTAAATAGGAGTAAACTCACCCAGACCACTGGTATTTTGGCAGGTTCAGAAATGCACTGCTGTCTACAAAGAACCTTTTAGATTTTGGCAAGAAAATACTACAAAACTCTAATGTATTATATTATTATAATGATATCCTGAACACTTTCAGGTTCATGAATACCTAAAATAGTTGATGAAGATGAACGAGCTGATTAAACAAAGGAAAGCTTAATATAGGTCTGTGGTGAACATCATCAGTAGTGGAAGGGAAATGCAGAAAAGTGCATGACATTTTAACTGAATGTTAGAAAAATGTACATATATTAAAAGGTTATTGTGCCTCAACATGCCAATATTCTTTGTAATTTGTTATAGCTTTTGCATAGTCCTCTAGCAAAGGGATGTTATTGTGAAACACTGTAAGAAAAGACACGTATTTTACTGATTTTTTGTGGTCTCACTGAAGACTATTGGATATTCTAGATAAATGGGAGGGGAAGAAACAGGCTGCAGAAAACATCAAGCTAAGGAACAGGATGTTCTATATTCTTAAGTCCCAAAGATATTGCCCTGTATTCTGGACAGGTTGAAGAAAACAGTGAGCTTTCACTGGGCATCATCTTCAAGGATATTGAGGTTACAGCTTACTTTTTCATTCCAGACTTACTGACAGTGCTATTTGAAGAACTGATACTTTTAAAAACTAAAGATATAAAAATTTTAACAAAACAAACCAGAAGATTTTCCTCTGAGTTGCTGTCCCAGAGGTTGCAGCTGATTTTGAATTTCTGGCTATGGCCAGGAAGAAATAAAAACCAAAGGCAGATAACGGAGCCTGGGAGGACGCGCTGGGACAGGGGACAGCTATTACCTAGATAGGAGTGGGCAGACATTGGATCTGGTGGAGCACAAGGAGGAAGGGCTTCCAGGACAGAACATCTGGTTGTGGCAAGCACAGCTGGCAGTCCCAGGACGAGGGGCTGCTGTGCTTGACTTATAAGGAGCTTTTAGAGGTTTTGTTGATAGTGGAGTGAAAGCAGAGATGTAGGAGAGAACTCTGGTCTGCAACAGGGAATAACATAGTCAATAACCTCTGAGTTATGACTTTCCTTAATTGCTGTGCAGTGTGAAGAGAACAATGTACTGCATATTGTGCATCTCATCAGTATAATTGACATGATAACCTTATCAGGGATAAAAGCACCAGGAAAAGTACAAAGTTTTATAATATTATACTTTTTGATAATAAAAATCTGTGGGTATCATGCCCATATCCACAGTCTCTTTGTTTGATATCAAACCCGTACCAGTTAATATATAGCTATTTGAAGATATAATCTCTGTCTTCCTCTGAAATATTGAGTGAATATGAAATAATCAAGCTAATAAGGAATGACCAAGATGTCATCCCTGGAACAAAATGTTTCTTATGATGATTTCCTCCTTCTATTGATTCAGCTCTGTTTTTCTGAGCTTGCAAAGATTTTTCCAACGTGGATTCCACCTTGCTAAACTGTAAAAACCCTTCTATATGTTTGGAAAATACGGTTCTACTAAATACTTCAGATTTTCTAACTTTTTATTAAGACTTGAATAGTTTGCGACCATGATATTTTGTTGTGATAATGTCATCATGTCATAAAAAGTGTAATTAAAAGTCTTATATCTGTTAGGCTTACTCTGCCTTTCTTTTACAACTTTAATGATTTAATATTTTTTGTATTTGCTGAGATCATTCCAATTCCTTTGGGGTAAACCAAAACAGAATTTGACCTAATGGATCATATTTATTCCTCTTATAATTCCACTTAGTTCAGTGGTTTAGCTATAGGGTGAATTTATACTTACATATATTGCTTTAATATTTGCTTTCTATAGAGAGGTGAATTTTGAGAAGGTATTCCAGATAACAGCATTTATTTTCATTACAGCAGACAGTAGCTGA
Organism: Platysteira castanea; assembly: GCA_013397175.1. Classification (NCBI taxonomy): domain Eukaryota; kingdom Metazoa; phylum Chordata; class Aves; order Passeriformes; genus Platysteira; species Platysteira castanea. The sequence goes on along the minus strand of VYXC01012975.1, from coordinate 529,519 downwards.
GATTTCCCTGACAATACCAGAAATAACAACAATTTTACTTGTTCTTGCTTCAATGAATTTCAATTTTAAAACAGCTTTACTGTTCTCAGAAGAAGACTTTTTTGTAATCTGATTTATAGTGATTCCAGGCACTTGGCTGAAAGCAGAAGGGGGAGGAAGAAAGGAAGCAGTGTAAAGGGCAAAATCAACTAAGATTCAGCTCTATTTATAAACAGAAACACCATAATATAATGCCTTCATTGACAGTTGTCTCCATGCTGAAATGACATTATGACCAGTTACAAGATCTGAAATGGATTATAAAACAATCAAAGGAAATTAGCTTTTACTGGTCCATTCAACTAGATCAATAGCTACAGCATTTTATTTCTGTGGGGTGATCTATGCTGTAGATTTTTTGTGTAGAACCAGAGTGTTAATGACATTACCTATCATTTTTAACAAGGATATGCCAAGATAAATTCTGCAGGATGTTACAAAATGAATAGGAGTACTAATTAAACACACTTTCTTGGCATTACCCACTTTTCATGTACTGTGCAAAGAAAAATTCTGAACAAGGGAAATATCAATTACACGGTTCCGAGAAAAGACTGTAGCTTCAACAATATGTATTTTTAAGGTGTGACATTGTTAACACCCATGGATCCTTAAAACATGCCCCGCCATCCATGTTGTTATCCAGGCAACAATTCAGAAGCACAGGAAAATAATTAAAAATACAGAAATATAAAAGCCTTCAGAAGCTTCCTATGTGGTTGTCACAAAACCTTTAGAGCAACCTTCCAAAACCTAGCTAAAAAATATCAGAGTATTCTTTTCTTAGAAACAAAATGATAGTGTATACAATAAAGATTTTCTAAGCTGAGAATATAATTATTACATTCATAAATGTATTCACTGATCATTTTGCAATTATTGCTACAATTAATATTCTGTTTTTAACCATTTCCCAACTGCAAGAAGAGCAGGGAGAATTTTCAAAGAATCTTTTTACTTGGAAGAATACATTGTCTTGGTATTGCCTGGTTTCTCCCTACTGAAAAGGCAGACAGCAGTAAAAGGCAAAAAGGTGAGACTTCCACAACTCAGGGAAATGACACTTTCAAATGCTGTAGGTGCATCTGTCTAGTTGGAATCTTTTTTTGGTGATGTACACAACACAGGCTATAATATCTTGCCCTCTTTCTTTATGGCAAAGATTAAAAGCACCTAAATACAGAGCAAGAGATTTAATGTGTAGGACTGAGATGTGAGTCCAGATGGGGACTGAATGCTGCCTTAAGAGGACTGACAAAAGGAAAATGGAGTCCTCTTCCCTGACATTTAGGAGACCTTCATTTTATCCTCTGCCTGCAGACTGAAGGGATTTCATTTCTTTCATCATTCCTCACATGGAAAATATACTGTACCTTTGACTGTTTTTCTACATTTCTCTGAAGTCTGATGTTGCTCTTAAACTTTCCTGAAGATGGGACAACCAGCAGCAATGGCCAAATTTAAGGCTCTTCATGCCACAGCTGTCCTATGAATTTGATCTCACTGGTACACAACATGGCACTGTAGAAAGCTTAGACTGGACTCCCATCAGTGCAGCCCCTTCTTCAGTGCTGTCCAGCTTTTGTGAGTAGCCATCATGAGCAGTCAGGTGTAATATATCCCAGCTGTTTATCTGAAAGTAGTAAGCATGTGGTTTGTTATGATCAGGTCTTCCTGTGGGAAAAAAGGACAAACAAATGGGAGATGGAGAAACGAGTTTTTGCAAACTGATGAGCAATTGATCAGAATGAATGTAAAGAACACTACATGCAACCAAAACCAGGTGGTAGCATCTCACCTCCATTTTGAACAGGTTTAAATGATGAGGGAAAGTGGTGAGAAGAACATATCTGGAATTCCAGAAGAGGAATCATAGGCCACAGGTTTTGGGTTGGGCCCATTTCTGTAAAAATGCACTGACAAGGCTGCTTTAGCTCTTAGGATAAGTTTTCTGTGTTATTTTTTTCCCTGAGATTTCTCTTCAGACCTTGTGAAAGGAAGAAAAAATTGCTGTGTGGAAGAAGAAAAGGTAACCAAAGTAGTGACAAAGAAGACTGAGAAGACTGTACAAACTTTTAGCCTAGAGGCATATCTCATATCTTCTTGTGATTTTGGTACTCTGAATGTGAGAGCTGTTTGAATTTTCCAGTGATGAGTGATTAAGCATGCACTGCACTAGAGTTCCTTAGATTCAAAACCAATGGAGTATGTCTAAGTTCATTCCCAGAAAACAACCAGAGAAATGCAGAGAACTGCCTAGCTGACTGCCTCACATATTAAATATACTGGCTTTCAAAACAGTGAAACATAGCCCATTCATGAACAAGTTGCTGAATAGGTTTATGCTATGAAAGTCACCGACAGACCACTTTCACAGCCATGCCAGCATTTAAAGTAATTTGTGGGAACTTCGGCTGATAAAATAAATTTCAGTTTTCTGACATTTATGGAAAATAATATGCTTTCAGTATTTCATATTGATAGAGCAGAGCTAGGATTTCATTAAATACTTCAGACAGAGCAAGTACAGCTGTAAACTTGCAGGGCTGCTTTCCCTGTCTTTTAAAGAGGCACATCCTGAAAATGGATGGTCTACCCAAGAAAGTAGTTCTGGAAGAATCATCACATTTTCTATATGTTAAGGCTTGAAGTTTCTCTGTTTTCCCTGTTTATCCAAACATATGCAGAGGTTTTTTGCCCTCTTCACACCCAGCATGGCATACAAATTAAGCATTTGTCTTCTTTATATGATGCCAAATAATTTTCTACTTGCAGCAGAACATGCAGCAACTCCTTGCTAATCAGGCTGCCAATCGCATATTCAGAAAAGAAGCACATCAACTTTTAGGGACTAATTAATGCTTCTAGTGCTAGGTTGCTTGAAGTGCAGATTCCTACACAGCTCTGTTCCCATCCCAGATTTTTATCTCCAATTCCTTACCGTTTAATAGCCTAAGACTGATAGCAATCTAATGGGACAGAAGAGAAATTTCCCTTGTGCATTCAATGATAGTCATCCTGCTGAAAGTTTATGGAATAAAATGGGCATCTGCCCAAGGGATGAAGAAGTCATGAATGTATTTCTAAATATAAGAGTGTAGTGGGTTTGTAGGTATTCTTTACCTTCTGTGAGATAAGAATTAGGAGGAATGCAAAGCAGGCACCAAACTTTAAAGAATATAAAGAAGTTTATTAATAGAACTAAGAGTAAAAAGAAATAAGAAGAAATTAAAGCAAAAACCCCCTTTTTCTTCCAGCACCTCCTCCTTTTACCCAACTTGCACAAAGGATAACAAACAATGATTTTAGGTCAGTATTACAGTTCTTAAAAGTCTTTCCACTATTCAAGGTAAAAAGGTTTTCCTTTCCTTTACGTGGTTTCTCAAACTGCTCAAAGGGCAAACAGACCCGCCCGAAAATTCTGCTGCTGTCAAAAACAATCTCTCCCATAAATCTTGCAGTCATTTTACACTGCCAGCATGGGCCACACATAGGGTGTATCTTATTTAAGAATAAGTGTCTTGGGGTGACTGCACGATAGGCAAATTCTGGCTTCTTCACAACATCTTTAAAAGTTTCTTATAGCTTCAAGGTGACCTGACATGGTCACTATTCCCTTTCCCACAGGCTGAACAGAAAATTCTCATCCCATGTCTTTAAGTGGATTAAAGAGAAAAGAATAGTTTGTGATATTACAGTTTTTCACCATTGCCTGCAAAAAGCATTTTTAAGCTCTGCGCTGGGCACACAACTCCACCCTTGTTTCCTGCTGCCATCTTCAGCTTCATTTCCCATGATTTACTCTTTCTCTCTGACCTTAACGTCACTGTGATCCTCCTCAGGCTTTATGGTAGAGAAAAGTCTCTTTGCCTTTATGTGGCTGGTTCCTCAACTTGACCCTGGTTCCGCTGGTCACGGAACACAGCATCGGTTCCCACTGGGATCTGCGCGAGGCTGCGTCAGGGAAGGGAGGAGGGGTCTCCAGTCCTTAGAAGCCACGCCAGGTGGCATCAGCCATGCAGCAGCTTAATGGTTGTTTGCTGAGCTGCCCGCAGCTCTGGGGGTTTCTCCCACTTCTACCCGGGGCCCGCGCCTCAGGGCCAGGGAAGGGGAGGCCCAGGGCTGCTCCTCGAGACGGGCCCGGGGCCCATTTTCCCCCCTTCCCCGCGGGAGGCTTGAACACCAAAAGGAAAGTTCCAGCCTCTCCCCGCAGCTTAAATATGCAAATTTCAGAAAGCGCTATTAGTCCAAATGGTTGTCCATCAACCCAGGTCAAACCACCACAAAGTGGAGAGAAAATACTCAATGCCAATGCCTACAGTTGTCCAAAGGCTGCAGGATTTCCCTCCTTTCCCACTTCTACCTCCTGCAAGTTCCTTCTGGATGCTTTATTCTGTGAGCCTTATGCCCTCTCTTCGTCTATATCTGTGTGTAAAAATAATTGATAAAAAACGGTAAGAAAATGAAAGAATTGTCTGGATGGAACACAAGCTAAACAGGAATGTTATGAGTAGTTTTATGTTAAACAGTTACTCTACTGAATCATGGAAAGCTACAGCTGTGACAGCTCAAAGCTAAGAAGGGAGCCATTTGGAAGTATTAAATAACTATAAAGTGAGGAGCTGAAGAAGCTATGGAGAGAAAGAGAAGTATGAGGGTACTTGCTGATAGGAGCTGTAGCTATAGGTGCCCTGGAGACAGCAATGATCCATCAACAACTTTCTAAAAGGGTAGAGGAAAAGGATTTTTTTTACATGCAACTTGTTCCAGATAAAAGGCACTTAGGATTTCTCATTGCAAAAAGTGACTTATGTGACAGCAGAAATAATTTGAACCCAGTCAGAAAGTATCTAAGAACTAGAACTTTATATCCCATTGCCAAAAAAAGACTGGAACCTCTGGTAGGAGACACATTTCAGGAACTGCCAGTAACTGGGGGTGGGATATATCCCTGGGGGTCATTTCTGCCTTGTTTTATTATAAACCCTTCAAATGCTGGGTAGTAAACACTTCTCTCAAATGGGCATCTCTTCAGAGCAGGAAAGCGTTCAGCTGAAACTGCCAAATACATCAAAAGACGTTTATTATCCTGTAATGAATGGTATATGTGAAGTGAACCAGAGGAGAAGAAAAGAATTACACAGCAAAATAGGTACTTACTGTACTATGAGTGAGTGTATAGTTAGGGAGCTTATATAAATTATAGTGTATTGGATTTCAGACAAGGTCACCAGATTTACCCAGCACAAGACTGATGAATTCAGAAGGAAATGAGAAATATTACTGCAGTGCAAAAAGCACTTCAATCCAGCCCGTACAATCCTTCCCTTTGCATGGAGCTGATTGTGTTACTAGTTTAGTCAGGGAATTTCAAAGTAGTCAGCGAGGTGCCCCACTGCCATTGAAAGTACCTCCCTTTGACAATACAAACCTTAACAACAACTGAGGCTTTATTTAACAAAACTCCTTTTTACATGTTTTTCTATCTCCCTGGTTTCTGGTTGCACCATCCTGATTTGATTGTATTACAGCATCTGTTTTCAAACTGGTTTTCTTAGTTCATGGAAGGAAAAGCACGAATATTACACAAATGGAAACTGCAGGTAGAATTCTTCCTTTGCAAGTTTTTAATTGGTTTGTGTTTGCCCTGAACAGATATAATAAACACCTTACAAGAAGCAATGGGCTGGATAAAACCTTCTTGTTTAATTCACAAGGCTTCATTTGGAGTTATAGGAAACTAAAGAAAGGACTCTGGTCAGTCATTTCCTTTCTTCTTTTTTTTTTTTTTTCTGATGGGTATTAAAAATGAAGGTACTAAGTTTGACAGCCTGGACAATTCAATAACTTAAAAAAGGACAAGAAATAAATACAGACATGCTATATCTCATTATGTTTCTGTCTTTTTAGTGGACAGTTCAGAACTATGACAATCTAAACAGATGGAGTACCTTAAGCAAAAGAGCACTTGTCAAACCCACTGTTGGGTTTGTGTGTTCCCAACCCATTTACGCATGTTGCTTTACAGATGATAATGGACAGCATCAATGTTCACACACAAAAGACATCAGTGCCCAGTCTTTTTTACAGAAGACTTGTGTGCAAACTGGGAATTTTTCAGATTTTCTGGGAGATGGACAGTTTTATGAGATCTCTGAGCTCTATCCAAGCCTTGAGATCCAAAAGGGAGTTTTTTAGATATCAAGAGTCTCCTCCAGCAGGGCACCAGCTCAGTACACGTGTGTTACATGATCAATAGGCCATGAACAGGAGATACCATTCCTCTGAATCTCAAAGGCAGCTCTCCCTTTTATCTTGGCCTCTGAAGCACCCTAGTCAGAGACACAGCTGTGCACAAAACCAAAGGCAAACAGCAACTGCTCTTTTTGATACACGAGGAAGTGACAGAAAGTTGCAGGGCCTGTCAACCTTCTCTGGTGAGCCAGCAAACACTGTGGTGCTTGACAGCCCTGCTTGCTGCTTAGAGCTGAGAGCAAATCCCAAGGTGCTGCAGACACTGCCTGGCTCTGCTCTTGAGTGGCATATCCTGCTACTCCAGTGGGCACTCAGCACCAGCCTGCGCTAGCAAATGCTCTGAGCCTTGCCACATCTTCCCCCAGAGAGCGAGTCGTCGAGTCTCCTGTAAATAATCTATTTGGAGATTACTTTTAGAGCAGGAATCTGTTCTGATCAAACTAAATTTTTGCTTTATGAGATATTAATTCACACAGCGATTCAATTTTTTCTCAAAACTTTTAGTCATCATACTTCATATTCTTCAAAGGTGATCTTACAGAAATATTTTGGTACTCTATTATAAATGACCTAACCTGCTTCCTCTTGGTCACTTTAATGAAGCTTAATGAGAATATCTTTTCACCTATACCTGGTCACACAAAGCTGTCTATCCAGATATATTTTGTAACTTATTTTGGCATGTAGAATTTACATGGAAAGAAGGAGGTTCTTGCCTTTTTATCTGCTCTCCTAAATCACAAAACCACTATTAAACTGTAAAAGGTTAATGAAGTCCAGACTTATCTGTCAGGTTCCAAAGTGGGAAAAATGTCAATTGCTGTTACTTAAAAATGTCATTAGCACATCCATTTAATTATATATGAGAGACATGGTTACCACAGAGACTCTTGGCTGCCAATTTGTGAGCAATGGAAAAATTTTTAGAAGTGAAGCTGGAAGTCCCTGACTGCCACCCTACCCACTCTTGCTGCCCCACCTCTGTGTGTGCACGCAAACACATCTATGTACATCATGATCATTACTGGTGAGTTTGAGTTACAAAGATACAGGTGAAAAAGTAAGGGAGAAAATATGTTTGGAAAAGGGCTGTTCAAAGCTCGTGGCTGGAAATGGCAGTTACTAACAATTTTGAATCTGGTCTCAGAACAGAATGTGGGAACTATGAATCCATGGGACTAAAGAGAAGAACCCTACCTTCTTGATTCAGCTAGTGTTCTTTCAGATTTATCCACCAGGATACACATGGGTGGCCAGTACTCTTTCCATGCAAGACTGCTCATTGTGCATGGCAGCAGTAGGGTTGCAGCTGGTGGGGGCTGTTCTGTCGAGGCTTGCATGTCTTACATTTGTCCAAAGCAGGAGGGCTACATTTCTGACTGACGTGACATTTTGCAAGCAGACAGGTTTTGGTTTCAAAAGTTAGCTTCCTTACCACAGGAAAACCAATGATTTCAGTTAACCAGACAAGAACACAGAAAAGGTTGTTACCCTTGGTTTGGAAAGAAATCTACTTATTGAATATTTTCAGGCTTCAGAAGACTTCAATGCTTTTTAAAGACAATCCTTTGCTATTTTTCAGCTTTTCTCTACTATGCTGTTCTCCTCACTGTACCAAGAAGAACCATAGAAGAGAGTTGAAAGGGACCCATAAGTATCATTAAAATCTGGCTCCTGTCCCTGCACAGGACAGCCCCAAGAGCCACATCGTGCCTGAGAGCATTGCCCAAACACTTCTCAAACCCTGCCAGTGTTGGGGCTGTGACCACTTCCCTGAGGAGCCTGTTCTAATGTCCAAACAGCCTCTGAGTGAAGAACCTTTCTTCTCCTAATATCCAACCTAAACCTCCCCTGCCATAACTTCAGGGCATTCGCAGGGCTCCTAATATCGTCACCACAGAGAAGAGATCAGTGTCCGCCCTTCCTCTTCCCCTCATGATGGACTTGTAAACTGCAATGAGGTCTTCCCTCCCTTTGTTTCCTGGCTGAACAAGCCAAGTGACCTCCTCTGTCCTCATATAGCTGCTCTTCGGACCCTTCACCATCTTTGTAGTAGTAATTTCTTGAAAAATTTCTAGCAAAATGAGAAGTCCGTCCTGTACCTAAGCAAAATCTGCAGACTTTAAACTCTATCTAAGTTAAAAAGACAAATATATATGTGAGAAGTCTATAGAAGTCTTTCTTGAAATGCCAGATCCAAATCTGGACTCTGACTTCTGTCCTAGCTCCAGCTGGTGTTTCCCAGTATAACTCTGTTTTCAGTTGCTTTTACTTTCGTCAAACTTGAATGAAGCTGAAAATGTAAATCACCTAGCCCTTGTGCTATTCAACAGTACCATAATGATGGCAGGATTTTTTGGATTGTGACATCTGTGCAGAATCATGTCTGCTGCTTGGTGCTGTGGTTGCTGTCAGCTCTGTGTCACCGTGATGCTGCAGGCAATACAGGGGAGCCCCCTCACTGCAGCCCAGTTTTGTACTATAGTTTACACACATTCCAAGTGTATTTTCTGGAACTGGGAGCAGGTGCAGCCCTGCTGCAGAGATAGCCGATCTGTAGCTCTTGTATGGTGCAGCTTAGAAACAGTCCTGGTGCAGCTCTGGCACCACAGTAGTGCTGTTGAGCTGTGCTCATGCAAAGGTGCTGCCCTGCTCTGACCCTTGCCTGCAGGCACAGCACACCAGCCTGGCTGCAGGGAGGATGTAATCCCGCATCATCATCCCTCACCAGGGCATCCTCTGCCCCTGCAGTAGCTCCAGTCTAGAAGTAGCCCACATAAGGGTGCCACATGCCCTGCAGGGGTAGGAAAGTTGGTTACAGCTATGGGTTAGGGAGAGTAATGTACCCAGAGAGTTAGAGTTTTCACTTAAGAAAGATAATTTTTCACTTAAGATTTTTACTTACTAGAATCACTTACAGTCTTTTTTTTTTATAGACTAAATACTGAAAACGGTCCCTATCAAAAGGCACTCTTCTTATGGAGGAGGAGGGGTTTTCTTCCAAAGGATATTTCCTTTTACCCCACTGAAGAAGGGGCACAGTAATCTACTATTTCTCTTTCTAATCTTTCTGTTTAGAAAACCTAGGTGACATTAGGGTCAAGCTATTCTTCAGTGACAGCTGGCTGGCATGATCACCGTGTCATACTACCTGCCTCATTTTCTGTTGGTGACTGAAAACCCTGGAGAGGGTAATTGGAGTTGACCATGGGAACGTTTTCATTGTAACTGAAGAGAGCCATTACAGCTTCGCTATTGAATATACTTGTTTCATCTCACTGGGTATGCTATGAAAATACATATTGGCTTGGGGTTGTTTTCTGTTCCAAGTGCTAGCTTTTCCCCCTTTTTTGATTATGTTTTGCTGTGGACAAATTTAACGGAATGTGACACCACATAATAGTGTAGTGTCATGTTGCTTTAATGGCCTCTGGCTCCCAGCTCTTCCCACCCAGCATCTCTTTATCTTTTATTGGTAAATTACACACTCATGTAAAATCAGAATTTTGTCCTCTGAAGCAAATTTAATGGTGTGTCTGTAAGTGGATTTTGTTCTCAAGCAGAATATTGTAATCTTTGAGACCCTGGATTCCCATGACTTTAAAAAATTTTTTGTAAAAATGGGTTTGCAGTCTGAAAGCTCAATACTGGGAGCAGATAGGTGTCTTAGGCAAAGTGAGAAGAACACCAGTTGCATGAATTCCGTATTTAAGTGAAAAGAACGTGGGTAATAATCACCAGATCCTCTTTCCTCCCTCTCAGTAATGAAGTATTTTGTACCGCTCAATAGCAAATCTCACAGACTTGCAAAACACCATATACCTTGATTTGGTGATGAATAAAATCAATTTTTATGCCATTAGTTAAAAGCACTAATTCAGGCTTTTAGTGTTTCAGGGTTTTATTTCTTGTCTTCTCTAGAAAAGTTCATTTATTAATGGGATTGCACATTGAGGACAGAAATTATGACTTGCATTATTCTCATTGTTCTGTTTGTTCTCACTTCTTGTATTTTCTGAGAAATCTACAGCACACACTAATGACAGCAGTTCCTTTTCAATAAGAAACAGACCTTTTGAGAATTCATAGTTAAAGCATACAAAGGAACAGTGTGTTGAGAGTTCTCTTTCCATCTTCAGTTGCTATATTTATCTTCTCAAATCCTTTGTATATCAATGAAGTAGAAGAAAAAAATTATAAAAATAGGTCTTTCACTTTATCAACTCAACTGGTGTATGATAACATGCATAGGTAGGGTATGAGTCCATTTCTTTCTTTCAGTGCCCCTGTTTGGGGAAGAAAATGTTCCTTCTTTGGGTAATAACTATTTTGAGCTCTGGCACAGAACTCAGATTCTTAAGAGATCATTTATATTACAAAGACTCACTCTGTACTTCCTCAGTGCTTAGAGGCACATTTCAGCTTCCAAACCAAAATCTTTTTACGGTTTTTTAAAACGAATTATGGGTTTTACTTAGAGTTTTTAAAAAGAAGAAAAAATCATGTATGAAAGAAAAATTAATATACTAATCTTTCTAAAACAGAGAGAAAGTTGTTCCATTCTGCTCTACTTCTCCAACAGTTCTCTGAAATATATTTGACCCTCACACAGTGTCTCTGTAAAAGGGATTGTATTTCTTAAAGCCAAATGGGAAAATGATTCATAACATCCTATTCAAGATGACAACTGGGCTGATGGTCTAGCTAACTACATATCTATTTCCAAATGTACTAAATTTAAATGGATGTAATCACAGTTTTTAGTACATACGTGATGTTGCATGATGGCCAGACAGATTAGATACATTCTTGCCATAGAAGAGTCTACTGCATGAGGCAGTGTTTATTCAGACAGCTTAGACCACCCTATTCAGCCTTTTTGCGTAGATGTTCAGTTCTCTTGTAGGCCAGGGACTGTTTTCAATAAAGCTGATGAAGATTTCACTCAAAAAATAAGGATACAACATGGCAAATGTCCAGCCATATTATGAAAGGGTTTTCTATTCTAATGCCTGAAAGAAGAATTTTGATCTTCAGTATTGATTTGGTAAATTTTCAAGTATTCTATTTGACCTTTCATAAAAGATGTAGTGCTCTTTTTGAGCTGATATGTTATCAAGGTGGAAAACTGTTTGTCCTTCTTAAATAACCAAAGGAAAGAATGAACCTCCTGTACTGCAGATAAATATAGTTCAATGGGACAAGAATAGGAGGAAGAGAATCTGTTTGGAAGTATTTTAAGACATCCTTTCTTTTCCATTATTAGTGCTTGATTCCTGTCATTTTAATTGACTTTAATAATTGATGTACATCCAGTTTGGTGCTCTGAGTCATGTTTATAAAGTTTCGTCTTCATGCTGTTATGTGCTTTCAGTTTTTGAGAAAAGCACTTGACTCTGCCAGGGAGTACCCTGTTCCCAATGAACTGTGTGAGATATGTTTGCCATGGGCCACTGCCCCTGGCAGAGCAAGTCCTGCTGCTCTGCAAGTGTGACTGCAGGTAGAAGAAGGGTAAAGCAACAACAAAACAAGAAAAGGAGAATAAAACACACAGAAGCTATTACATATTTTCCTGGGGAAAGGTGCTTAGGGAGGAAGCTGAGATGCTACAGGAGCCCTTTCAGGAGATGCAAATCAATGAGAGTGATGGATAACTTGTCCACAAACTATATTTAGGGAAAGAGAAATTGTACAAATGAATTTAGCAAAAAAAAATTTAAGCAAATTTAGCTCTTCTAACTAAGCTCAGTGATCACAGGTTTGATTTTTCCCCTCTATTATTCTGGTTGATAGTTTCCTACTCCTTACATGAGGTTCAGCATGACTGGATCTTTGTGTGGACCTGGATGGCCAAGTGAAATTTCAATAATTGTGTGTTGGTGCATGGAAATAATCATTTTACCACCCAGGAGATAGCTACTTGCAGAAATATCCAGATGTTATGCAACAAACTTAAAATAACAAATAGCTTTTCTCTTGCATAAACATATACCTGTGGCCATTTCTCAGAAGTATTTTAAATAGTATAAAACCCTGTGTCTTCTTCTGGGGAAGTCTTTCCTACTGTTTTAATATTCAATGCCTATTGTCTAAGTAGCTTCTACCTACTGTTCTCATACACCTAAAGGACTCTATGTGTGCAAGCCAGGTGGCTACAGGAGCAAACCAGCACATGAGAGACACTGCCAGATCCCATCAGAAAAGTCTCTGTACTTCCAGCTGAACCAGGCTTAAAGAGGTGTGAGTTATGTTTCTAATTTTATTACTTTATTGACTTCCACTTGGGAACTGTCAGTCAGAGCCATACTGCCTAAAAGACAGGAGAGGCTTCATGCTGATCTGAGAACCTGTGCAAAACATCTGCCCAAGGAGATGGAAAGCTGAAATGCTGTCAGGTAAAGAAATGTACTGCTGGTATGCACAAGGCATTGTAAAAACTGTGCCTTAGAAATTTGTTACTGGTTTAATCCCAGCTTGAAACCAAGTACCGTGCTGCCACTCACTCACTTTTCCCTGGTGGGGTAGGAAGAAAATCACAGAATCACAGAATCATAGAATCTTAAGGGATTGGAGTGGACCTTAAAGATCATCTAGTCCCAAATCCCCTTCCATGGGCAAGGATATCTCCAACTAGACCAGGCTGCTCAAGGTCTTATCCTATCTGGCTTTGAACACTGCCAGGGTTGGGGCATCCACACCTCCCTGGGCAACCTCTTCCAGCATCTCACCATCCTCACAAGTAAAAAATTTCTTCCTAAAATCTAGCCTGAATTTGATGAGTAAAACTGGGAAAACTCATGGTTGATACAAAGGTGCTATACTAATTGAAATAAAGTAAAAATAATAGTAAAATGAAAATAATAACAATAATAAGTATAATGAAAAAAGGAAGGGAGAGAGGGAGGAATAAAACCCCAGAAAGACAAGTGATGCACAATACCATTGCTTCACCAGCTGCTAACTGATATCCAGCCTGTTCCCAAGCAGCAATCTGCAGCTCCTGGCCAACTCCCCCAGCTAATACACTGAGCATGATGTCCTATGGTATGGAATATCCCTTTGGCCAGTTCGGGTTGGTTTTCCTGGCTGTGCTCCCTCCCAGATTCTTGTGCACCTGCTCACTGCGAGAGCATGGGAAACTGAAAAGTCCTTGGCTACGGAGCAACAACTAAAACATCAGTGCATTATCAACATTATTCTCTCACTAAATCCAAAACACAGCACTGTACCGGCTACTAAGAAGAAAATGGACTCTATCATAGTGAAAACCAGGACAGTGGGAAACACAAGTAGAGACACCTTTGTGTGAGAGATGGATACAGCTCTAAATGTATCACTGTTGCACCATCTGCACATCACTCATAACTGCTTAACTTGGAAATAGTTTGGAAATAAAAATCTTCATACAAATAATAAATAAAAGGCCTTTCTGTTAATGTTACTTCTTTCATTGCTTGGGTCCTCCAAAGTTCTGCTAATACTACATTTCAGGGGCAAAAGGTACTCTTCTGGGAGGGGTGTCCCTTCTAATACAGCTATTTTTGTGTGAAGTAAATACTCCCATTTTATGTAAAGATTTGGAGATATGAGGGGTTTGCCTTCTAGTATTAATTTACAGGTAGTTTAAATCACTTCTGTCTCAGTTCTGGATTATTTTATGAAATTAATTAAATTTAAAAGGTCATCTGAATCACAAGGCTGTAATCTAGAATTTCAGATGCTCAAATTCTAAAAATTTTAGAAATATGTTTGGTGGTTTAGGTTTTGGGATTCTTTTTTTTTTGGTTGCTCGCTTGCACACTTGGCTTTGTATTTTTCAGCACAAACGTAGTGCAGATGGATGCTTTGCAAATGTCTCTATGGTATTTGGGAAGGTATCTAAACACTGGTCAATGCAAATCCATTGTTTAAGATTGCAGAGCATGAGATGCTGTTTAGCTCACAGTGTATAGCTGTTAGCTGTGGAAACCTATTTCAAAAGGAAAAGGAAAAGACTACAGGGGAAAAAAATCCTCCTGTAACAGGTGTGCTCCAAACCACGTGGGTGTTACTGTGAAATACCTGGATCTCATCTGAGTGTTGATATGAGGCCAAGATGAGTATTTGGGACCACGAGCTACAGAAACATGACCCTTCACACTGTTTCTCAAGTCTGAAATACAGACCAGTGCTTACCTATTTTCTTTTAAACCCACCAATGCCCATTTTGTTCTGCTGTTTGGATAGTCCGTCTGTGATTCCAGCTCATGCCCTGGTAACAGAGAAAATGTACCTGTACACCTGTGCATCAGGTGAACACGAACTCTTCTGCATCATCTACACAAATAAAATGTGGCATATTCTATCTCAAGTTAGATACATCCTTGAAACATCAAGGTCAGTAGCAATTGCTTTGTGCTTCATGTAGGATCAGTGGAGAGGAACAATCATTGCGGGAGGTCACTCTGGTTTTCACATCTGAAGGCTCTACAGACATGCTTGTCTCTCTTGCTTGCCAGGCTCTCCACTGCCAGTTACTTAGGTACTCCTTCCAAGAGATGTTGGTTCGAGAATTTGGAGGCAAACCTGATTACAAAACCTGAGGCATGGCTATGAGTGGGAATACCAGTAAAAGTTTTCTGAAATATTCGTTATATTTTCTGTGGCTGATTCCTGGTGTTGATTTTTATTTCTAAACGAGAGAAAAAGATTGAAATGACTACCCCTGTATTTCCAATAGGCATTGTTCTCTTCTCTTAAAAAGTCCTTTCACGCTGTTCTGTTTCTGAATTCACTGGAAATGAGCATTTGGGGTATGTCAGCAGAGGAAAAAGAAGAATGAGGTGCTAAATGTAACACATTTAAATGCAGATGTGCTAGATACCTGCTTGCCTCAGTGGGAATTATATATTCCCTCAATTACAACTGTGTGAGAACACACAGGACATCTGCTTCTCTGTAAATCACTTTTATACTACGATCATTTGATTAAATGGGATTTTGTGTAAAGACCCGTTCTTGAATGATTAAGAGGAAGGTATGAATAGTTTCTCTGGTACATAGCACTACTTGCTGTGTGCTTTTCATGGTGCACATGTTAGGGGGCTGCTGAATCTGGCAAACTGGCAGAGGTGAAGCTGCCACATCTCCATGGAACCAGTAACAGGGCTGAGCACATATTCCTGGCAGGCACACACAGCGCGGACACATTACACACGTGTGTCTGGGAAGACACAATAAAGACGTTCTCACGCCTGCCAGGTTCAGCAGAAAGGAGGGAATAATCTTTATTATTGACATATCTCACATTCTTATACACGTCTCAACTCCACAAGGGATTGGAGGACATGTCACTTCCTTCTCAATCCCACTGGAGAAGAAAGATGCTCATCAAAGTTTTCTTATCACAAAAGGAATGAAAAACAGAAAATGCCGTTAAGGAAACATTGGCTATTATTTACATGAAACTGTGTGAAAGAATCTGACTCCAAGGTTAAAAACAGAAGGCTGAGCAAAAACCAGGGCAACACACATGCATACAGACATAGACAGCCACAGAGAGAACACAGACAGAATTGTGTCTGTGCTCCACACGTGAGGCTTGGCCCAACCCTTTATGCCTAGGATGGGTGGCAGAGCAGTGTGTGAGAGGCAGGGGCTGCACCAAAGGGGACTGAAGAAAGAGTTTCAAGGGTTGGTGTTTGAGTTGTGATGGGTCTTCAAGACTGATAGTGCATCTTCATCTACATTGTCATCCATGTTCTTTAAATAATCAGCTGCTGGCCTTTTAGCTTCCATTTATCCAGTCATCACTGACAGGAATTTCAATATATGATAAATTGCACGTACCACATTAAGCAGAACTGATAAATTAATGAAAAAATGGTTTGGGAGACTGTTGACTGAATAAGAATCTGATTAGCCTATACCTGCCCTCTTATTATTCATTGCTTATATATGCTCCAACAACTGAAAATGTGGTGTAGATAACTATTTTAAGAAAGTAAATTTCAGACTTTTAATCACAATTACTAACAGCAAGAAGTTATTCTATCATTCAAATTTTGTTGAAGCAGAAGTAATTTGTTTTTTAACAACAGGTTTCTGTAGCAATACCTATGCTGAAGGTGCTGAAGCTCTGCCCACATCAGAAGCATGATATTTTTTTCAGTTCTGGTGTATGAGAAAAGGAAAGCTGCTTCCCATCATTGCCAGATGAAATACTTGCAGTCATAGCTCCAGTGATAGGGCAACATCAAGTGACTTTTAAAGTGACTAATGACAAAGCAGAAGTGTTTTGATTAAATCCAGCTTTGATTAAGCTCTTGAATAGTTGCTATGATCAATTTATGAATAATCCAGGGATCAAAGAGAATCATGAATATGCTTGGTCTAACCCTTCCAAGTAACAAATATAACAGTACAAAGCAGAATCAGGAACAATTTGTGAACAGAGAAGTGTTTAATCTGTCAGTTAACTGGTCATAGTGAGTAACATGACCAGCTCTGATGGCAAAGAGAGACAGAGCACTTTCAAAAAAGAAAAATCCTTTTTTTTTTTTTTTTTCCGGCAGGATCCAAGAGAAATCTGAGAGAGCCACATTAAAAAGCATAGTTGAAACAACCTCGTGAAGAATACATCATTACTGCTGCAACACTGGCAGCCTAAGGAACTACTGAGCAGAGGTCAGAAGGATACAGCTCCAGGGCAGAGCTGCCAGGGAAGAGGTCCTGAGCAGACCCATAGACCTCTGACAGGCCCTGAGTCTGCCTCTGAGCCTGGGGAAGCATGACTTGAGGCCTTTGAAGCTTTCCTTGGCTTCATCTGGGCTTCATTCAGCCTTCCTCAGTGCAGTCTTTCTTCCTCGTGCTCTTCCTCCAGTATTAGCTGGATTTCAGGGGTAAAGACTAGTCATGAAACTGATATGTAAGGACTGTCCTTACATAAAATCCCCAGACATATCCATTGCTGTATGATAGTACAGGATACCCAGTGATAAAAATCTTGGACAGAGCAGAGACAAGGGAGGGCAGACAAAGGCAAAAGTGAGGCATTTCTAACTTCAGAGTTAATTTTCAAATGGCTCAGTGCATCTTAACTTACCCACAAACAACACTGTCAACTATTTCTTTTTTTTTTTTTTTTTGTAAAAAAACTCCACTCTTACTCTAAATGGAAACATACAACTGACTAAAGAATTAAAATGCAGCACCAACAACAATCATCATATAATCCCTAAAATATAGCAACAATCTCAGCTCAAATCCTCTCTGAAGCAAGTTTTACCCCAGAGAGGGAGGAAATCCAGAGACATCACAAAGGCCATTAGGACATAGTTTCTGGCATATGCAAGCATGCAAATAACAGCTCATGAGGTCTGAAATTGCCAGCAGGTATCTCTGGATGATATTGGACACGATTGAATGCATAATACTTCCGGATGAAAGCATATAACTACAGAAGAAATATGTTCCAAGATAGATCCCTGGCAGGACTTTGAAATTACTTACCACTGGAAATGTTGTAAGTATTTAGTTTCTGAAACAAAAGCCTCAGCTCAGATGTCTAAAATGCTTTTGGGAAGTGCAACCCTATGAGGTTAGGAAGCAAAAGTAAATCACTGGGCAGCAGATATAAACAGGTCGCTTTGGACTGTGCCATGACAATTTTACTGCTCTATTGCAAACCTGGGATGAGCTCTTGTTTTTATTGTAGTTTTTGCCTTTTCAAGCTCTAGGTTCAAAGTTTGCAGTCATAGTTTTGTCAGAGCCAAAAAGCCCTCTGGATAAAATACATAGGCATAGTTCTGGCTTCTAGAGATTGTGAAATTCAGTTTCTGGTTTATTACTGTAAGATTTCTTGAATCTCTGAACAGTTACTTAGTCACATCTTCATCCAAGGCTAATTGTACCCTGACAAAGTTCTTCATGAAAGGGAAGGATAAATGGTTCCTTAGCCTCCTGTTTGTCTCCGCAGATACAGCCAACCTGCTTTTCACTAGGGTCTTTACAGACTTCCACTGAGGTTTTGGCTACTATTGTACCTCTTCTCCTAATGAAATATGCCCTGCACTTGGGCCATGTATTTACAGTTGCATTTTGCTTACTGGTAGTCCTTTCTCCTCAGTGAAAGTGTGTGACACTGCTGAGCATGAAGTGCTACTGAATTTTTACTACTTTTTATCCATCCTTGTTAAAAGTAGAATGCAGGATGAATAGTAGAATGGATGTATTCATTCCTTCAAGGCTTAAAAAAAATAGGATTTCTCTGATTCATGTGTATGTTGAAAACTCTGAGGAGTGTGAGGTGGTGTGGTTAAGAGCCTGCATATGGTTCTTGCTGTGACATCCCAGCACCTACAGGGTGGGGGACCAGCAGGCGAGAAGTGCAGTGTGGGCAGCTCCTCTTCTTCTGCAGGAAAAGCTCCTGGAAGGAGGCCTAAGCATATGAACAAAATGCATAGCGATTGCTCAGGAATTGCCCCAGACTTACATTTCTGCACCAACACTTCCACCAATATTGTGGTGGTTCTGCAGCTCCTCTCCTGCCCCTCTCATTCACACGGTTCTGGTAGCTGCAGTCCTGCCTGCAAACAAAACCTGGCCTGCACAAGAGAGGAAATCAGTGATAATGGGATATGGTGCGTGTGGGATTGTAGGGCCTGTTGGCTTTACATCAGTAAAAGTACCATTGCCTTTGCTCACATGATTCAAAATCTGAGAGTAGTTACAACTTGCTTCTCTAGTAAGAAAACTAGAAGGAAAATGTCAACAGAAAATACCACACAGGCTTCAAGAGGCAGTGCATGACATTTTTTCCCGATACAGATATTACTGGGTTTGGTATACTGGGACCTTAGAAGTCCCTCACAATTAAAAAGCTTCATCTGTGTGTGAGATTTCATCTGCCTTCCTTTGTTTGCTCGGGGACTTTTCATACCATTCAACTTTAAAACTGTGCCTTCCTCCTCCCTTCCTAATTAACCCCCTACATAAACACCAAGAGGAGCCTGAGGAATGTGGGAACACAGCTATTTTTGTGTTCATAAAGACGTAGGGAAGGCAGAATTAAAACATGCTGACATATGCACATCACAGCAACTGCTTTCTCTGCATGATCCCAAGGTGTCTGATAGCAATTTTTGACCTTCAAAGATTTAGGCACTTTTATCAGATTAAAAATTTTCCTCACCCAATGAAGAATTTACACTAGGAAATGTTTGCTGGAGTACCAACATACTTTCTGTGAGTTTGCTTTGTGGTATGTTGCTTACGTGGTGTGTCAGGCCAGCTCTAATCAGTTTTCCATGTTTAACATTACATGACTTTCAACTTCTATCTCTTTCTGAAGACAGAAATCTTGGAAATACATTTGCTTTGTTAAATTAAAAAATAAGTTTGTATGACATAACATTAAAAATATACCTTAAAATGAGATGCAGATATAGAAACTTTTAATAGGAGTCACAATGACTTTCAGAAGCTCTGAACGGGATGCCCTGGGACACATTTCAGCCTCTGTGCCAGTTGCTCTTGCAGCTCTTTGGTGACACTGTAACCACCCAGAGTTTCCAATTTTCTGCGGTTGCAAACTTGTATCAAACAATAAATAGCAATCGTCCTCTTCAGAGCACAACTCAAACGAATCTCAATTCACCAGTAGAATCTTCTTCCTTTTAAAATTTACAGCAAATTTTACTTGATTTTTGCCTCTTCCCTTCTGCCTATATAACCAGGACGATAACATGATTGCAGATGGTTTTTGACATCTGCTGATCAAGCCTCATTTTGCCTCTTTGCCCCTGTTTTGCAACATTTTGGTCAGTGTAACCAACCAACTGAATTGTGAAACAGGAGGAAGGGCTATGCAGGAAAAGAACAGAGCCAAGGCAACTTTGGCCTAGCAGTGCTCACAGAAACAAGCCTTATTATGAAATACAAATGAATGTCATGAGAGCAAATTACATTATCTTTGCTGAGGTATTTTTGGAGATATTTCCTTAGTGATCCTATTTTACCTACAGTCTGAGGATGCTGATGTCTGAAATTAGACAAATATCTTATCCAATCCATTTTTCTTTCTAATTAATCTGCGTAAACATGCAGTCTCTAATTTCTCCTGACTGTGCAATCATGCCACATTGGTCTTACCTTCAGTTCTAGAATCCACTATGTGGCAGCTGTGTCAGAAGAGATAGATGAATTTTGGAAAAAATGAGATTGAAAATCAGGGATTTAAAATTTTAATTAATCCAGTTTGACTATAGAGCCAAGCTTGCAGAAAACACACATTTCTGCAATAGGCAGGGAAAAAAGAAAAAAAAAAAAGAAAAAAGGAGGGTCAGAAATACTAATTTAGGTAGGGCATTAAATTTGGAAAGAAAATGGAAACTATTGATCTGCTAATATTTTTGCCTTAGGAATGTTTTGAGCATAGAGTGCAATTACAAATACATACAGTATTTCAGTCCAGTACCATCTTCTTCACTAATATGAATGCATCTAAATGAAATGAAAGAACAACAGTAACAAATGCAGGATTTGTATTTCACAGCGTTTGAGTGCTACATTTGCTATCGACACAGCAACTCTGAGTCAGTCAAACCACGACTTAGTGAGTGGCATCTTAAATGAAAGATAGTAACAGCCAAAATGAAGACATCCAAAACCCAGTGTGCAGTGCATACCCATCGCAGCATGACTCCTATGTTATGTATCTAGAATGTTCTGTCTACTTTACTGAAATGGACTGATGTTCCTTGCTAATGTGGGAGGTGGCAACATGTAAAACATTTGTTTTTTCTGATAAAATATACAGCAAAATATGTGAGCTAGTTTTGTAAATTACAAAAAAAAAAAAAAAAAAAAA
>VYXC01012975.1:391572-508311 GCA_013397175.1 Platysteira castanea | reverse complement strand
AAAAAAAAAAAAAAGAAAATCCTAATTGCTTAAAGATTACTTGAAAGATGGAGGCATCTGTAAAATGCAGTTCCTTCTGCGGTCAGAGAGATTAGAAAATATGCAGTTAGAATGACATCAACAAGAAGGAAAGTGGAGATAGATTCAAATGTATCTAAACTAGCCTAAATGATTTAACAGAAATGTAGTTGATTCATTACCACCTTGCACTTTTTCCTTATGTAGCTCTCTCCCCTTCATATGAGGTAACCATTGAGATTCAGCATTTTCAGTGTGCTGAGCCTCACATCATCCAATGATACACCTCACATCAGAAAAATAACATTATGCCTTTATATAGGACAATCCTCCAGGCTGAAGCACACGATCAACTTGATTTGGTTTACAGAGCTATGGTGCGTCAGCTCAGCTCTATAGCTGACTGCATCTAAGATCTAAACTTCCAGCAAACTCAAGGTAGGATGTATAAGCTCCAGCCACGTTGTGGGGAAGAGAGATGTTCCGTGTTCAGTGGAGAAGGAAAGTTCCTCATGTACTAATGTACACTTGAAAGACTGTATGTAGTAAAACTTACAAAACTTGTATTCACAAGGAATATTTGCAAAATTCCTGGAAATGCCTGCCAAACTCATTCAAGTCCCATAAAAGTGCTGGTTAATAAAGGATCAGTCTGCCTGCTCTGTCTCATCAGGTGTCAGGTGAATTTGCTAGGCTCTATCAGACACCTGTGGTGGCAGTCTTTTGTATGATGTCAACTCTCTGCCCATTGGAGCACCCATCAGGACACAGGGAACTTCAGTTCTCAGACAGTCACAATGTGGAGACAAAAGCAGTGGGTTTATGAAATTCTTGTTGTATCCTGGATGTGTAGAAGTGGCATATACAGGTAAAATAGAAAGAAGTTTCTTTATGGGTTAGGCCAGGAGGATAATAGGGTTCTAGTTCCTTCTGCCTTGATTATTTGTACTTTCAATTTGGGGAGTGTCTATCAATTGTAATGGTAGGAATACTCTTTTATATTTTATTCTATTCCTTATACAAAAAGCATTTTATTTGGTATAGCTACTGGCAGTCACAGGCAGTTGCTCTTTTGTCAGCTGCTCCTTATGGAAGAACTTTTCCCTGTATCCTGTTTTGGTTTATAGCACTTTTCCGTCAAACATGACTTTATCTAATTTCATTTACCTAAGACTGGAGCTTTTCTAAAAGTTGATGTCCCTCTTAGTTACAGGTTAAAAGTTACCAGACAGTTGCAGCTATAGAAATGCAGTCACTCAAAAAGTTAGCACGTTTGATAGGCACTACTCTCTACCAGACAGGCAAGTACTAACCACTGCCACTCTCTAAAGGATGGTCAGATGAATAACAAGGAGTTGAGCAGGCCCTTGCACAGGCATTTGGACTGGTTCATTCCAGTTGCCTACAGAGGCAACCCAGGAGTTATACCAATGTTGGCACTCCAGCTCTGCTTCCATTTGATCCCAGGAGGCTACTATTTTTTGAAAGTGGTGCTGAATGACAGCCTCAGTGGCCCAGTTACTGAAATTAAACAGATGATCTGTGTCTCACATATTTATGCATGAAAAGTCTGCTCCAGTCACGTGTTTACAGTACTTTGCTAGGTAATTTCTAATTCAATGCCTACAGTTTGCAGATATCTCATTACATCAGTAATAATTGCTGCTAAATCTCTATTATTTTTATTCTGTTTTGACTGGTGATGATTGAGTCAGATTCCTTTAGATTATTTAATGAAATGCTGAAATGAATCTATATAATAATAAGTTACTAGAGAGACTTTCAGAGGAATTTAAAAGTCACATGGGTCTGGCTTCAGGGATGATATACATGGTGGAAGAAGGAGCTGTAAAGGACAGCTGCCATACTTAGGAAGATCTGTAGGGTTGGTAAAAGGCAGTGAAACCAAGTTTCAGAGTGAATCATTCAGGCTGTGAAATAAGCAGTAGACACTGTGACAGAAACCATGAGCTCTTTGCCAAAGCACATATAAAGATACCATCTAGATTTTAGCCCAAGGACAAGTTTTAACTGATACCAGCCACAGAGGGGCAGGTAAGGGGCTGTTAAAAAACTTCCTGCCTCTCATGGTAGAGGGGATGTCTGCAGGCTGGCATATCCCTTCACATAATAAGGGGGAGCTGTAAAAAATAAGTGGTCACTGGGTGGATAAAGACATTGCAGGCTGTACAGCACCTACACCTTCAGGACCTCTGCAGACTTCTAATATGCACCACAAGCCCCCTAGTCAAATAAGTGAATGTTCCACCATATTAATGTTTCCCGCATATTAATGTCAGGATGTTCTTGAGCCCTTTTCTGTAAGGAGGGATTATTTATTTAAAAAAAAAACAAAAAACAACAACAACAAAACCCACAGCAGATTAAAACATGGGATAAAAACTACAACTCTGTTTTTAAAGACATCAGAAATGTGATGAGCACTGCTGTCCTATGGAGAAAGGGTATACAAGTATGTCTGCATAACAGAAGACGAGGTTACCAGGGGTTGCTGAGTATATGAGGCCTGCAGCCCTACAGAGTAACAAAACTGCAGTTTAAAAGGATAAATAGTTCTTGTGAAAAAGAAATGTATTTCAAATTGAAGAAGACACCTATTTTCTTCCATTTGAGTCTTATTATTTTTAGCTAACCTTGGTTGTCATTAGTCACAAAATAAATTAATCTATAAAATTTGCTAAATCTGCATTTGATATGGATTGTATCTATAAAAAGCTCAAGAAGAGATACATTTTCTTCCCTCATGCTGTATCTGTCACTCCACTGATTTGGAGATAGCTCTAATGTGGTCTGGGTATAGATTTGAAATGGAAGACAAGTGGAAGGTGTTTGTGGTTTTTTTCAAGGAATATGGCACCTTCCTATTTATTTGTACATTTCCAGAGAGGCAATAAATTAGATAGACTCTCTCATCTGTATTTTTCTGTCCATTCCTCCAGGCTAAGTGCTGCTATCAGATCTTCATGCCACAGTCTCTTCCCTTGGCTGTCCTAGCTAATCCGGGAAACAGTGGCTGATTTAGTACCCAGACTGTCATTTGCAGAGCAGACCAAAGGTGGAGGAGTTAACCTGTGATTCTCCTTGCACTGCTCTGCCAGCTACAAAGCAGCTCCTTCTGTCCAAGGGCCTCCTTCTGTCACGGCTGCCACTGCTGGGAAACAAACTGAGCTTCTAGTGCAGTTCTCCCATTTGTATAAAAGCTGACCTGCTGGGAGATGTATCATTTTGCATGTCTGACACACAGCCTTGTAGCAGGTGGCTTTGAAGTAACCTTTTTGATAGTTACTCTTTTTTATGAGTCTCTGTTTGTAAGTTGAAATAGTAATGAAAGAAATAGAATGGCAAAACTAAAAGACAAGGACTGTTATTCAGACTTTTTCAAGTACTTATATGTTAGTTTAAATGTTTTAAATTGTT
The DNA here is from genome assembly GCA_013397175.1 of Platysteira castanea. Taxonomy (NCBI): domain Eukaryota; kingdom Metazoa; phylum Chordata; class Aves; order Passeriformes; genus Platysteira; species Platysteira castanea. Next base: position 504,855 of record VYXC01012975.1, on the reverse strand, counting down.
TGAACAGGTAGACCTTGATACACATAAACCAGCAACTCTTTTGGTATCCGAATTGCTTTGTTGCCATCAAGTGGTTTAAGGAGGCAATTCACAGCAGCATGGTTTGATAAATCAAAGGAATTGAAGTTACACCAAATCAGCCAAAATTAAGAAAAGTTGATTCAAAATGCAAACAAATTGTGTGGCAGCTTTTCTTTGGAATGACATTGAATGATTCTGATGCTAGTGAACATCTTGCTCCAGTCATAGTGATTAGAAACAACTGCTACTGTAAGAGAAAATGCCATTTATTTATTTATTCTTTCCGTTTCTTGGCCAAGCACTAGACTTGGGAGGTATTTGTTTGCAAGAAGTTTAACATGAGCCAGCAGTGTGCACTCCCAGCCCAGAAAGCCAATTGTACCCTGGGCTACATCAGAAGCAGCATGGCCAGCAGGGCAAGGGAAGTGATTCTTCACCTCTATTCCACTGTCATGAGACCCCACCTGGAGTGCTGAGCCCAGCTCTTGGGTCCCCAACATCAGGAGGATGTGAAGCTGCTGCAGCAGGTCCAGAGGAGGCTACCAAGATGATGAGAGGGCTGGAGCAGCTCCTCTGTGAAAATAGGCTGAGAGAAGTGGAGGTATTCAGCCTGCAGAGGAGAAGGCGCTGGGGAGAACTTTTAGGAGCCTTCCAGTACCCAAAGGGGGCCTACAATAAAGCCAGAGAGGGACTTTTTATGGGGACGTGTAGTGATAGGAAAAAGGGTAATGGCTTTAAACTAAGCAAGAATAGGTTTGGATTAGATACTAAGAAGAAATTCTTCACTATGAGGATGGTAAATCACTGGTACAGGTTGCTCAGAGTAATTGTGGATGTGCCTGGAAGTGTTCAAGCCACACTGGGTAGGGCTCTGAGCAACGTGGTCTAGTGGAAGTTGTCTGCCCATGGCAGGGGGTTGGAACTAGACGATCTTTAAATTTCCATTCTATGACTCTGTGATATTTGCAAGACAATGATATAGACAGGTGTTATCCAGCACTCTAACTAAGTCAATGATTCTTCTGAATTATCATAATGTTTTTTTCAGCATCTGAATTCTCTTAAGTCAATGTTAATTCTGTTTACGTTTTTGAGGAGTTTTTGGGGTTTTGTCTACAGGTACTTGTTCCTTATGATTAATCTTACCCTTTTTTCAATCTCCTGTCACTCTCATTATGTTGACAAGCAATGCTTCTTAAAGCACTATATCCTCAGCTTTTGTTTCTATTTCCTTACAAAGAACTTTACTTACTATAGAGGTGATAAGATTAATATTCTCAGATTGTAAAAGCCCTTGTGAGAAGCAACAGAAAGGCCTTTCTACTTGTCAGTTTTACTGATTGTTTTCCAGCTCACCTGTGACATTTCTGGTGTAGTATATTAATACCATTTAATGGTAAAGCACCTCTTTCATTATTTCTACTTTTTTTCCCCCAAATACAGCACAATGACAACTTCTGGGATTTTGCTACAGATGGAACTGGGAGCAGTCAAACTTACAAGACATGAGACCTAGAGGAAAAAATAAAGAAGCTCTTCGTATAATCCAGCTTTACACTTTATGTAAGCCCCACAGACTCAACTTAAAAGTTCCTATTTATATGCAGTCTAACAAAGGATGAGGTAAAGGAAACAAAGGATGTACCTCTGATTCCAATGAAATTATTTTCCTTATGATAAAATAAAAGATCCAAGGATGACTTTAAGAGGCACAGGTTGAAGGCTGGATAGCTAATTCATACAGTAATATTTTCTTTCATACTCAGCCATTTTTGTGTTCATAAATTGAGCACTAATAGATTCAGTGTGCAAAAAAATACAGATCCTTGGAAAATTAACTGCACTGATTTGTGGAGTGCGTGAAAATAGCTATTTGTGAGTATTTGATATATAATATGTATAGTTTCTTTTGAAGAAGAAAAATGTGTTTGTAGTTCTAGTTTATGAGATATGGCAATTTGACTAGGTTTGATTCTTAGAATCAGATTTTCAACATGTGGAAGCCAATTTACAAGGCCTAATGTCTTCCCAAGAACAAGTACTAATAATTGCCTGAAATGTTTTTGGGTTTTTTCCTGCCTGCAAATTCATGCTACTCTGGCAAATAAAATGAAGTGGTCCACATGGAGGTGCAGCTCATTTAATTGCATATTTAAGCACATTTTAGAAAAACTATTTTACAGAATCACAGAATCATAGAATAAGTTGAGTTGGAAGGGACCCATTGGGATCATGGAGTCCAATTCCTGGCCCTGCACAGCTCTATCTCCAAGAGTCACACAAAATGCCCAAAAGTATTGTCCAAATGCTTCTTGAAATCTGGTTGCTGTTCTGTGACCACTTCCCTGGAAAGCCCATTCCAGTCCCACTCTGGGTGAAGAACATTTTTCTAATATCCAAACTAAACTGACACAACTTCAGGGCATTCCCTCAGGTCCTGTCACTGGTTACCAGAGAAGAGAGATGCATCTGCCCCTCCTCTTCCCCTTAAAACAAGGAAGTTGTAACTGCAGTGAAGTCTCCCCTCAGTCTCCTCTTCTCCAGGCTGAACAGGCCAAATGACCTCAGCCACTCTTCACGAGGCTTCCCCTCAAGGCCCTTCACCATTTTGGTTGCCCTCCTCTGGACACTCGTTAATAGCTTAATGTCTTATATTGTGGCACCCAAAGATCCAGCACTAGAGGCGAGGCTGCCCCAATGCAGAGCAGAGCAGGACAATCTCCTCCCTTGCCCAGATGGTGATGCTGGGTCTGATGCACCCCAGGACACTCTTGGCCCTCCTGGCTGCCAGGGCACTGCTGACTCATGTTCAACTTTCTGTCAACCAGGACCCCCAGGTCCTTTTCCACCTTGCTGCTTTCCAGCTTCTCATTCCCCATTCTGTCAGTACATCCAGGGTTGCCCTGTCCCAGATGCAGAATTCAGCACTTTCCCTTGTTGAACTTTATGTTTGGTGATTGCCCACTCCTCTAATTTGTGTTGATCTCTCTGTAGGCCTCTCTGCCTTCAAGGGAGCCAACAGCTCCCCCCAGTTTTGTTTATGCAAACTCAGGTTTTACTGTGCTGTTAGCCCAAGAAGTAGATCAAGCAGTCCTGGCTGGACTAGGTACACTGTATATAAGTGGCTCTGCATTGCCATGTCCTGAGACCATACAAATGCTGCCTTCTGAGCACGGACTCAAGACAAAAAGCAAATACAAGAGAATATTCTCCATGCTGTTACAGAGAAGCACATTGTTTTCTCAGTAGTATGTCAGGCGAATTAAATAATGGAACAGTGAGGTGCATGCTTAAAATACTGAACCTAGGAATAAGCAAATGTATTTCAGGACTCGGATTTTCACAGAAATTTTTTTCCAGTGAGTAAGGCACATATAATACCTGAAGCATTAAGACTATCCCTCACTTTTTAAGGGTTATAATTTGTTACATTTTATGGTATAGTTCAAATTTAGCAGGATTGAGTGCATTTTTTGTCTGTGTATCCATCTGTCCATATATGTGTGTGCATACACCTGCCATGCATAAATTTACACAAGCTCTGAAGAAGAATGAAACCTAAATTAAAGCAAGCTTGAATTCTGTGGGCATTCCCATTTATGTTGAGTTGCCATGATACCTATGCCATACCAGGGCTATATTCAGTTTTAAAAACCAAAAAGATGTTAACAAGAGATACGTTTTGAATCCGCTGCATAGGTTGGCTATAGGTCAGACAAGCACTGGCAGACCTACACTGATAAGAGGAAGGTATTTGCACATGAAAAAATAGCATTTTTCTTTGAGCACAGACTGAGATTCTGATCTCACATGACTTTAAAAGGTGGAAAAGCTTCTTTCTAACCTAGTCCTCTATACATACTCTTATATAGAGTGGCTTACAGTTTTTTCTTTTTCTTTTTCTTTTTCTTTTTCTTTTTCTTTTTCTTTTTCTTTTTCTTTTTCTTTTTCTTTTTCTTTTTCTTTTTCTTTTTCTTTTTCTTTTTCTTTTTCTTTTTCTTTTTCTTCCCATAGTTATCTTTTCTATGCTTCCTAACTCATAGTATATAATATGACTCATAATACAGAACATTTAAGGGCTGATGAGTGCCCTTAAATGTAGAGGAGATGTAGAGATTAAATATATGTTTAGAGGACAGACTGGTAAAGAGCAAATAAGATGATACTTATATAGTGAAAAGACACATATATTGAAAAGGTAGTGTTGTGCTGACTAGATACCTCTAATTTACTTCCTTCTTGTCTTGAAAAAGGTAGGATTTCCCAAGTGAAAGGTAGTATATTTGGATGAAAAAAAGCAAATGGCCCAAGTGCATAGTAAATCCCAAATGATTCATTGCCAGAAGAATTCAGAATTATAGAGAGTAAAACACATTAAGAAGCCCTAAGTCTGTTCTCAAGGAAGGAGCAACAGAACTGAGGTAATGAATTTAGCAGGATTCAAGGGGGAATAGAAATTTACTTAAATAACTACAACACTCATATTTTTGTTTGTACTTTAGAAGATCCATAGTTACAGCCTTACATTGAATAGTACATCAGAAAATACTAAATTTAGTTTATCTTTTTTGTTAGTCTCACCTTTCAATGCCTCCCTTCAGTTCTTCATTTCCATTGCTTTATAAATTAAAGCTTAAAGTATCGCAACTGATAAATAAGCAGGCTATTTTAGTAAGAAAAAAGTAACCATCTGGAAAGAATGGGAAATTTTTCCTGAGCAGTTGAAAGTGGAAGGCCTGCCACCTTCTGCCTTTCATTGCGGAACACCAGGACAGAGAATGAGACCCTCACTGGACAAGGTGAGCTTTGTTACACGGCTAAATGCAGACTTTTGTCACTCTCCCTAAGTCCAGGCATATGCCTGAAAGCAGTCAGTACCACGGCAAACAATTCTCCAGGAGTAGTGTCATCAGAACCAGAGGTCCAGGGAGTACTTTGTGTTTGATTGCTGAGAAACAACGTAGGATTTCTGAACAGGGCCTGCTCACTAGAGGCTGATTGCGCTCCAAATAAGGGGCTTAACAGAGAGGATTGAAATTAAAGTTTAATTTTGGAAAGTAGAAGAAAAAGGAAGTTTGAGTATAAAGGGCATGGCATTAGTGAAAAGCCTCTGCCAGGCTGTTATCTAGAATGGACACTCTGGGAACAGGAATAAAGAAAGGTAGAGAGATTGTGCAACACTTGGAAGGAAAAGTAAGATATGTTTTGGCTACCATTTAGTTGTACCAATTAATCAGACAAGGTTGCAGTGCAGGAAAAAAGGCTAAAACAGGAATGCATGATCATCCCCCTCCTCCTCTAGTTAAATAGTCCCTTATGTTTGAAGATGTGGTATGGATTTTGTCATATCTCCCCATGGCCTCAGGAATTACATACACAAGACAAGGTCCAAATAATCCAGAATATTTCACCCAAGGTTTTCAATGTAGTTTTCCATAAAGGATTATAAAAACCACAGAATAGTGTTGAAAGGTTTGTAAATTACAGTTTGATGCACAGAATCAATGTAGCATGGCTGGATATGTTTTTCCAATCAATCTGTATTGTTCTCTGCTCTGAGATGGTCAAATATGGTACACAGATCTTGCATAAACCTGCAAAAGAGAATAAAAATGAAACAAACTATCTTGACTTTGTTTATGTAGTAGTTCAAAAACTGTAATAGGCATTTTTAATGCATATAATTAGAAAAACATTGTAAATTTCCCTACTATAACAAAAAACTTGATACAAGTAGTCACAGTAGTGAATAGAAAAGTGCAGTATAGGAGCAGTTTCTTTTGAATTTTTAAAGTGTATTTTACCATGTCAGCACATCCAATGCCTGCATAAAAAGTCTCTGAAAAAGGAAAGGAATTTGAATAGTAGAATTGTTGAGGCTGGAAGTGACCTCTAAAGGTTATATTGTCCAATCCTCCTGCTCAAGCAGGTCCACCTAGAGCTGGTCACCCAGGTCTATATCCAGATGGTCCTTTATAATCTCCTTGGAGACTCCACAACCTCCCTAGCCAGCCTGTGCCAGTGCTTGGTCACCATCACAGTGAAAAATTGTTTCCTGATGCTTAAAGGCAACATACTGTCTTTCAGAGTGTGCCCATTGCCTCTGGTTCTGATGCTGAACACCACTGAGAAGAGCCTTTGACCTCTGTGCCTGCCCTTCAGGTATTTCTACATATTGATTAGATCTTTCTGAGTGTTCTCTTATCCAGACTGAGAAGTCCCAGCTCTCTCAGCTGTTCCTTGTACGAGAGATGCCCCAGTCCCTTCATCATCCTAGTGATCCTTTGCTAGACTATTTCTAGTGTGTCCACCTCCTTCTGGGGACCCCAGAAAGGGAACCAGCACTTCATGTGTATCCCCACCAGTGCGGAGTAGAGGAGAAGAATCATTTCCCTCCACATGCTGGCAATACTTTGCCTAATGCAGCCTAGGATCCTTTAAGCTTTCCTTCGCTGTGAGGGCATATGGCTGGCTCATGTTGAACCTGGTGTCACCCAGGACTCCTATGTCTGTTTCTGCCAAGCTACTTTCCATCTGGGTGCTCCCAGCCTGGCCTGGTGGTTGGGTTGTTCCTCCTCAGGTGCAGGACTTTGCGCTTCCCCTTGTTGAATTCCATGATGTTCCTGTCAGCCCATTTATCCAGTCTGTCAAGGTACCCCTGCATAGCAGCACCAGCTACTTCTCCCCGTTCTGTGTCATCAGCACCCTTGCTGAGGAAGTGCTCTGTCCCATCACCCAGACCACCAACGACAGTGTTAAATGGGACAGAGCACACCCTGGTATACACACTAGTATTTACCGGCCTCCAGCTAACCTTTTTCCAATGATCACCACCCTTGGGCCCAGCCATTCAGACAGTTTTTCATCCATCTCACTGTCTGCTTATTCAAACCCTTACTGGGTTCTTCATGACGATGATTTTATGTCAGACAGTGCTAAAGATCTTCCTGAAGCCTAGGAAGGCAACAGCAGATGCTGTCTCTTCATTTACCAGGCCAGTGATTTCACTGTGTAAGTTTCTCAGACTGCTGAAATGTGACTTCTCCTTTTCATTAAAGATGAGAAACTTTGAAACCAGGTATATAACCAGAGACTTGCTGGTGGGAGGCTGTTTTGTAGTATTTCTCAAGAATTCAAAAAATAAATAGATAAGAAGGTATTGCCCAGACACAGATTAATTTTTCACTTTCCAGGACAGATCATAGTAATTTATGCTAAATAAAAAAAAACCACCAAAATTTACATCTTTCATTACAGTGACAACTCTAGAACATGGAGCGCAATTAAAAACCAAGCTTACACTCCAGTGTTATATCACTCTGTCAGCATTAGGCATGAATTCTCCTAAAAGCTAGCCAGTTGCATAGTTCTAGGTGTTTCCATGTGTATATCTAAAAAAAAGAAAAAACCTTACCTGAAATATAAAACATGACTGAGAATGCCTGTTAAAGGATTACTGTAAAGAAAAAAGTTGCCATAAAGATGCTGCAAATTACACTGAATAATCCAAAAGAATTTGGCAAGATGAATCAAGCTTGAAATAATTTAACTGTGTTTTACAACATAATATGCTTTGGTGATTATTTATACCTGTAGTAAAAACAAGTATTAAATATAAACATTTTTACCAAATGTAGTAATGATTGGGTCATCATTGAAGCTCTGATACTGGTAAAACCTCCACGAAAGCCAAGGCACATTCTTCTGGCTAAGTTATTAAAATAGGTGGTTTTGCTTCACCCCTTTCTTAGTTTTAGAATATCTTTGCTTGGTTTCAAGAGCTAATATATAAAGAAAAGTTAAAATTTGCAAGGCATGATCTCTATCAAGAGAACAAATGTCTCTTTGTGGGCCAGGGGAAGGTTTTTCATATTGCAAATATTCTTCCAGACAGATACAGAGTTTCTTGAGAGATAATCTGATGATCCCTGCTCTGTCTTTCCTCTTTTAAACACAGCTCAGCTGATGAGTCAGCTCTTCCACAATCTCTATTACCATCTGTTTTGATTTAGAAATTAGTTTAAATTACAGATATGATTTTGATCTATTCTTCCTTTTTCCTGCTGTTTTTAAAGTAATGCATTTCTAGGAGGAAAGGAAGAAAGAAATAACACCATCTGATTAGCAAATGTCAGTAAAAGATGTAATCATTTATTACTGTCAGAACAACTTAATTCTTTTTCCTCATTTTCTTCAGTCAGTGTTAGAGGAGTATTTAATTTCTTTTGATTTCTTAGAGAGCGTTTGTTGGGGTTGTTTTGTCAGCTCAGCTAGTCAATTGTATAACAAATGAGAGATTATTGAATGAATTCTAAATTTCTAATAAACATCTAACTGACAGGCATTTGTGCCAGTATGGCTGGGTTAGCTGTCACTACAAGGTCTCATGGCCACATTTCAGGCTTCTGAAAGCAGCACTCAGTGGCTGCCCATCAGTGGCACAAAGAGTTTGTGTTGGCACCCCTGCATGTTGCAGGAGCAGAGGGCACAAAAGGGCTCTGTGCTGTCAGTGTTACCTGTTTTGTGAGGCTGTTCCAGTCACTGGGCTCCAACAGACCTCCTCCACCTTTTTCCCTCTGCAACGTGCACCGGACAACAGGATAAAACTAAGTCATATGCTTGTGCTTGCAGTCTCAGACTTTTTAGTATATACTTGGTAAGATCTCCCCAATAGATTTAAAAACTTGAAGACCACTGCATGTTTTCCTGTTTCCATTCCCACTCGTTTCTTTGCTGATGATTTCTATTAAAGATATTTGTAATAAGCACATCTGTTTTGTTGAATACTCGAACACTGGAAAATCTCAGAAGTTTCCATTCTTCTAGACAAGTATATATAACCTCAGTGATGCTTTTATGATTTGAAATGACTTAGAACCATAAATTCAGGAACAAGAAAAGAAGGTGATGTTGCAACACTAATTTTCACGGGCATAGATCTTGTAAGAGTACCGTAAACTTGTTTGTAGTAATCTTTTTTTTGGAAATAGATGAAAGAAAAAAACCAGCAGTATTAACTAGAGATCACCAAGGAGATAAAGAACATGTCCACAATGAATAAATGAAAAAAATATTGACTGATAGTTAACAAATTCTTACATAAATCACATAATTATTTGTGGATGATAAACTGTTCTAAGCATTTAGTTGGCAGCAGATGAAAAAGAAGCCTGCTGTTGATTCTGGCACAGAACCCTAACATTACTCAGCAACATAGTTATGAGCATTGTAAATACAGCATATGGAAAAACCTACAAACGACTCTTTGGATGCATAAGTGATTAAAATTCTGTGTACTTATTGTGTAAGGTCAGCTGTAAACACTTATTAAACTTGAATCTTTGACATCTCAGTGGCTTATTCCTGCTTCTTTTCTTGGAGTATCTCCTCTTATTCTTCTAAGCAAGAATCTTTTAAAGAGTCCTCTGATTGTGTCCTGGTAGAGACGAACTGCAGATCTCCTAATTGTTGTGCCCTCTGTCTCAGTTTTACCTGCCTGGACGTCGATGGTCCTGTCTAGAACATGAAATGAAGTGAATTCTCAGGTGAGCCACAGTCATGGAAGCAAAGGCCATTTACATCTCAGTCTGTGTACAGCATCTTTGAGCATTGTTTTTCAATGGAAGGTGCTAGAGATGGATGTGAATGTAGAAAAGTTATCTTAAAATTGGAGGTTTTTTATTTGGAAAATGGAAAGAAAGAAATTTCACCCAAACATGATGAAGAATTTCTTTACTCTGGGGGTGACCATGCACTGGAACAGGGTGCCCAGAGAGGCTGTGGAGTCTCCCTCACTGGACATATTCAAGAACTACCTGGACACAATCCTGTGCCAAGCTGTGGCAGAGCTCCTGTCCCATCTTTTGGATGGACACTACCATCCGCCAGAAAGCTTCATTTCCACCCCACTAAAAAGAAGGCAGCAGCAGTAATTATGGAAGAGTACAAGATGTGGCTATACTACCACAATGAAAGATTCACACTAATGAACAACAGCAAGATACACTCCTTATGGCATCTTTTTATTCATTAAAAAAACCCAAACCCAATCAAAAATAGTCGGAAGTTAATTTAAGGTAGGCTTTTGTTTAAGACAATTGAAAAAATAATAATTCGTGTCCTCATTTAAATTGGATTACCTGTAACTTTGGTAACATTCATTATAATTAAATGTTGGTTTAAATTAATCTAATATATTTGCAATCCATTGAGATTGAGAGGTTTTAGTATGAGTGTAAAGTTTGCATCCAGGATCTATGGATAATGATTAGATTGAGAAACATGTATGAAAATTGTAGTCCAGTCAGGGAATAAGTGTATTGAATTCATTTTAAGCCTTCTGTCATCGTACCAGAAAAAAAAGCAGGTTTAGCTCTGACATAACTGGGTGGTGGAGAATGAGCTGCTATGCAGGAGTGGTTTCATGAACCCACTAAATAAGATAGAGACATAACTGACCAGTAGCAAGTGGATGGGAAAAGTGACTTGAGTCAGTCTAGCCTGTAGGAAAGATGTAGTTCAGGTGTACAGATAGGGGAAATGTTGTGTCACTGTTTATTTGTCAAATAACTGCTGCCTCTGGCCATGGGTAATACCATGTGCTTCAGGGAAAGGAAACTTGTAATAGGGGACAGATGTGCTGCAAATAAAGTTTCTTTCCTGTAGCACACCGTCATCATACAATAGTAAAACTCTGTGATGCTGTTGTGATGCTCCAGCTCAGCCGGAGATGAAACACCATGTAGCTGCCCACTCAACCCCACCTCTCTTCCCCTAATCCCGGTGGGTTGGGGAGGAAAATCAAAGTAAATCTTGTATGTTGAGATAAGAACAGTTTAATAATTGAAAATAAAGTAAAATGTAATAATAATGGCAAATAATAATAATGATAACAAAATGGGATTAAACAAGTGATGCACAATGCAATTGCTCACCACCCACTGACCAATGCCAGACCTCCCTTCCCTAAACTGGATCAGCCCCGCTCCTGGATAACTCTCCCCCAGTTTATATGCTGGGCATGACGCTCTCTTCCTTTGTTCAGGTCACCTGTCTCCCAGCTGTGGTCACTCCCAGTTTCTTTTGTGCACCTCCTCACTGGTAAAGCATGAAACAAGTAAAAAAAAAAAAAAACAAAAACCAAAAAACCAACAAATCCTTGACTTAGGTTAAAGACTACCTAGTAAAAACCGAAACATCAGTGTGCTATCAACACCATTCTAATTCTAAATCTAAACCACAGCACTGTAACAGCTACTGAGAAGAAATATTAACTCTACCCTAGCTGAAACCAGGAGAGATGCAAATATAGATATTAATCTCATGTGGTGGATTATTATTTTATTATTTCTATTAACATGTATAAGTTAGTAATGGAGTAGCATGACAGAAGACAATAATCATCGTGTACAGCTGGATTTAGTTTTCACCTGCATGCAAAGGGCCTGTTGCCTCACACACACAAGAATACCCAGGGGTTCCCAGCCCATGTAAAGGATACTGATCTCAAAGAGAGGAATACACCTAGCGCTGTCACAGCAGCTGAGCAGGCAACAGTTTTTGCAGCTCCATTAATTGTTTCCCCTGATACCAAGTGCTCATGTAGGCTGGCTACTAATGAGGTGTCAGGCTTTCATCTCCTACTTTCCCATCTCTTCCCCAGTTCCTGCAAAATTTGTGAAAGGAAATGTGCATCCATTTCCATTCTCAGCATGTGGCTTATAGTTGTTTCCAACTTTCTAGTGTGTTCCTTTGGCACCTAGCAGAGGGATAGGATTGGTAAGGAGTGGAGGACAAGGATGCCACTGCCAGTCCTTACCCAGAAGGGAGCAGGGAGTTCAAGGCTCACTGTGTTTTGCAAGCAGGACACCCATCTGGCAGTGATGGTGAGAGGAAGGTAGGTCCCTGCCCATCCTCTGAGAGCAGCTCTGTCTCCTGAAGGGGTTGATAAAGGATGGGACCTGCCCTCACCTGCTTCTCTGTGGCTGAGTGGGCTCCAGAGAGGCACCCTGCGCTGAGCCCATGGGGACGTGTGGTGGTTGAGTGCCTGCTAACAGAGCTCACTTGGACTCAGATGTCAGCCCAGCCTGAGCTTCTTAATCATGAGAGCAGGTATCAGAGGTGGCTGCAGGGGGTCGCCCACAACAGGGAGTGACCTGGGGGCTACAGGATGGCCAGGCTGGCAGGACACCAAGAGGGTGGCAGGACACCTGGGGCAAGAGCAAGGGTATGAGCCCTCTCCTTAAATGCAGCTCCCAAACAAGGTGGGGAGGGACCGACAGAGGCTCTTTCTCTCTAGGCTGATCCAGGGTCCCATGGCACAGGCAACTAAAGCTCCCTGCAGATAAAAGAGGCCATTTCAAGCACCTCAGTGTCTTCAGTATTGCAGGGTAGCACTGCCCCAAACCTCAGATATCCTTTCTCCTTCTGCCCCTGCTGAGCTTTCCCAGGGGCAGGGTGATGGCTGGGGGCTGGCAGGACAGTCCCCTGTCACCTTTCCTTTTCCCGCACATCTGTGCCCAGGCAGCCACTATTTGCTCTGAAATATTCGTTTCGAAAAGTGAGGTGACACTGGCTGAAAGAAACTGCAGAAAGCACTTCAGAGTTACTTGGGGAACAGCAGCAAGATCTTAAGTAAAGCTCTTTTTGTTAAGTCAAGAATTACAAGGACAGGAATGGATAATGCAGGGATAATTGAAGATTAGAGAAAAGGAAAGGCAAAGCCCCCGAGCTTTGACCAGAAAATCCCTATTTTTTCAACAATATTCTCCTACTAGGTAACTAAATTGTGAAAATACTGCCATCGTCTGGATGATTAAAAATATAATCCTGATTTTCTTACTACTGTTTGGAAAAAAAAATTGAGACAGTAACAGCAAATTTCTGCCTAAATAAAAATTCTGCCAAATTACAACAACAAATAAACAACTAGTTTCGGAGATGGAGAGCTGTGGCTGTACCTGTGATAATCTGTAGTGGTAATGATGTCAGATTTACAGAGCAATTTAGGTAGATGTGTGTTGGCGGGTTCTCTGTGAAGGAAGGGGGCAGATAACTTCCATGAAACATAGAGTGCTTGTCTGTCCTAACAGCTCTTACAGAGCTTGCCTAATTTTCAGAGAAATTAAAAAAAAAAATGCATGAACCTTTATAGTTTTCTTCTAAAGGTAATCTTTCTTTGGAGGTGTGTTTTTTCAAACTTGGAACCTGATTTTTAGATGGCATTTCCTCCACAATCCTTCTTTTCCTCTATTTCTTGCTTCGAGTGACAGCCAAACTTGTAGGTGATTACTCTTTAAAAATTACTAGTATTAAATATTGCCACAGAGTGAAATCTCATACCAACTTTGAGGCATAAGATTTGTAAAAAATAGTGTTTCAAGTACTTTTAGGCAATGTACGAAACTTGGTTCTGCTTATTACCTCCGTACTCAGTAAAAGGCAGTGGCTTAATTACATTTTTAAATATGAAAGATCCTTCCATGCATGTACTTGAGCAAGCTTGTTAAATGAACTGAACCTTTGTTAACTTCTTAAATTAACAAGGGTAGAAATGACTTGAAGAAGGGAAGCCTGCTTTCTTTTTTTTTTTTTTTGTGCATTAGAGAAAAGCACAACCTTCCTACATTAAAAAATAAACAGACTTATTAATTCCTTGACATTTGAAGTCAATCCAAATGGCACACTGCCAAGATAGATAAAAGGAGAAAACTCCACATTTTATATTCATTCCTACTAATCTACAAAATATATGGCTCTCCAAGGAGGGCTGTGAAAATGTCTTGGGAATACTAAACAGAAAAACTGTGTAGTTTCATAAGAAATCATTCCACAAAGGGACTTGATTACCACAGCATCATGAGATTGTCAGCAAGCTTCAAAGGATCAACTTTCTACAGTCTTTGTGAAACTTGGAGTTGTTGATTGAATTTCACTTGCCATGTCTGTATTTGAGTATACAGTATATTTCTTACATACAGGATATCGTATATACACATATACATACACAAGTATATAAATTATAGGAATAAAGAGGAGAGAGGGAGGAACTTAAGTCTAAAATGTTGGTGGCTCCAGCAGGATAAAACCTGTGAAAGTGATTGCAATAATTGATCCTCATATGTAGACCCCATCATTTGCTATTGCATACTTGTTTAAGAGGAATTTCCTTACCAGTCTACATAAGTTAAGCGGTCTGAAATAGCTAACCCATCTTCACATGCAGAGCAATTAGGAAATAACTTGTAGCTAAAAGGTAGTAAATGCAAATTATGTGATTATCCAGTCCAATATAAAATTGCTGAATGGAGGTGGTGAACACAATGTATCCTTCAGGGAAGGACAGAGGTGGTACAAATAATGTCATTATAAACTTGTGTAAGCCCAGATAAGAAAATCACTATAAACTATAGGAACTTTCTTGTCCCAGAGCTAGGTGATCAAACACCACCAAAGTTAGCAAAGCTCAGAAAACAAATACTGGGAACTGCATTTAGTTGTAGTAAGTAGTATTACATCATAGATGTAATTACATCTGTGATGTACTACTGACAAAAGTCAGAAATAGAATAGATGATAAAGTTAAGAATTTCAGAAAGTTTGGAAGTTTAAATTTTAGAAATAAATATGCAAAGCATAGGCTTGGCTTTGAAAAAAATGTTAGCTTGCTACTGTCTTTCTCAAGGACATCTTTATGCCAAGTCAAGTAAAATACTGTGCTAGGAATGTTGGAATAATGGAGTCCTGGCCTGTTATATGTCAGCTGGCATCTGGGAGTAACCGTGATGTGACATAGGGGCAATGAGTTATGGGGTTGGTAGTGTTTTGGAAAAGATCAAACATCCCTTTTGTTTCTGCTAAAAAATGTAAGCAACGATTTTGTGGTCATATATCTGTGGAGGATTGTGGGGGTTTTTGCAATAAATTTATTTTGGTAATAAATCCTTTAATTCTTAAGCATAAATTGTTGTTCTGTTTTGAGAACCAACTTCGTTGTTGTTTGTGGTACTTCAAGAATTTTCCCTGCCTCTGCGTTTTTTCCTACCTGACTATTGCTGCTTGCGAATTGCAAACACCCAAATTAGGAATAAAGAGAGAGAGAGAGGCTGCCAGTCCTGGTAAACTGGTTTAGGCTGGGGTAGAGCTAGTACTCCTCATAGTAGCTACTGTGGGGCTGTGTTTTGGATTTGTGCTGAAAACAAAACTATTGATAACACAGAGATGTTTTAGCTGTTGCTGAGCACTGCTCACAGAGTCAAGGCCTTTTCTGTTCTCACCTCATCCCACCAGTGAGCAGCTTGGGGTGCACAAGGACTTGGGAGGGGACACAGCTGGGACAGCCCCCAAGTGACCAAAGGGGTATCCCACACCATATGGTGTCATGCTTGGCCTATAAAGCTGGGGGAGGAAGGAAGGAAGGGAGGATGTTGGGAGTGATGGCATTTGTCTTCCCAAGTCACAGCTGTGCATGACAGGACCCTGCACTCCTGGAGATGGCTGAGCATCTGCTTGCCTGTGGGAAGTGGTGAATGAATTTCTTGTTTTGCTTTGCTAGCATGTGCAGCTTTTGCTTTCCCTATTAAACTCTCTTTATCTCAACCCATAAGTTTTCTCACTTTTACTCTTTGGATTCTCTCCCCCACCCTGCTGTTGGGAGAGCGAGTGAGCAGCTGTGTGGGGCTTAGTTGCCAGCAGGGATTAAACCAGGACACCTGGCTCTTCTGCCAGGCATCCCAGGAGGTCCGACTGCCTACATCAGGAAAAGAGAAGTTTCACAGTCGGAAGGGGTGGGGACCAGCCAGAGTGCCTCCCGAGTAGAAAGGCTACTGCTGCCCCATCCATGTGGTGAACACAGGGCACAAAGTATTTCTGTATCATAACAGAAAAAAATGCCCTTCAGTGAGAATCCAGGAAAGTGAATTGCATAAAGGTTTTATGTAGAAGGGGAGGTTGCATCAGTGTGCTGATACAAAACAACATTCTCCTTAGCAGTTTGAGGTATCCATCATTTCAATTATTAGTATTTAAGAATAAAACTCAGTTATCTGAATATTCATCCAAAACATCTCATTATAAAAATCTTACATGAGTTGGATTTCTCCTTTTCCTCCACTGGCACTGTTTAGGCTGACTAAACTTTCAGTAAGTATATCTTAATTAAAAGCCTAAAATCTAATGGAATGCATTCAAATCTCCGTGTCTTTTCATGTAGCACACCCAGTAGTGCTTTTTTCGACAGTACAGAATATTTTACACTAAAATAAAGTAACCAGCCTATATTTCCATCTTTTCATATTCCACTAAGAATGCATCAAATATGGGGCATATATAACTCTGATTACAGTAGGAAAATAACCTTCGATTTCAGTTACCAATTCTTCACAGAAACTCTGTTTGACAAGGGAGGCACACAATTTAACAGCTCACTTTAATGGGACCTAAACAGAGACATTTTGAGCTGTTTCTCTAAGTAGTATTCAGAACTACTCGGGGTCTGAGCTATGCTCCTGCACTGGCCATTTAAAGCCAGAGCTGTTTGCTTGGATAGTTCCAAGTCTCTCAGTAACCTGTCAATGCAGTTCAAAGCAGTACTGCACAGCTTAGGTGCTTTTTCATCTTAGAAAAATGAATGTGCATAGAGGCACCCTGAAGAGAAACATGGAGAAGATCTGCATAAGGTTTAACTTTCCCTATATCTCATTCATTTACCCATGATGAGACAGTTAAGAAGCTGAACACCCAACAACCACAGATCTACTGAGCATATACTGTCACTTTGAAAATAAAAATAAAATTAGGAAAAAATATCCAGTGAAACAAGATTTGCCGGGAAAAACATTAGTTCACCATTACGGAAATATCTCAAGAAAATATGGTGCTGAACTCCTGGCTGTCAGCAGCCTTGTCATGAAAATGGTGGTAGTGGTGGTGGTAACTCCAGAGCTGGCATGTGCCATTCTGCCCCACAAGATGCCCTATGCCCCTGCAGTATGTGTGATGCCCATGAGATCCTTAGCTGATCAAGACCCTTAAAATCCAGGAGTTAGATCTACTAAACAAATTTTATTTTTAAAAAAAGCTGTAAAATCTTGTTTTAAAACAGTTCCTTTTTGCAGAAAATGTTAGAATTCTCTATCTCTACTAGTCACCGTTCTCTTTTTCCCTGTTAGCAACAAGAGATGCCTGGGTTGGAGCTGAAAGCATCATGCATCCAGTCACCTCTGTGTGGGGCATGGTGTCCTTCCCACAGCATCCCACCAGCCTTCTTGGCTCCCATCCCACACTCCCTGCTGGCATTGGGGACTGCATGCACCCTCTTGGCTCTTTCCCATTCACCAGGATCAGATGAACTCCTCCACAGCAGCATTCAGGTTCAATGGGAAGGAAGGAGGTGCCTCATATCAAACTAGATGATGAAAAACCAGAAAGACAGCAGAGAAAACTCCTGTTGCTTTGACAGAAGGAAATATAACTCACACGACACTTGTTCAAGTCAGAGAGTGCTACTTCACTGCTAAGGAGAAGAGAGGTACAAGTATATTGTTGTATTAATATGTTGCTTACAATATTTTTTTTCTTCATGGTTCTCTAAGGTTGGAGGGGAATAAATAACATAACATAAATCACTACAAGAATGATACATCTGCAGTGATCTATCCAAACTGCCAAGCAGCATTATAAATCTTTCCTTATATTTAACTTGTTCTGGCTTTTTATTAAACCCTGAATGTCCCAAAATAAAGTTATAGAGGTTTTGTTTAAAGGGAGATGGAGAATTGGTTCTTGATTATGCACTGCTTGCTGAAACAGGACACTTCATGTAAACCGTGGCTGACAGTTTCGAGCAGATGGCAGTTCCAGGGATCAAGCTGTGATGACAAGGAAAACATTATCTCCATGCTGAAATATTGTAACAAGGGAAATGTAAAATTACTTTTCCACAGACAGAAATAAAACTGTTTTGGTTGAAGTTTGTCTTGGTTTGAAAGACAGGTGTCTGTCAAAGAAAGCAGGAGCCTCCCTTGGAATGGAGAATGTAAGCCCCTTCCCTCCAAATTATTATAATTTTGAAATTAAAAGGCTCTCAGGCAATTACATGAGAAATAGGAATAACAGCTCTTTACTAATATATATATAACAAAGCAATAATACAGAAAATACTAGCTTAACCTGACAGTCAGGGTACGACCTGACACCCTGCCAGGCAGGGTGGTGGTAGCAGTCCAGTTAGGTGATAGCTGCAGTTCTCTTTGAAGTGGCTCTGTTGAAACGGTGATCCTGTAAGAAGGTCTGGTTCTCCCTGCAAGGTCCAGTGGTGGTTGTGTAGCTCTTGTCCTCTGGGAACCAGCAGGTAAGTCTGCTTGTGCTGTTCCAAATCCCAGATTATATCCAGGTGGGAATGCTTGGTTCTTCCCCATGGGCAGAGCATCTCGCAATGGGCTGATGCAATTCTGTGAGTCATGTGGTGGGTCCTTGATTGCCCAATAAACAGAGATAGCTCCCGGAGGGAGTTATCAAGGATGAGTCATGGTAGGGGATAATGAGCACAGCCCCAACTGTTTTAACAGCTTGTGAAGATGATAACAGAATACATACTTCTGGTTACATCTCGTATTATAACCTAAGACAAAGTTTTAAAAGAGTCTTTAGGAAGTGTGAGTTTTGCCAAAAGCTCTGAGATAAAATTGTTCATAGTACTGATGCTAGAAAGGATGGCTTGTAATAGGGGTGCTTGAGTCTGCAAAAGAAGGAATGCTAAAGGGAGATGGGAAAAGAGCAGAGATGCTTAAATCATCCGCGGGAAAGAAACATTCTTATGCTCCAGTTCATTAGTTATCACCAGTGATGGATGCTACTCCAAGAAGGAGCAGCAAAAGCAACCCATCTCTGACAGCCTTTCTAAACATTGTACAGCCTGTCTGAACCCACTTCTCCAGGTGGGTTAATTCCTCTTTTGAAGAATTAAACTAAATGCAATTAAACTTTATTTGATTAAAGTGTACCTTCAATGCAGAGGTGTGGTTTGACTGTTCAGTGCATTGAGCCCTGAAAATTGATAGGCAAAATTCATTTAAATACAGTGAATGCGTATTTTAGTGGACTTAAAGAATTTCTGCAAAGCCAAATGGATTGTACATCCCTACTTTTTAGTTTACTTAAAATATTAAAAAAAAGAAAAGAAAAATATTCTATTTCCTAGGTCTGTATGGTTTTGTCTTTCTCTTGCTTGTCCCATATAGCATGTCTAAGTCTACTCTCTCAGCTCATTCCCAACAGGCTAAATCTAATTTGGAAGTTAATGCACTGCTTTAAACAAAAGGAGTCTTGAAAGTAATTAAACCTATGTAGATTGGTATTTGGGAAGTCTACTTTATTTCTAGTCTTAGGTAGAGAATGTAAGCATATTGAGTTTGTGTCCTTGAAAATAATATTAATATTAAAAACTTATCAAAGTTAATGCCTTTCTTTGGATATTGTCCCACGACTTTATCAAAACCTCACTGCTGTTTCTATTTCTCACCACCATTGTTTGTTATAATAGAGAAGAAAAGCAGAGTAATTGGAAAAACTATCAAGCAGCCAAAGAAATTCAATATTTTTTTGTAGTCATTTCTGTCTTTGGCAAATGTATCACATTTCTTAGCATACAAATCCTACTGATATATGAATGAGCATGCTTTCAGCATGAGCATGATACAAGGAAATGTCATTATACCCAACATCTGTATAATTTGTAATTTGGGCTGGCTGTATAATAGTTTTAATAACCCTTAAACATTGTTAAATAATAATAATAGAAATATCTGCTGTTTTATTTTTACAATTCTCTAAACTTATTAAACAACAATATGTCAACTTTGAAATTATCTTTTTTTTTTTCTTTTTAGTGAGAAGTAGAGGGCAAGTGTGTAAAAAGTATACTCCTCACCACAAAAAGGAATTTCATCCCAGTCCTGGCAAGATCAATAGTGAATGCAAGTCACATTTTCCTGAACATTTCTTAAGAATATGTGAAATGAACCACTGGTGGTTTCCTTTTTCTGCTGGACAGATGTGTTTACAAACTATTAGGAAAAGGAATTTAGTTGGCAGCAAATTTAACACGAAAGTGAATACAAAATGAATAGCGAATGTGTATGGAGATATCTTAGAGCACTTTGAAGGCACTACAGGAGTGAAAGGAGAAAGTTGTATTTCTGAGCTTCTTTAACTTTTCACTATGTGTATCAAAATTGACTCTGGTTTACTTGTTAGTTTACTTTCTATGTATATTTTCCATTTATGTTTTAAATAGGTATCCAGTTACAATCTGGACAGTGTCTGTGCAGACTGATCCAAAGATATATATGCAGAAAAGGGATTTGAATAAGGATGTTGTTAATTCTTCTAAAGATTTTATTAGCATTTTGCCTTGTCTCCTCATTATAAATGATAAAGTTATATTAGAGTAAATAAAAAATAAATGAGAAAGAATAAAACCATAAGCGCATATGAAAATTATTTTGAAACACTAAATGAAATGGAGCTATGTGCTGGATGTACGGCAAAAGGCAGACAAAAAAATGACATTGGCTCATGGCTCATAGTCCAGACTGAGTATAATGGTAGAGTATTTAAAGCTACAAAGCCAGTATGAATGAAAGAATCATTAGTCAGATACTCTGCTCATCATGTCCCATCCCAACACTGCTGCATCACACCATGAAAACTGAGAGGAAACCAACCATATAAAAATCCCAGTAACGTAAAAGACAACATCTCTTCAGACTTCTGCCTTAAAACCTAATATTTTTATGTCACATCTTTGGTTTAATGGTAGTTGCCATAAAACACTCTTCAGTAATGGACTGAAATAGAAAATTAAATACAGGATGTCCCTATCACGTCTTTCCTTACTAAAGAAACTTTTAAAGTCATAAGGAGATAGTATTGTCATCTTTCATTTGGGCTAATAGAACAAAAATTCATTATATTTATGATCCTGAAAATCAGTCCTTGCTATTCCTTGCTGTGATCCTATTTATTTCCAGAATAAATATGTTTTTCCACAGAGCAAACCAGGCATTATGTCTAATAAGCTTGTTTTTCTGTTCTGTATGAGTCGTTCAAACACTACTTACTTCTTATACAGTGGAGGGAAAAAATCTCATTCAGCTCATAACTGTCCCTTAAAATCATATTTTTGTGCCATAAGGATATTGTTGTTTCTTGTGGTAAGTATTAAACTTCTAAGTGGTCAATAATGTTCTTTCTTTTTGCTGAGTAGTAGGCTAGACATTTCAATATATTTCATTTTAAAACATTTTAAAATTGAAGTCCTGTAGTACAGCAAGTATTATGCTTTATAAGGCAATAAAAGCTTTAAGAAAGACATTTCAAACTTCCACCATAAAAGCAACTAAACCCTAATCCCAGTATTGCCACAGAGAACTGAGGTTTTGTGTAATAGCTTAGGTTGATGGTTTCAGGCGTAATTGGAAATGTCTTCCTGAGTTTCTTGACTATTCTAAACTACTTCAGGAAATCATCCTTTTTTGAGTGGGCGAGGAAAATGTTAGAAAGAAATGTAGTGCAGAGTCTACAAAGTGTTGACTAAATAGAAAATGGTCAATGAACCAAAGGGTTTAGCCTTTGTACTAAAGTGTACTAAAGTGCACTCCATAATCACAAGAAAGATCCTCAAGATGCCTGTCTCAGGTAGGTGCTCGGCAGGACTCCTGCTCATACACATACACAAAACAGCTGTCCTATACTCATGCTCTGCAATGCTCAGCCTTGTCTCTAACACAATCTTTCTTAGAAGATTTAGTTTAATAATCTGTTTACCTGTTTGCTGTGGCTGACCCAGTCCAGGAGGTGAGCTTGGGCTATTCTGTGTTTGCTACCCTGGATTCCTTACAAAATGTTGCTGTCACATCCCATTTCATTTGAAGCAGTATCTCTGTAGGTTGTACTGTGTGTATTGTACTACTCCTTAATTAGTAGCTTTTTGAATAGCTCACCAATGCAGGAAGTGAGAAACTTGTATTCAGTTCTTTCTTAGTGTAGAAGACATACAAATCCATATTTCACATTCAATGAATATGTCAAATGCTTAAGCAAGAGGGCAGGAAGGATTCAAGTATTCTCTGGACTCTTTGTTGAAGCCCTTCCAGAGGAAACATGCAAATTCTTATGGACATGCAGCTGAAGCACAGCAAATACATTTTTAAAGGGACAGAAGTGCAATTATATATTTTATGTTTAATGCCTATTCAATTTCACTCTGAAGATTTAAGTCCAAAATGCGTCAATCCACTAAAGGTCTAATTGTAAAAATGTTAGTTTCTGTGTTTCAGCCCAAAACTTATGTCCTAAACCCCTGCTGGGGTGTAATTCTGTAAGAGCCTAGGGCCTATAGTCAAAAATTAAAATAGTAGCAGAAGAGCCCAGATGCTGAGGAAGACTCTTTCAGCTAAGTTTTATCCACCTACATTTTGCTATGTAGGATCAATATGGTACATCCTCATAGCGTATCACTAAATTATAGAATGGTTTGTGTTTAAAGGGACTTAAAAAATCCTTCAGTTCCAAGTCCCCTGCCATAGGCAGGGACACCTTCCATTAAAACAGGTTGCTCAATGCCCCATTCAGCCTGGCCTTGAACACTACCAGGGATAGGGTATCCACAATTTCTCTGGGCAATCCATTCCAGTGCCTCAACACCCTCACAGTTACGAATGTGTTCCTAACATGTAATTCAACATATCTTCTTTCATCTTAAAGCCATTACTCTTCTTGAGTACATCTGAACCAGTTCCTTCTAATTCTCTAAGAAGTCAGCTTGTAGGCTTCAGAATATGCTACAAATAATCCAGTCGGAAATGGTATTTATACCACTAGCAAATTTTCATAACAGCCTTGCCTCCTCTCTGTCAGAAGAAATGCTCATAGCAGAGCTAATCCCTAAGTACATTATATGGAAAATCCACTCTGTAACTCCAGTAGGAAGGTACCAGGAATGTAGATATTACCCTTTTTGACTTTTACTCTGGACAGCAGTTTTTCTCCCTTCTTATTTAGTATAGAAGTAGTAACATGGATGTATGAAGCAACAAGATGTTGAATTCTTCAGAAACTCTTACATATTTTACTGAACTTTTTTAAAGGTCCTACTGCATTCTAACCAATTGACAGGAGGTAATTTATCCTGGAGAGTCTGACATTCTTGAGACTGAAATAACTCAAATTTTAAGCGCTTTAAAAGCCAACAAAAGCGTTTTAAAAACAACAAAACAAAACCAACAAAAAACATGAAAGAATGAGGTCATAGTGCAGTGATTGAGGTCAAAAGAATTTCAAAGTTGGTTTTAAGTAACTTCTTTCTAATCCCTAAGGAAGCACAGGGAAATTCTTTCTACTAGAAAATGTATCTGCACTGGGGAGCTTCACTTCATTTACTGGTTTTCAGTTTCAGCATCTCCTTAGCTTTATGCATCTGGTACATTGTAAACCTTGCTCTGATCAAATCCTACTGTGGGTGAATCGTTGACATCAAGTTACAGAAAGGCATTCTACTTAAGAACTTTGAAAGATTTCTATGTTTAAAAAAGGTGATGTAATAAAAATTAAAACATTAGAAATATTGACATTCTTTTGGTTGGAGGTAACGTGTGTTTTTATCTAGATACAACTATAGACTAAATTCGTGGTTCAAAGTATATCTTCTCTCTTAGCACATTTCATAAAATCAGACTGTTATTCAATAAAACTGTACTGCACTTTTATGGAGCTTATGGAGACAAAAGAAGGTATGGACACAAATAAAAGGCCTGAGGTTTAATCTGCATTTCACAGAAAGATTCCCCAGGACAAAAGAAGAAAGTAGTAATTGCTTCAGATCCACTGGTCTTCTGGTGGGCTTTCTTACCTGGGGCATTACATCCCACTCATGCAGGTTCTCAGGGAGCTGAAAGCTCACCTCTGAGTACCTCCATGCGGGTTGAGCAGACACAGTATTGACTGCCAAAACCCTGTGAACCAGTGAAACAGATTCTGTATATGTAGCTCCTCTTGACCCATAGCTTTTCTCCTTTGTAGTATTTCATTATATCTTTCTTGCCATTTCAGTTTTCCCTCTACTCTCTTCAGTCTAAAAGTGTTCAGTCTTCCTCTCTACGATAAGGAGGAGGGAGGAAACAAAAGTGTGGGTGCTATGAACTCAGATTTACTGTGCAACGGCAGCTCCATTCCTCATGTAGAAATGAACCACGGGAGATGTATTTCTGCCTTTCTGTTTTCGCTGACAGCAGTATAAATTGTGTCTAAAGGTTTGACAGTTCTTGTATGGATCATTTGGATAGAAAAGTTGTTCCATAGTTGCACTTCACTGCCTGTACACTTAATATGGACATGGCTTTTGCTGCACTGGAATGCATACATGGGTTTGCAAAAAGATAAGGGTGTTCAAAGGGTAAGCCCATGGATGTGAAAACATGAAAGAAGATTTAATAACTAAACAGAAAGCTGGATTAAAGGGTGGCATCTTTTCACTGTGTTCCTTCCTCTACTAATGTAAGCTCTGCCTCATTTCCACTCAAACGTGGATGAAGCAGTAGATCAGTCTCCTGCAAATGGGCTATGTCAAAACAACATAAAGTGTAAGGAGCACAGGAACATTTACTGCCTTCCTTATTCCACCACAACCCATTAGTGCATCACACCTGGCAGTAATGTAAATATTATAGTCTCCCTGTATTTAAACAGACATAAACGAGTATAAATATAAGAAGAGAGAAAATATGTGAAGAGATGTGTAAAAAAGTGACAGCTTTCTCACGTAGAGGCTGACTATTAAACAACAGGTGTTCTCTCATTTGGTTTTTTGTTTGTTTTTTTCTTTTGAGATATGCTGAAAACTCCCCAAATATATTAGGTTGATAAGAAAATAGTTCAGTTTTCTGAGCACTGGACTGAAAGCTAATACTGCAGTGAAACGCCCTTTTTCCTTCCATGACCCTATGTGAGTTGTTTGACCTCTCTGCCCAGTCTAACAGGCAATTCGTAAAGCCAGCAGGAAGAATAACAGCTGCCTACTTCAGCATGATATTTGAAATATTCAGTGTTTGTAGATTACTTTCAACTAGAGATTGTAGCAATGGGGAACAAAGACGACACATCCTCTGGTATGTGCAAAGAAGATCTGTTTATTGCCAAAAATCGACCCCTCTTCATACCCTCAACCTCAACCAAACACAAATGGAACCAAGCTGAAGCCTAACACCACAGCAGAAGGGCACCCATTGGCTGGCACAGCTGCAGTGCTGCTGTCCATGCGTCCTATCACCCAATCAGCTTCCTGTTCATATGCTGTCCACATGTTACTCCAGCCAATCACAATCTCACTTCTAGCTGTCAGCCAACTGCCTCTCACCACACGGCCATCTTCCACCCCTCAGCCATCTTCCACCCCTCCAGCCCGCAGCTGTGCCTTTCCCTCAGGGCCTGCTGGTGAGCGTAAGCCTTGGCCTTTTTAACAAATGTAACCCCATATTCCACAAGAGATCAGTCAAGCATGAGTACAACTCCTCATCAGGGGCAGAAGATAGCACCCTTCCGCTGCTGTGGTATTGGGTGGAACCTTTGTCCTGCTCCCACTCATGCTTATAACAGAGTGATTATTTTCTGTTTTCATCTGACTGATCATTTTCTCTTTTCATCTGATCACTCCTTATTTCTTTGGTTAAGAAACAGGGACATTTTCTAAAATTTTTTGCATATCATCTACAAGGGTGTGATGCATTCAGCTACTTCAGACAAGTTTTTCCAGTTCCATAAGGATTTAAGGATATTTTTTCCTTCCAGTTTGAAACACAGAAGAAAAAGCAATAATTTTTGTGAGCAGGTAGTTCAAGCCCAATTTTAATTTTACAATAAAAGCAATTTTTTTTCAATTTTGCCATCTACATTTGCTGGTTTCAGGGTTTTTTTTAATAATTAGAAGTTCCAAAAAGCTTCTGTTTATAATGGCAAAATCTGGGAATTTTTTGGGGGAGACGAAAATGGAATATTTTCCATTTTGAAGCTGGAGTGCTCTCCACACTTGAATTGATTGTTTCCTAGATTTCAACACTGACATGACATAGACTGAAGGAACCGAAGTATCTGAGGTGTGTTTTATTTGCTGAATGAAAACCACAGGACCAAAGAGTTCTCCCATATCCTCGCTGCTTTTAGACTTCCTGATGCAAATGTTCTCTGTAAGTACTGACATGAAACCTTATGGTCGTAGAACAAGCAGTTGTGAGACTGAGGCCTATCTTTGGAGGGCAGTTGTTAGAAAACCAGTGGTGTAAGTCCTCTGGAGGCTGCTCAAGGTGCCTGTAGCTACAAGAGTACAGTGCCTTTCTCACAGTGGAGGTGAAGGTCAGGGTGTGATGGCTTAGAGCTCCTCATACCTATGGAATTCACTGCCCGTTATCCGTGTGACAGGGCTCTTGCGCTATTAACAGGGCTGCAGAGATAGCAAACTGGAGGAAACACTCCGGCCTGTGTTAGGCACTGTGGAGTGTATCAAAGCCAGAGAGCTTATCTGTTAGCTGGGAACATCACGCCCTGTAATGGCAATGTCCATTTCACCAGACATTCTGGCCAAAGAGAAGGGTCCATGCGCAATCATAACCAGACCAACCGTCCAGGAAATTCTTATGTTACTCGAGGGAGCCTGTACCAGTACCAGACTCTTTTGTCTTCTCAACATTATGAATGTACTTATATATGGCTATTGCCATGTATTGAGTACCTACATATTGTCAACCCAATACATATTTTTCATTAATTTTAATTGCTTTTTTAACCTCAATTCTGCAAAAGGCCTAACTCTGCTTTCAGTTTTGCTCCTTGTTTATCCTGGGTCATAATACTGAACATTAAAGCATTATTCAACATGTTTGTGACTTTTTGCTTTACACTAGAAAGTCAAATTGAGGGGGAAAAAACCCAAAATGTTTTTCAGGACATATGGAGAAAAAAGCAGCACTTACGTGATATTTCTCATATGACCCCATAAGAAATGCATGGAGGTATTTTCAGCCCAAATCATAAAAGACCAGACAGTTTTGTGATGGTGGCTAAGAGGACAATTGGTGACAGTGGGGACCTTCAAGATTTTGTAGTCACTGCCACTATAAACATTTTCAGTTGCATTAATACAGTTATTCATTACAGTTACCTATACATGCCAGCCGATAGCACAAATTCCTGTTCATCCTGGTTGCAAATTATGTTTGGTGGTTTTCCATCCAAAGTTTGCATGACTTCAGTCTCAATAATCACAGGGTCACAGGGTGAATAAGGTTGATAGGGACCACAGTGGGTCGCCTGGTCCAACCTCCCTGTTCAGCAGGATCATCCTAGAGCACATTGCTCAGGGTTGCATCCAGATGATACTTGAATATCTCCAGTGATAGTGCTGGAAAAGGACATTCTGTTCCAAATCAGAGAATATGCACAAAAGATGAGAAGCCATGGTGTCATAGGTTGTATTCAAGTTTTCGATTATACAGGATTTAATGGCTGAAGCTACTTCCAAGTTACTGCAGAGACTATAATGAATGTTACATTTGCCTGCATCAGTACCTCAGAATCAACATTTAAATTGCCAAAATTACTTAGTTTACCTCATGGGAAAAATGCTGCAACATTAAACTAAATTCTCAACTACTCTGAAATGCGAATAAAAAACCTGGAAGAAAAGTCAGTAAGAATGTATTTTGAATATGTGTTTCAAATGTTCTTTTCCAGACAATACAGAAAAATGATTTTAAAAAGTTAATAGCTAAAGTTCTGTGGTTTATTCTTTATGATGTTTACTGAATAATGTATGAGACAAAGACCTAGATCTACCAAATATTAGAAACCTAGGTCCATTCCTAACTCCATCTCACTTTGAAGCCAGTGTGATGGAGTACAAAGTGTCTTCATGGATTGGGCTTCAAACTTTATGCTGTCCTAGAGCACTGAGCTGAATTCTTGAAGGGATGCAAAGAATAATAAAGGTTCCTACCGGTACATTGGCCAGAAAATGAAGATTAAAGAAAGCAATAAGACAGAAATTGTGACAACCAACACGGAGGAAGCTAAGGAACTCAACAGTTTTTCTGCCTGCTTTCAATAGTAATATCTCTTCCTACGTGTTTCAAGACCCTGAACCTTAAGGCAGCAGGAGGGACAATGAAGTCCCTCCTGATTTAGGACAAGACCAGGTTTGAGACCACCTGATGAACCCAAGTATATATCACTCCATGGGACCTGATGAGTTGCATCCCAGAGCCCTGAGTGAATTGGTTGATGTTGCCAAGCTACTCCCAAGGATATCTGAGAAGTCGTGACAGTCAGGCAAAGTCCTCAGTGACTGGGAAAAGGAAAACAGCAAGCCCATCTTTTAAAGGGGTGAAAAAAATGACCCTGGGAACTACCCACTAGTCAGTCATACCCCAGTGCCTGGTAAGGTCATGGAACAGATCCTCCTGGACATGTGAACAAGCATGTGTGATGGCTTTCTGACCACAAACTCAGTCCAAGGCTTCCTACTTTTTTGCTGGGCATTACTGCCTGCAGTGACAGCAACAAGCACCTGCAGTGATGGCAACACCTACTGTTCTAGGCTCCAGCATATACTATGTGCCACTTTCAAATGTCCAGTGTGTTTCTAGTTCTACACAGAACCACAATTTGTATTATATTATCTGACAACAATACATTCAAGTCTACAGCATGCACATATTTTGTTGGGTATTTAAGCTAAGGGACAGGAACATACCTCACATGAATAAGTCTCTCCAGAGATGCCATAGATTTTAATGAATCCTTACATGGATTACATGAGTCCTTACCTGAATCCTTTCTCATGGAGGCAGTGGTAGTTACCTCTCCGGCCAGCATGGCACAGTTAAAAGAGTGGGGAATGAAAGAAATGTTTGCAAAATCTTCTGAAACCACTTATTTTTGGTAAAACTAGCTCTCTGTCTATTTCACACATGTACCCAAGAGAGAGAATCCTGATCCTAAGAGCTACCAACCAAAATCATTATGTATCCAAGAGTCACAACACACCCACTGAAGAAGTATGCAGAAAGATCAGCCAGCTGGGGACTTCAATCACAGATGAAAGGTGTTTATAACATCATCGAGGTTAAAGATTTCAGGTTCAGGTGTCTTGGTGGATCTGGGCATACGCCAGTGTCATAGCCAGAGACTAGCCAGAGGAAATATGGACAATCTTAAAAGCCTGCATAGCTTGGAGACACTAATGACTTGTGTTTGTCATGCTAGGGAGTCACTGGAAAAGCAGATGACTGAATTTGAATCCTGTCAATGGCAGGCAGGTGTCCAAACCAACAGATCTGTTTTGCTGTCTTTTGTGGTTTTGTTTAAAATACTGATGTTAGAAGAGTTTAGGTTTTAATGCACGGTCCAGGACATCCATGGTAGAGTTGGAAACCTGCACAGGACTTTCAGTTTCATCAGCCTAAAAACCAGCCATGGGTATGGAATGCACTATGCAAAAGTATATTGCTGTTTAACTTGAAAACAAAAATATAACAATTTTAGATAGAAAAAAATGGTGTAGATAGAAGAAACGATTTTAGATAAAATAAACTAGTAAAACCTTGCCTATTTTCCATTGCTATACTGCACAGCGCACAAGTTGGGTAAGGAACTGGATGTTACTGCTGAGATCTGTAATTAGTCACTTTATAAAATTCTTATTAAGAAGCCGTTATATTTTTAAAAATGTATTTTTAGACCGTAGTCTGAAAATACTGCTGTGGCAAAGACTAGTAAAAATTCCTAACCCACAAAGACTCAGATTAGCTATATTGTCTCTTTATGCCTACTGCTTGTTATATCCTACTTTGACCTGGATCCTAAGACAGGTGAAGCAAGATGTGTGGGTCTGTATTGTGCATAGGGCCAAGAAGCCATGACTGCAACATCTGGATTCTACCTCTGCACAAAGAGCAATTGCTTGTGGAATCTGGTTGCACTATAATTGAATATTGCCCACAGTGGATTGTGCTGTACTTGAATTGTCCAGTTTCAGGTCCTCCTGTGCTCACGCATCTACTCTTCAGTAGCCTAACCCTATCAATTAATAATTCAGCATAAAATTACTGCATTTTGTCTTGATTTTTTTTCTCACATATTGTGCTGACATCTTCCTTAATGCACAGCAACATCACTCATGGTGAAATTTCTCAATGCAGTCCTTTTTGTAGCCACAGGCCTTGGTCATCTGCTGGGCTGCCAGATCATAGCAACATTTCAGCTACAGTTTTCTGTTGCTTTCTTCTTACAAAATTAAATACTTGTCCATCTGGATCGTATATTTGGCTTGTCTTATTAAGATTTTCTTCTGCCTTTCTGAAGCACTTTAAGAATAGCCTTTTTTTTCATGGAAGATTTCATCACACAGTTGGAGTTGGTAACTGTCAGATATACACAGCTGTATGACATACTACACATCTTGGCCCCATTTTTTAAAGCAAATTATGTTCCTAAATATGAATTTTTAAATGCATATGTATAAATATTTTACTTTTGATGCTAAATCTTGAGACATTTTAATCTCTGGTCAAAACACATATGGAAATACGTTTTTTAAAAAATACAATAGTGAATATAGTTCACATTATCTGGTGAGAATTTCAGCCACCAATTGTGACAGATCCAGCCTTTTTCTCTTCTGAACATGTAACAGCCACAGAATTCCTGTGTTGACTTGATATTGGACAAAATCAAGGTGTTTAAGATGGATTTAAAATGGAAACACTGAGCCCGTTTGCTAGGGCAAATAGTACTGAGAGCGAATTTATGAGATTCACTTGGTTGTGAACCTATTTGTAAGGAATTCTAAGGGACTGTCATATTATTTTGTTCTTTCTAAGTGGATATTCCACAACAGTCAAGGTTTTCCTCTTGAAACTGGACTGCATAACTGAGGTTATTTTCTTCTATTACTCTTATTACTTTCTAATTACATTGCTCTATTTCCTCTTTTCCCTTCAGTTTGTCAAATCATTAAGACCAATCTATAATGATTATGCTGCTTTCACTAACTAATAAGACATTCCACTGAACTGAGGTTCATCAGCTTTATTTCCCCTAAGTTGATAATTGTTTTACATCAGTTCAGTGTAAGTGGCGTAAGCAGACTGATGGCTTTGTGCAATTGCATGTCAGGTTTCTTTTTTGTCATTAAGGAAGTGCAGAAAGAAATTGTGTGTGTATTGAACACTTCATCAGCTGGCATCTGCTTCTTGTTCCGTTGTTTCCAACGATACAATTTTTAATTTAGACTGAATAGGGAAGTAAACAAAGTCAGCTTACTGTGTTTGTAAGACTACTATTAATATCCAAGCTAATATTTACAGTTCTGACACAATCCACGTAATAAAGTTTCTACTAACATTATAAACATTAAAGGGACCCAGTGTAAATATTTAAATCACAGAGATCCTCATCCAGCCTCAGATAGAGTATATGGAGGTGACAGATGCAGACAGTTTTTCAAGTGTGATAGCCAGCTTCTGACAGAGGCAAGGCATGACCTAAGTCTGATGGAGAAGTTGTAGAGCCCATTTTTCCATCATCTGTTAACTCAGTTATTATGAGCCAGTTGAAAGGCATGCAGCATTTTCAGACTTTCAGCTTGTATATCTGAAACTCTTCTAGACACAAATATCTTATAAATCTTTCTTAACACATTCTTATCTTTTCAGAAGGTCTCACTTGTATTTTCATTCTTCATTTCGAAGACATTCAAAAGACATTTTCGGCTGGAGTGACCAATTATCTTGGTGTAGTTTTAGCTCTACTTTTAGGGAATCAATTGTTTTTCAAATGGCCTATGACCTTCACTAAACAGAATGAGTCATACTAACAGATGTGGTATTGCCTGTAACCAGATGTAAGCATACTGGTGTCCTGTGACTTCCTGTGCAACCCAATTGATTGGCAGATGGCCGTTGCCCTATTTGTTGCTCTATCTAAGTAATACAATCACTATGGCCACTCCAAACACACGCCTGGAAGCTCAATGCAGTGGGGAAAGCTGACAAGTAAAGCATTTCAGAGTGTCTAAGACAGCTACAAACCACATTTTAATGGAGCATTTATGAGGCCTTGAGCAACGTGGTCTAGTGGAAGGTGTCCCTGCAGATGGCAGGGGGGTTGGAACTAGGTGATCTTTAAGGCCCCTTCCAACCCAAACCATTCTACCATTTACTCATGTGGGGATCCATGAAATGTACTAATAGGAAATAAAGTAAATTGGCTCTTGCTATGGATACAAAAATACCATAAAAATAAGGATTTCTGGGATATTTATAAAAAATGCTAAGTATATACGAGTCAATTCATTCATTGCCAAAGAGGAAGAGGCAGTATAGATGCTGTAGTGGCCCAGAATTCTCCCTTTCTTCCCCCTGACCTGCCTCCCTCTCCTTCCTGCCTTCTGCCAGCTTCACTCCCCCTTGGCCTCTAAGCCCTTCGTCCCTCTCTTTCTTTTCTTCCTGTTGTCCTTCATACAAGGCTTGCATTTTTTCTTCTCATTTTAGAAATATCTGGTATTGTACATACAACCTGAGGTTCTCTCTATACTTAAGAAAGACAGAAATTAAACACTCTACTAATTTTCTGTAATTCACATGTCATTCCATGGAGTTTCTGACAAAATGAGAGATTTTTCAGTTATTTAGAACCTAAAAATCCAGTGTCATTTCAGTGAAAACTACAACTAGGATGTACTGTAGCAGGACCTACTATTTTTCCATCCCCCAAAGAGTGACTGTTGGCAAAATCTGCATATTTAATACATATTTACTAAATAATTACTTAATATTAATACATGTTTTTACCTTTATAAATACTCCCATAAAATCTACAGGTTTTGATAAAAGCAAATATAATGGCTAATAATACTGGAAACAGTTAATTAACTTCCTTCTTGGTCTTAAGAAAAGGTATAACTGAAGCTTTTCTGGAAGTCTGTTTTCACCATCATATTTCATACAGATTAATGCAAATATGTGTTTTGACATATAAGTTTCTTACATGAAACTGAGAAAATTTGGAAAGAAAACAAATAAACTATGCTGATTGCTACTTTTAATTCCTGACTAAAAATACAGAATCTGTCTGAGGGTCAGTAAAATATACTCAGGAAAATCATACAAGCTGATTAGACATAAGAGGAAAAGAAATTAATAACAGCTCTTACTTTTTTGGTACTGAATATAGACTTTTAGAAAATAACCCCAACTATTTGTCAAGTACTAATAGTTACAGAATTGAGGAGTGAGTTTTAGTTGCTTTAATCTCTTTAGTTTCGAAATCAAAGATACAGTTTCCATATCCATTGAAGGCTTCCTGTTATGTCTTTCTGGGTTGATGAAACTGCAGAAAGACAGTGGACATAGGTTTAACGTACCCAGTATTTGAGAATCCTGTGCTAGGAAAGGGGTGGCTCGGTGCCATCCCGCTTTCCCAGGGCAGTTGCAGAGCGCGGTAATGTTCTTGGTGCTGAATCAGTAACTCAAAGACTGGAACAGCCATGGTATTACTGGAACAATTTTGATATTCTAATAAATGCCAGAAATCACACTCAAGAAGAAACAAAGGATTTGGATTTTTTCTAAAAGTATCTTCTGGTTTGGCAATAACAGATGAGGTGATGCACAATGATTTGTATTGAAGGCGTTCTGTCAAAATGTTAGAATTCTTTAAAATACATACTAATGCTTTAAATACACCGGATAACATATTTCACACTGTCATCCCATTGAAGTCACCTGCATTCATAGTTAACATAATTTTCCCTAAGTAAAAAAAAATATGTATCCAAGAAGCAAGGGTGTAATGCACTGTTTGCAGTGTGACATCGACTCTTATAGTTTAATTAAATGAAGTGATAATGTAGTTCTGTATTTAAAAAAATCTGTCTTTTCATGAAAGTCACACATTCATTGAGAAGACAGCAGTTCAAAGACTAAGCTTGAACTTAATACAGGTTTTATCTTCATATACATTCTATACAATTTTAGTAATAATTATCTTGCATCTTGCTTTGAAATCTAGTGCAGTATCTTGTTCCAGAGAGCAGAAATGAAGTCAGTAGGAGAGGAAAAATTTGAAGAAAAATGAACAAGTTATCCAGGATGTATTCAACTGGATGTACTTAGACAATATTTCTGATTAAAATCTTCTAATTGTGAGCCTTCCAAATAGTTTCACGTTTTACAGTACTGAGTACCTGATGTGTTTTGTCACTGAGCATGAACAGTGCATAGTTTTTCTCATCTTCAATTTATAAATAATCTTGTTAAAGCATAACTTGCCTTCAAGAAAGAAAACACTTGAATAATATTTTAATACTTTCTTAACTCCTCTCTGCTCTCCCTTCCTCACAGCACCACCATATGAAGATATCCTCATACCTCTCAGTTTATCCTGTTACTCACTTTTTTTAATGCTTATTTAGTGATTTTATGAATCTCAGCTCTGTACTCACTAGATGGCATATATAAAATCTTTCCTTTGACTTTAACACTGTTAATCCTTCACACTTCCTCCAATCTGTAAAAGATATTTTCACTAAAATATCTTTGATTTTTTTTAAAACTTTCATTCTCTTTGCTTTCTCTGCTGCTTTTGATGCTGTAATACTATCTTACAGTTTTGTCTCGTATGGTGCACTTAGCTGTGTTTTTCGGCTTCTCTCTGTATATAATATCACCAGCTGACACATGACTTATGGAGCACTGCTGGTTCCATCTCAACCTCTCTCTTAAGTTGTGTCACTTTTGTGACAAAAAAGTAAACTTTTCAAAGGCACTCTTCCTAACCTTTAGTGTCAGTTTTAAAAACAAAATTTTCAAAAATGGATAAAAAATATTTAAGCACCAAATATCCATTCATTTAAGCAGGGCTCTTTTTTTGATGTAGCACTTATTGGCTTTTCAATCTGAAAGAGTGCTTTTGATATTTATATGACATAGTGTATATAAAAGATGCTGTAATATTTATTTCCACGCTGTATGCAGCCTAGGTACTCCTCTGGCTGACAGAGTCGCATCCTGGAGGTTTTCTTTTGCCACGTTATACTGTTCCTTCCTTGCTTTTTCCTTACGAGTGGTATCTAGGGATTAGGGACCTAAATATCCTTGAAGCTTGGGTCCCAGTATTTCTCAGCCCTCATACTTAATTTGTAAATCCTTACCCCTGGAGGTATATGAGAAGAACTGGCCATCAATTTGACCATCAGGAAAAGAGAGAGGTAGACAAGGGAGACATCTTTGAAACACTCCTAGTCTATGTCTGGATAGTCAAAAGTGTGACTACACTCTCAGGGCCACAGCAAGGGTACAATGAGTTCATTAATCCCATTAAATATTCTGAAACTGTCCTAATGTATACTTGGAATTCTTGAATGTGCTGTTATTTGCGTAGCTGCTACTTGCGTAGAGGATAAACCCTACAAACTGCGGATTTGGAAACTGTAAGAACAAACAGGTGTCAAGAGACTATTGGAATTTTTGAAAAGAAAATGAGTGAATAGTTTGGTTTGCTGAGTCTAAAAAAATCATGGCTGTAAAGGGCTACTATTGTCCTCTTAAAAGTAAATCAGAACATAGGGAAATACCATAGTGTAGGTATCTATAGAGGGAATAATAGCTTAAAACAGAAGACAGCGTTGACCAAGAGGAAATTATCATCCCTAGATCATGAGTAAATTTATTTTGGGAGTTACAGAAACATCCCTAATCAAGAAAACAGTAAGCTATTGGAGAAAAAATAGAGGCAATAAACTTAACAGGTTTTAAGGTAGAAACTGTTCACCTGGTAAATGATATGGTGGGAAAACTTGGGCTATCAGATGGCTGAATTTAATGAAACCCTTTTTAAAAAATCTAATAATTTTGAAGTTTCCTCAAAGAAAATTTCATGGTGTTTTGATGTTTATATTTTGAGAAAATTGGGTTTTCTAGCTGAGAAACAATATTCAATACCCACAAAATTCCAACCATGTCCACATCAATAAACAGTGCACTGTAATATCTATTTATCTGCTGTAACAACAGCCCATGAGCACAACAAATTTCATGCTTCAAACACTATACAGCAGCACTGGAAAACAGCTCAAACTGCACTGATAAGTTCACAAAGTCTGTCAAGACCATTCTTTCTCAGTTCCATGTTTCTAAAGCTAATCTTGTGGTGCTGTAAAACTTCAACTAACACTTAGACTATTTTTGTGTTCATATCTACTTTCTATTTACTGAGATAGAGACTCCATCTCCAAAGAGACAAATAAATAGAATTATATAGTGATGGTAGATGACTTTTGTAGGGAGAAATGTGCATGTTTCTTGACTGTTAAGGGGTTAGGAAGCTTCATGCATATCCTCGAGTCACTGAGAAATCTGGTCAAAACCACTGTTAGCATGACTGAGTTACAATGATTGGTGGGTTTCAGCAGGCTGGGCAAAGATGAACTGCAGAATCAAAAGCCCTAGTCATCCTTTTCCAATGTCAATTTAGAAGGCTTTTCTAAATTTCTTTACCTGAAAATAAATTTAAATAAGACTATATTTAAATTTAGAATAAGTATTTTATTCTAAATATTTTGGTGCTGTCCAGCCTCTATGTGACCAAAATTATAGAGAAGCTTAAAAATGTTACTCTCTGAACCACAACTCAATCTGTTGTTTGAGAATAAGCAAGGCTTATGGATTCTGAAAGAACATGAAATTGCACAGAACTTAAATTTTTGATACTGCTTGAAGTATATGAGCTGTTTTCCCCAGACTGCACAATTATGTATTCCAGTATATGTGATAAGACAACATAATTGATAGGAGCTAGTAAAAGGAAAGTTTGTTCTTTATCAAAAATTTGACCATAGTAACTATTCCAGCTTCAGAGAACCGTGTAATCTTACTTTCAGTCTAATGCAGATGGGGCCAAGCAATCTTCTGAGAATTAGTTCAAATGAGCTGAAAAACATTGTGGCACTTTGAAAAAAAAACAAAAAGTGCAGAAGACAAAGTAAGATTTATATTTCAAAGAGAAAGCATATGCAATTCTTACTCTGCTCCATATTGCATTAGGAATCGATCACAGTCCACTGCTTTTTATATGGTAATTCTAATTTTTGAAACATTTATTAGTACAGTGAATTTCATAAGGAGGCAGTTTTCCTCTTCAGTGATGTTTAGATTTTCCATTAAAAGCAATTAGTTCACTGCAAATAGGTAAACAAGTACCCTCCAGTGACTACCTGACAAACTGAAACTACTCAAAGATATTGCATTAGAAAAAAACTTCTTGTATGGCAGGTACATTTGCAGCCAGAATTTAAATGGGGTTGGATTAGATGTATTGAAAAAAGAGACTTCAAGGATCCCTTGATGAGTACTGTTGCTCCTCCCACACTGAGCAATGCATACCTACCTCTTTTAAATAAGCATCTCCTTACACAAAGTGAGCCACCAGATGACACAACTGGTGGCTTCACCCGCCACAAGAACTTACTGATCTAAGCATCAGATAAGGATTCAAACAGTCATATCTTTGTATTCTTTATATATGTGTGCTTCAGAGAGAAATCATCTGCAAACATCTTGAATGGTAAGCGTAATATAGTTTTCGCTCAGATTCTGTCACTCAAATTTTGTTGGGCCTATTTTTCTTTTGCTTTTAGAGAGATTTCTGTGTTAAAAATCAAGGTAGAATTTTTTAGAATTGATATTGGAATGAAAATTTTGCATAGTTTCAGCTAATTGGAAAACTCTATGATACATATTTTTGTTGATTTTCATAAAATCTTAATATCTTACAAGCAGGAAAACGTAAGTAGTATACAAATAATATTACATCCTTTCATGTTCAGTATGACTGCATTTCTTTTTATAGGCAAAAGTTTTTCACAATCTGTTTTTCCTTTTTGGCCACCAGACGTTGTTTATTTTCCCCAGTATATCCATATGAAAAAAAAATCTAAGTATTGTACCTACCTTACTGGTAGATATTAACTCTATTTCCAAGTGATATTTGTAAAAAATGAAATATTTAATTAAATATGCTTAGACTAAAATGGACTATTTTTGATGAGAGTCAAGTTATAGTTTCATGTCTACTAAATATAAAATAGAAAATATATTTCAAACAAATACCCATATCTACTCTGTCTAATAAGCCTACATAACTTAATCTTAGTCAATAAGACACAATTTCTGACTGATTTTGACATAGGAACCATCCTTCAGTTAGGGCAGGAATATCCAGGACTTGTGGAAATCAAGTCAATAGTCAACAGATCTTAAAGAAGAGCTAAAATATGCAGTACTGTACTTGTAGTAATTTCATTAAGGTATTTTTGCCCTTTTCTTCTTTCCTGAATTATATTTGTTTAAACTGAATAATTTAAAACATAAACTAATATAAACTGTATCTTTTCAAAATTTTTTTGATTCAGGTATGTGAGCATCATTTTTGCTTAATTATATATGTAACCATTTTCAGGATAATGTTTTCTTTCACTATAAAATAATACCTATATAGCTTATTTGCACTATATAACATACTGTTAATAAATTTAGTCTTTTTTTCCCAACCTGATAAAAATATAATTGAATATACCAGAAGTTATCCTTCATGCTTGCAGTGCAATTGCACAGGCAATTCACTGAGAAGAAATAAAAGTGATACAGAAAACTTGCAAAATACATTATTGATATTTAAAAGAAGTGAAGACCTGAGGTATAATCTTACAAAGAAAATAGAAACTGCATTCTATTTTGAAGGGAAAAAAAGCTATTTTATTGCGGTTATACCAGTCTGTGATGATCCGCAGAAAACATTTACTGAAGTTTTCCAGTGTTGCCTGTTTCTGCAAAATATAGTCAATTCATTATTCCCAGTTACTTACACAAGAGGTTCAGGTTAACCACTGGAAAGGCAGGATCCACATCTCTTTAGAGATCAGAAATTATGGAAATTCTTTCTGAAAATACGTGTCCCTAAGAAAGTTAGAGAGTTAAGTGAATCTTCTTTGTTTAAAAAAGAGAAACTATAGTCAGTGGAAGTTAAGAGGAAGACAGACTTTGACTGGATAATGTATACAGAAAAAAAATAATGTCAGGGGAGGAGAAGAAAGAGCATTAGCAGACTTGAAATATAAAGAGAGAAGCTGGGGAGAAGAACAGAAATGGGAAGAGACAGTAGAATGGGTACAGATATGGTCATAAAAATGAGTTTGAAATGCCAACATGAAGACATCAGAGATCATGTGCACTGTTGCTTTACTAATGGTCCTTTTCCATGTTTGAGGTTGCCACCCTTCATTTTCTATATTTTCAAACTGGTGGCAGGGGAAACATCCATGACTTTATCCAACACTGGTTCCAAACAACTCTGAAAAGGTTTGAGCACTCTGGTTGAGTGGTGAGAGGTACACCACACTCTGAGGAGTCATATGACAAAATATGGGAATTCCAAGACAGTGAGCTTAAATGTAACTGCATGTTTTCATTAGGAAATAATGTATGCATGGAAACATTCAACAGAATGATACATAATGCAATTTATATAATTGGGATAAATTATTCCTTTATTTTGTCTTTCTCTTACTGCATATAGGAAAGGCAAGTACAGCCCTATAGAGAGCTATGAATTACTAGGAAAGACTCTGGCAGGTTTTCCTTCATACAGTCATTTTTAAGAGCTTCCACTTTTAAAGACTTTTATCAGTAACATCTCAATATCAATAACCACCAAAGACTATATCTTTGGAAGAACAAATGTAATCAAAGGCTCTTGTCAGAGATAAAAAGAGAGTAGAAGTTGAGTGATTAAGATGTCTTCATAGAGGGCAGGTTTGGCTGGATAGGATGTCCACAGGAGACGAGGATTTCTAAAAAGACAGACTAATGAATGAAAAGCACCATTGCCATGAGGGTGCTGTGTTCCCTGACAGACAGCAAATATACTAAGTAGAAAAACTCTGTGAATGCATGTTAGGACAGCAGTGATGTAAAATACACAGCTGCTGAGGAAAGACCAAGTAGCACTAAGAAATAATGTTTCTGCATGTACTACTGATCATCAAGAAAGTGCCTGAATTAGATTGCAGGTAGGGTTTAGGCTTCTGAAATCTAGGACTGTCTTCCCCCAAACAAACCCTTGCCTAACTCTTACATGCATAAATATCCTGAGGC
Source organism: Platysteira castanea (assembly GCA_013397175.1). Taxonomy (NCBI): domain Eukaryota; kingdom Metazoa; phylum Chordata; class Aves; order Passeriformes; genus Platysteira; species Platysteira castanea. The sequence continues at coordinate 464,578 of VYXC01012975.1, read as the reverse complement.
ACCTGTATCTTCAGTCAGATCTAGCTGAAGATGTCTCTGCTCATTGCAGAAGGGTTGGACTAGATGCTCAACACAACACAAACTAATGTTTAGTTCTAGGTATTCTATTATCGAGATTCTCCTTTTTGTTAGATATGGTACAGCTGAAGGTATATCTTCACAATCTCCAAAACCAAAATAAATAAAGTCAAAATAAGCAGTGTAAAGCATAAATTCCATGCCTTAGTCTCAGTGGACTGAGGGATCAGAAAGTTTCTGAAGCCTGATAGTTCAGCTTTTCCTAAATTTCATGGTCAGGGAAAGGCCGGGATGCAGTTCCCCAACCTCACAGGTGGTTTCTGTGTCTGGTCAGTGGTAACTGAGTGTGAAACCACAAAACCAGTGCTGAAGGCAGGAACAAGAAGGTGAGTTTTGTAGTGTAGTGGAGAACTAAACATCAGCACTTTGATCTAGTCTCTGGCTGTACATTGGCACAGCTCCAACAGGAGGAGGAGAGAGCATCATGACCAGAAAGCAAGCTGCCATTTAGTGACCATGATTGTTTTTATTATGAAGTAGAGAGAATATTTTAATCTCTTTAGTTTGAGTGAGGCATATGATGCCTACCATGTAAGAAACTCTTCACTTGTTTAAAAGATAGTTTGCAAGAGAGGGCTCAGCTCCCAGCCTCACAGGAGGAATATAGTCTGAAACGGGGACCTAAGTCACCCCTCACCTTACACGATCCACTCTGAAGCACCCAACCCTCCCAGGGATGAGGAGTTATATTCACTTTTGCTACCATACCCCTAAACTTCTAGATCCAGCACAGTGTTTTTGTCTAGGAGTTAATTTGAAGCCAATAGTTGGTTCAATTAATTGCTGGGCTGCACTGGAAGTATCCTTATCGAGAATGTTCTCATGGAGTGACACCTGCTTATTACAATAGATACTAACCATAAAATCAATTTATACTTCCTTTAAAGTCATAGATTTACTCTACAGGCCTCTACTTAAATTTCTTCTTGTCCTATTAAGAGTAGGGCTCAAAATCTGTAAGATATTATTTCACATCATATTTTACCATTAGAGAAAAAAAACTATGTAGTGTAATAGACAGAATTGTTTTCTATATCCTCTTTCTTTAAAGAATTAGGCATGTACCAAACCTGGCAATAACTTAAATCCTTCTACTGAACATAGCAGCATGTTCCTTACTACAGCAAAATCTCAAGAACAAAGAATGCAGTGAAAAATCCATTAGACATAAGTGTAAAGTGTTAGTCAAGTTGACCTCACTTGTCTGAAAATGACAGTAGCATTTTTTTCTCCATGATAAGTACAAGTATGTTTGTGAAAATTTGTAGGAGACAATGCATTCTTACTTGTGTAAGCAGTAACTGAGATTAATTCCTGAATGGCTGTAATCAGTATCTGGAGTAGCATCATGGCTTCATTTGGCTTGCTGAATCAAACTGACTCATGAAATTCTAATGATCATTTTACACATAATAATTTATATAGTACTCTTGCCAAATAAATCACTTCCAAAGCAAAAAAACCCCATACAGTACATCATTTTCATTACTGCCACTTGCTTGAATTTATGGTTCCTGGGTCTGAAAAATTAACAAAATTGCAGTACTGGTATACTCAGGCTCCAGTATTCTAATGGTGCATATTTACTGTATACAAAATTTAATTATTAAACAATCATACTTTTAATGAAATGCTGCGGTATGATTACCCTTAGTGAATTTTGCTTTTACTAATGGATTCACTTCTTCCATTAGCAAGATCATGTTTGAAATAAAATGGTATAAATGTATTTTAATCCACTCTAGGGAAAAACAGCTGTATGAAAGGTTACTCTTCGACTACTTCTGTGAATTAGTTCCTTATGTCAAATCATTATGCAGAAATAAAAGCTGTGGTCAGCCCACTTAAAATTCCATTTGAATCCTACTGGGAATGGAAAACCTTTGTACTATTTTTCATACTCTGAACATTCTTCTGAACATTTACTAGAAGACTAAAATGTAGCAGTAATTTTAAAAGAAGGGAACAGTATTATCAGGTTCAAGAAAATTAGTAAAGCTATGGTTGGTTGAGGTTCATGCTGTTGTTTCACAGCATTTCTCTGGCTGCAATTTAGGGGATTTTAAGAAGAAATTGATGATAATTTTACTAATGCTTACTGATATTTCAGTGACATTTCTATTTCCAGATAATGATTCCTACAGAAAATGGCATTTATCTATTATTTCTTTATACAATACCCAGGTGTTGAGTTTAATTTCTCATAAGGAGGACTATGGGCAACAGAAAAGTCAAGGCCAGAGAGGGAATTCAAAGGGATCTCACCACAGGAAGGTGGAAATTCTCACTAACTGGGCCTGCTCCTAATCGAGGCATCATGAGGGTTTATTGCTGAAGCACTTAAACCTTAAAATTTATACCACTTAAACTTAAACCATTCAGTCTTAGAATTATTTAGCTTTATGGTGTTAAGACTACTTAGTTAAGGATTTGTAACTTCAGCAACTTATGACAAACAATTCTGGAGTTACAGGCTCAAAGCAACAGGGTCAAAATAACAAACACGACGTTTTTAGAGAGAAGTCTGGCGTTACACACGCCAGTGAAACCCTCTGAAGGAATCAGCAAACAAAAAAGGTACAAACAATGCCAGAGTTAAGTGGATTTAGGAAAGTTCTTCAAAAAGGTCCCTCCTTATAGCCTTTCAATGAAACTAAGCTGTCACAGGACAGGCAAGAAGGATTTCCCGAATTTGGTTAAGTGTTCAAAGACATGGAGTAGGAATACAACTTTGTAAAGCAAGGAGGTTCCTTGGGACCCCTTAGAAGTCAGTGATGATGTAATGGTGCAAAAACATTCTGGCGACTTGGAAGGCACTACTGAATTTCCAGAATGACCAAAAATACAGGTGATTGTGGCAGATCCCAAAAGATTGGTGATACAGTAGTGAAATGTCAGATGAAATTCAATGTTGATAAATTCTAGGTGAGTACCCAGAAGAAACATAATCCTAACTAGCTTCATATGAGTGTGTACCTGAATGCTATTTATTGATACTATCACCAGTTAGAAATGGGATTGTGGTGGAGAAAATTTCTATGGAAACTTAGCTCAGTGGCATTCAAAAAACCCCAAATATATTTGTGAACATTTATGAGAGGAATGAAGAAGAAAATTTAACAAACAATGAATACTGTTGCTTGAATATACCTTGACCATATAAGTCTTGCCACTCAGCTTCTAAAGGAACATGGAGAAGATTCAGAGTAGCAGGATGTGGTTATTCAGAGATAAAAACTGGCATCTGCAAGAAGGAAAACCACATGTACAAGGCCCTAGCAGTGAGCAAAGTGCTGGAAGAACTTTGTGAAATAATGAGCACTAAGAGGAATGAAAAAAAAATGGGGAAGAACACTCCATTTTTCAAAATAAAAACACTAGAGAGCACTAAATGAAGCCAGTGGTAAAAGAAAACTTTTTTTTCACAAATATGTAATGAAGTTACAGCACTTAGTGCCACAGGATGTTGTGGCACAGACAGTATAAAAAGGATTTTAAAAGGGAATGAGCGAAATAAGGGAGAATTGCTTGTTGACAGCTATGAAATGGGCTATATGGGGTGTGACACTTGGTTTTGGCAGTCCTTAAGCTGCCGCTTGCCGTGAAAACACAGGCAAAAAATCACTTCCTCTGACTCCTACTGCTTTTCCTAAGCCTCTGCCCGGTCCACTACCTGCCCTTTGGCAGGGGTGCTCATCTCACCTTAAGTAAACTGTTAGTTCCCCGAGTTACACGTTTCCGCTGAGACGGACTCAGCTACAGGCGCTTTAGGATTAACCCTTTGAAAAACCTCACGCTACTTCTTTCCATACTCTTCCTACAGCTTTCCTAGCCCTCCCCAAACCGTCTGGTCAAACAAATTCTGCAAGAAAGTTTTATGGCTAAACAGAGAAGCTAATAGTAGAAAGCTCAAGCGCCCTTTTTAAAGGCGGGAGGGCAGTGCAGGGGTACGTAGCACCCGTTTAGGCGGTGGCCCCTGAGAGGCACAGGCGTTCCTCTCCCGCGGGGTCCGCCCGGACCTGCCCGCCCGCGGTGGGAGCCACCGCCCGGCGGGATACTCGCCCCGCTGGGATTGCCTCCGCCTGCTCTCCCTGCTTTCCCCGCCTCCCTCGCCTCCGCCGGGCCCCGGCCGTCACTCGCTGTGTCGCCTCGCAGGTCGCCGGAGCGGACGGAGCGGGCGCTGCTCGGAGCCGGGCGGGCGGGCGGCATGAAGCGCTCTCTGCTGCGGCTCTGCCGGGCGCGGGAGAAGGCGGCCGCCTCCAGCTCCTACCAGGGCGTCGTGTGCGAGGCAGATGCCGCCTCCGTCGCCTCGCAAGATGTCTTCAAGGTGCGTGCGGAGGGGCGGCGGGCCCGGGGCTGGGAGAGAGGGCTGAAGGTGGAGGGTGAGGTGGGCGAAGGTGCGGAGGGTCTCTGCAGCTGTGCGGGCTCGGCAGTGGTTATGTCCCAGGGATCCGTTCCTCCAGGAGACCCTCTCCGCTCGCTCAGTGGGCCCGGGAGGGAGGATCTGTGCGATATGGGAGACAGGCTGGGAGTCGCCCTGGCCGTGCGGTGTGAAGGCACAGGACACTGATGCTGTGTGACCCAGGGTGAGCGGCAAGGTGGGAGAGCAGGGGAAGGAGGATGTGGGTGGCAGGCTGCTGACATAGGACTCACATTCCCCCTGGGCACAGAAAGAGACCCCGTCTTAGAGGGAAGTCCAGAGGTCGTAACAGAAATTAATAGATGAGCTAACAAAAATGTCACGAAAGAAAAGTTTAGAAGCACTAGAACTGTTACGAAGGGAAAGGGCACCAGCAGTGCAGCCTACAAAAGTGAGATTGCAGCCGGGAAGGACATAATATCTTCCCACTTTTAATAGAGAATAGGATGAGAAGTCATGTATTTGTATTGTTGTTAGGGAGACCTAGACCAAAATCTAGCAAGGCCTTTCTAAATGGTAAGAATAATTAAGCAAAGGAAGAGTTTGCTTACAGGATGGGAGACTTGGATAACTTTGGAAATGTTTAACAGCAGGCTAAACAAATTTGACAAAGTTTATAGATGGGTTTGATCTGACTCCTGAGGTTTTCCATTCACATATGTCTTCTGTGTGCTAGCTTAGACTTGAGCAACACCTCTCCAGCATAATGTGGCTTGTCACTAGAGATCTGTTCAGGTACAGGGCAAAGGAGTTGCTGTTGTTTAAAAAAGCTTGCTTCGCTGTTTTTAACCAACACAAGTACTGAGAACACTTAACTGACTTCTTTCTTCCTTATTTTGTGAGTGAGACACTGCAGTATTGGCTGATAAATCTTACTTTTGTTGATAGAAGTTATCATCATGCCACATTTTGTCTTACACTGAGAAATAAATCCAGTGTTAAAAGTGGAAAAATGTGGTCTACATCAATAAAAATGATAAAGGTAGACTATTAGAAGGAATAGAAAATAGTGGGCTTTCTAATAAGATTTTCTTAGATAGCTTTTTGGTGTGTTTAAAATGTATAGATATTTTTGTGTGTAATTGAGCTGTTATTTTTGTGACGGTCGATTCATCTCTCCGCAATTATACCACATGTTTTCAATTAGCTTTTTCTGACTGCACTTTTGAGGCAGACATTAGCCCTGTATTTGGCCTCAGTCTTCTAAATGTTTAAACACGTTTATAACATTATTGACATGAGTAACCTCACTGAGGTCAGCGGGACTATTAAGCTGAATGAAGCTAAACACGTGCTCAAGTGCATGAATGGACTGCACTATAATGTATATTTGCCTAAGGGCAGCAAAAACTGTTGAGTCTTTGTGACTCAGGGGATCCTGGAGAGCAAAGTTTTCCTTTTCTTTTACAGATGTAAAAGGAGCAGTGATTTAAGGAAATTCTCTTTTTTAATTCTTTGCTTGCTTACACACCTTTTGAAGATTTGCATTACTTTAGATAAGCATTTTTCTCCTTTTCTTCCATCCAATGTAGTTGAACTGTGTTTTTTTTTTTACTGTCTCCTAGTTTTTCATATCTGTTTCTTAAATTCCATTCTATTGCAATCATTTTTTCTATCACTTTTCTTCACATAGAAATATGGGGTTTGGATCACTGTAACAAAAATATTTGGAGAATATCATAAAATAAGAATCAGCAGAGTTTCCATAGTGGGCTTTGGTTGTAAAGTATAGTACCTGGAATAGGTCAAGATGTCATTGAGCTCACTGGGCAGATACTGGGTTGTTTCAGGCTGAGATAATAGTCTGATGTTCTAAGCATGCTGCTGAAATTAAAAAATATATTGGTTTCTCTGACATAAAGAACATCACAGAAGCCCAGTGCCTGAACTTGAAAACCAAGGACACAGTATCAGTCTATAGAAAGATCTAAAAAAGGGAATTTATCAAGATTATTGATTTTCCTCTCTGTTGCATTCATTTGACGTGGCCACTACAGGAAAGACTATAAAAACATAAGTGATGAATTTGCTTGTTTGAGATTTTCCATGGTGAATGAAGGATCTTGCGTTCACTACAGAAGAGAAAACAATGTGTTCAAGATGATTTCCAGTTTTGTTCATTTTCCACTGTTTCTCATCTGGATCTTATATTACAGTCAGTTAAACCAATCAGATTTTCACTGTTTGCTCAATCTGATCATGATTTGTGAACTTCTGTATGAAACCAAACAACTGGGAGGGAGTTACTGAGTGGTAACATACCCACAAAAACCCATTATAACACTGCTAGCTTCCAGCCTCTTAGGAGAATGTTTTTATCCAAAACAGGTTATTTCAGATGGAAGTGCCTGTAGGCTACGGAGCTTCATTAAGAAGAATCGTTCTGGGCTCACAAAAGTGGATGAATTAAATGCCACCCCACTGCATCACGCTGCGGAAGGAGGACAAATAGAACTAATGCAGCTGATCATAGATGATTCTTCCTGCGAAGGTAACATGCATTTCACGAACTACTTTATTTAGCAAAACACAAAAGTTCAATAACCAAGGTGTCTGTTACTCAGCTGAAACAGGACTGATATGTGTTATCTGTATTTATAGATTCAAGAATAATTCAAACTGTCTGCCACAGTTTGCACAGTCTCGGGTGTGGTTTGGATCGCCCTTGTTATGTGGGACTGTTTTCTCTCTAATGCAGTGAATCAATATGCCTTACTTTGTTTGACACTGAGGTAGATAGTCTTCAGGTATGAAAAAGAAAACTGCAGTGATGTACAGAAGACTTGACTTTTTGTCTTCCATATTCATGTTATATGGCTGTTATATAATAAGCATTGTGAACTACATCGGAGTCCAATGATAGACTGTAGGCTACTGAGAAAACCTACAATGGCCCTAAAAAGCTTGTTTTTTTCACCTTTGAATGGCCAATCTAATTTTAGATTACTCTGGCTGAAATATATTTTTTTTTATTTTTGGTCTGTCATTTTTGTCCTAATTTTTTAGGATATTTGTTGGAATTTATCTTCAGTTTTCAAGCTCAAAATGTATGTGTAGAACAGACCATTTTTATAACTGGTGTGAATTGGTTTACTTTTGTGTTCCGAAGTGAATCAGAGTATATATGGTCTTTAATTTTCTTACGCTTAAGTTTGCAAGCACTTAATTGTTACCTCTTGTTTCATTTCTTCAGTTGTGCAGCCTCTAAAGAAATAGCTGCAAAGTCAAATAAAGTAGGAAAAAGAGTCAAGGAGAGAGGGAAATTAAGTAGCTCTTGATGTGAGAAAAAAAGGATCCATAATAATGGGCAAGAAATAGATAGGTTTCTCATTTCTCTCATAAATACTGTATATTCAGTACAACATTTAATCAATTTAACACAATGCACTGCATCTCAGGAGATCTTTTCCTTTCCTTTTTCAAAGAAATACAGTAGCACAGACCTAAACCTTCATTGAGGATGCCTTTTTTTTTCAGTGCAATCAGAACATTTGACGGTTTTGCTTTGGTTTTTGTTTTGTTTTCTCTCCTTTGACTTAGTATTAAATGTGATGGATTCTTCTGGAAATACCCCACTGCATTGGGCCACAAAGAAAAACCAGATTGAAAGTGTTCGTTTGCTTCTCAGCAGAGGAGCTAATCCAAACATTCTCAACTCCAATATGATGGCACCTTTGCATATGGCTGTTCAGTCCCTGCACAATGAAATTGTGAAGGTAAGTCTAAAGTCCATGTAAATATACACATTGGATAAGTAGCTTAGCAGCAGCTGCTTAAAGAGCACCAAGGCCCTGTTGATATATGCCATATCTCCTCATATCTTTTCTTTAGCAATCAGGATGTGTAACGTGATGGCTATAGAAATGTTTGTGTCTTCTTAGCACTGCAAGTAAAAAGTAACGTAGTGATTTATAGAAATACTGATGTTTGTGCTATGATAGTAGTCATAATGTTTCACAAAAAATGCTTTTCAGTTTTCCAAACACAAGGGACTTTCTTTAAAAAGGTTCTTTTTAACACTGAAACTTTATGTAGGCATGTGTTATTTCAGACTGTAATGTTCTGATTTTTCTATTTTATAATTGTATAGGATGTCATAGAAGTATCAAGAGTTCTTGAAACTAGTGTATTTTTAAAGTAAAAACCAGATTAAAACTAGTCAGAAAGCACAGTTCTTAAAACCAACATTCTAATAATCGTGAGTAGTAGCAGAACTAAATCTGCAATTAAAAGATCACAGAAATATATTGTGAAGAAATTACTAAGGTGTCCATGTTGAACCTTGTAAAATAGCAACAGCATTGAGATTTTAAGCAGCATAATTTTTTAACCATTTGTCTAAGTGCAAGAGAAAGTTTTCACTTCATATGCACCATAAGGATAGAATTTTAGAATTTGTAAGGTTCTTAATTTTTTTAGATGAAAGCAACCTTAAAATTACAACGATTTTTTTTCTCTTTAAATTTGTCTCTTTTTCTAGTTTATCCACACAAAAGAAAGAAACACGTTGTCTGTATTCAAGACTCAGAATTCTTTAGAAATGTTTCAGTGTCCTCAAATCTTTTACAAGATCTACTTATTATGAATTAAGAACAATGAAATCTGAAATCAATGACATTTTTTAAATGGGCTTTTTATCAGCTTCTGTGCTTTGGTTCTTGACTAAATCTGTGCTCTCATTTTTTCCCCACTCTGTTGTTTATTCAGACTAATTCTCCCTTGGTTTTTATTGCCAGATTGCCTGAGAGTGATTAAAATGTACCAGTTCCTCTAGTACAGAAAAAATAAATAACTGGAATTACTGAAAGACAATTAAATAAATATGTAGCTAGGGGAATAAATAAGCAATGCAGTATGGTCATTACCATTTCCAGATCCTTCGCTTCTCAAAAAGTGCTGGAAGCAGTCATGGAGATAATTGATGGTACTGATAGTTCAGTGTCAGCTGTTAACCTAGAGACTGGAACAGGATTTCAGGACTGCAAGGTCCCAGTTATCATCGAGCCCCATCTCCCCTCATTTAACTGTCCAATTGAGCAGATTCCTAAATGAGCAGATTCCATGACATTGCCACTTGCTAGGGAATTTTCTGTTGAAAACTTCAGTTGAAAATCCTTATCTGCAATGTGCTACAGAAAATACTTTCTTCCATTATTGAGATATTTTTATATCAGTCTTTAAAATCCTTTACAGCTATGTACAGAGTTTAACTTAGTTACTTGGCTGTCTGCTGGAAAGAATTGTACTTCATATCTGTTCATATCTGCATTTTTCACCAATATATTTTTGTATTCTCCTGCATTTTGTATCTCCTCTGCCTATGCACTGTGGGCTTTTGGCATGCACAACAAATGAGTTACAAGGGTGCTATGGGTTGCAAACAACAAAAATAATGGAATAGGCTTTTATTGTAGTGTTTGGCTTATGACTAACTGAATGTTTTCTTAAACATTTAGATTTTAGTCCAACATAGCAGTACAGATGTTAACTTGGAAGGTGAAGCAGGGAACACACCTATAATTGTAGCCTGTTACAAGGACAATCCTGAAGCACTGACACTCCTGGTAGGTATAATTATCCATCATCTTTAGAGGTGACTCTCTCTACCTTGATGCAGTGTTATTCTCCTCCTGGGTTCTGTCTTTGTTCAATGCAGGAAGGTTAATCATGGGCCTACTGTTCAAGTAGCTTTGCATGTGTTACTAAGAAACTTTTTAATCTTTTAAGAGGATATATTATATCCGTATCTATCTGAGTGGCAAACTTAAGGAAAAAACCTGATTTTGAAGGTCATTAGAAGATAGAGTGAAGCACATGCATTGTAAGGCTATAACATGCAAAAGATACTTGTATATAAACTTCATAACACATATGCAACATTAAAAAAAGAGAGAGCTACCCAGGAGACTGTATCTGTAATAGTATGTTTATGTTCCTTTGTCAGGTTTTTCTGTATGCCATTAAGCTGTATTGAGACATTCTTTTTCAGATTGAAAATGGAGGGAAAATATGTAAACCAAACAAAACGGGATGTATGCCTATCCATGCAGCGGCATTTTCAGGTGCAAAAACATGTCTGGAAATTCTTTTGAAAAAAGGTAAATACAGTGTTCCCAAGCAGCGAGTACCAATTTGCTGCTTTAGTTCTCAAATAACTAAGAAAAAAAGCAAAATTTTGAGAACAAGCAATTATAACTGTGTTTGAACTTACAAGAAGTTATTGCAGTTATTCCTATGGGCAATTTATGCTGACAACTTTTGTGTGATTGCAGCAGCAAACTAGCTCCTTTCCTAAATGTATACTCATCTGTTGTTTAATGATAGATGTGACAGGTTCATATTTTGAGAGGGGAGAATATTATTCCACACCTAATGTGTTTGTTTTGAAAGCCTTTGTATCTTCTGTTATTTCATTCTCACTTAAAAAAATCCATTTATTTTCATCTCTCAGGTGAAGAATTGGGTCACTCTGCTAAAACCCACATCAATTTTACCAATAATGGAAAGTGCAGTCCACTTCATTTGGCAGTTCAGAGTGGTGACCTCGAAATGATTAAAATGTGCATTGAATTTGGAGCCCAAATTGATCTAAAACAGGTAAAACTCAGAGTGGAGCAAAATGTAATTTTAATAAAATCTATGTACCTCTAAATCTCTGAGTGGTATGAAAAAAACATGAGCAGATAATCCTTGCTCATTGTTTCTTCCAACACAAAGCCGAGGGAGCAGCAAATGAACACAAGTCTCTGGTTCAAATCAGACAAAATGTGACATTTCTTTACACAAGTGGCATAGGGTCATCCCTTCCCAGAAGTAGGACCTTCAATCTCACACTTTCTGATCCATTCTTCTTTACCCTCAGCCTTGCCTTGACCTTTACACTATCTTCTTTAAAGGCAAATACAAATTCGTGATATTACTGCTGCTACCATGGTGTAGCACTGCTGGTGTAAGGGTCTGTGCCCAGCTTCATTCATAAATATTTTAAAAAATATGTATCATTAATCAAAATGCTTGCAAGGATGAAATCAACTCATGAGAGCAAAACTAAACATAGTTTTGCCTTCTTTCACTGGTTTGATTCTTTGAACACACAGGTTTTGAATGAGAGGATTTATGCTGCTGCTTTTGTGATGGGTGAGACTGCCTATGGCATTGTGGAAAAGTCCTTTCCAGTGCATTCACCAAAATGGTCCTGCTCTAAAAATGAGAAAGTCAAAACCCTCAGGCATATCTCAAAGTTGATTTGTCCCGCCTAGCTAAACAAACTCCTGTTTTAGCAAATATTGTTCTAATCATCTATATCTTGCTCAATTATTTTATGACTGTCTAGTTTATAATAGTTTTATATCATATTGGACAACGATAATTTTACCTGCAGCAAAGTTGATTTAAGGCTTATTTCTAATGAGGATTTCATTTAAGGAAGTAAATGTCATTTTAAAAGAATGTATTTTCTGTGTTATATAGGCCCATTTGTTTGCTTATTCATTTTTACTGGCCTACTTTTGGTTTTCTGTAGCTTTCATTTGCTTCATCTCTTGTATTAAAGGGTGCTATATCTGTCTGGGTTTTAATTAAAGATTAAGATTGTTAAGAGTATAATTATCTTGTATCTTAGGGACTTGGTATAGAGTGATAAGCTTTGTAGTAATCCTTTAAAACTATCTCTCTAGTTTTTCTGGTTTTGTCAATCTCTTTAGAATTTTACTACTTCAGTTAAAGACTAAAGCTTCATTACTTGCATAGAAATTTAGGCATTTATGAATTACGAATCATGGGCTAGTTGACTATTGTGTTTAATGGATTGGAAGTTACATTTCTGAGGTTTAAATATTTATATTTTTTCTTGTTTTCCCATTTATAGAACGAAAAATGCACAGCACTTCATTTTGCTGCCACTCAAGGAGCAACTGAGATTGTAAAGCTAATGATGTCATCCTATGCTGGTGAGGAATCCATTATTGATGCTGTAGATGGGAATAAGGAAACATTGCTTCACAGGTAGGAAGCTGCTGTGCCAGATTTCACTATAAATTGTGGGCCTTGATATTTTTAGTTATTCCTTGCATTTGAAACAACATTCCACATGATTTGAATCTTCCCCCTGGTATGGGAGGTGGTTTTACTACAGTATGAAAGAGTCAAAAATTTGGTCAGAATGTTAAAAATCTTGGTGCTGATACCAAAATCAAAACAGTTCCAGTTACTTGGAACCATGTCAAGGAATGGTCATTAACAGTTTGCATTGAAAATATACTCCAGTAAAGTAGTAGGGGAACAAGTTTATGGAATTGTTAACATCTTCTGATAATGTGGAAGAAATGCCCTTATCTAATGGGTTGATGTTATCCAGAAAATGAGTGAAAAATAATATAAATCGTCTAAAAGAGTATTTTCTTTTATTTTCCAAAAAGACTTACCTTATACCTAATCAGGTAAAAGGAAATGTTGGTACACTTCTCTGTGACTTCAAAGCTGCAAATGATGATTATGTGTATAAAAATCCTCAAGACTTCTAGTCTTTCACACTCCATTTAAAACCAGAGCACTAGATTGTGTAAAAGTTTCCTCAGTCTTTTGTAGCAGAAAGGTACTTGGTTAAACATGCTGGGCCTCAGCTCTATGGAATATAATATATTTCCCCATGTATACATTTTCTGCAAGAAAGATATGTTTCACTGCATTTAACTATAATTATTTGACAGTGTTACTCTACAAGAAATTTTACAGTATGAAATAAGTGGTAGAAGCAGTGGAGATGATTGTTCTTTGGACACAGTATAAAGTGGAATGATTCAAAGATAATTGAAGACTTTAAAAGAGTTTGCTGTAAAGTTAAGATAATGTTTGGGTCCATTTGGAAATGTTACCATGGAAGAACATGACTGAAGACAAAGTGATGACAGAAACCCAAAGCAAATTGTGCAGACACTTGTACTGCTTAATAGATAACTGGCTGCTATATCCATGAAAATTACTGTCCTTGACAAAAGCTTGGTAAAAAGGACAACACTATTTTAGTCTCTATGTCTTTGAAACAGGAAAAATATTATCAAGAATCATCAGAAAGGTAGAAAGTCACCCAAATATCTCAGAACGTTAAAAAAAAGTGAGTAGGAACATTAACTAGTTAAGAAACAAAGTAGCAGTGAAGCATAGGTAGGACTTGATGCTTTTGCATTCCTACTGTCGTGTTTCCATCTAAATATTTCATTAAATGACTTTGCTTTCTCTTTAGTCACCTTGGAATATATTGAGTGTTTGTGAAGCATTCAGTATTAATATGTGGCTGGAAGGGTCCACTACAGATAATGGAGGGATCTCTACATATTTGGAACCATGACTTGATTTTTAAGATGCATATTGTGGGTAATCAGTTCTAACTATAGTACACCCAATGTTATTATTACCTCTTATAATGCTAAGGCAACTGTTATCATTTGAGATACAGTATAACCTTGGAACTGTCCTTCTGTGTTACTTATTGAGTCAAAATATTTCACAGAGGTCTGACTTGTGAAAACATTTTGTCTGTGTGTATTTACTGTGCTATACTTTCATGCTTTGACCATTTTTTTCCTGTAATATATAATTCAGTGTCTTACTGTAGTATGAAACCTGAGAAGTTTCCAAGTGTATAGACAGCTTTAAAATATTTTTGGTAAATGACAACAACTTTTTATCAGTATAATTAACTAGTGCTACTGACTATGCTCCAAATGCCCAATTTATACCAATTAGTTTGTTCATATTTTTTCAAGTAGACTTGTCTGCCACACTCAGAATACATGTTTAGCCATTGCCATTTTAACCTCACGCTAGCATTATTGCACAAAATACAACCAAATTATTTTTTAATAATGGAATGAATTTGAGGCTCCAGGCATATAAACTGCATAGGAAATTTATGGAATTCTGTATTGATCTTGTGTGATACATTGAAAGATTTGACATATGAAATTACTGGTTGTCTTAAAAATTGGTGGTAAAATGCCTTTTTACCTACCAATGCGGTCTTTGTTTCCTGCAGTGAGTTTCAAGTCTAGTAACTTATCTGAAATTAGTTTGAAAAGATAACTCCATGAGAAAAATAAAAACAATTTATTAAAATGAATTATGTAATAAGAGTATCTCTCTCTTTGTTTTAAAATTGATTTATTTGAAAATACTAGAAAATGGAGAAGACTATCCTTTGACTTGAACTTCTTTGTCCTTTCTAATATTACTGTATCTTTGCATTTTTCTCCACAGAACAGCATTGTTTGATCATTATGAACTGGCGGAGTATTTGATTTCAATGGTAAATATTTAATCAAACAACATATTTAGAGACATTATTGGTATCTATTGCTACAGGTCTGCATAGAGAAATTCATAAAGTAGAATGTGTTTTCAGGTGTAGGCTATTTAGGTAGATAGACATATACGGTTCATAATGTATAATTGAGGGTTACAGTAAAACCATAGTTGTGGATCTATAATATCATCCCACAGCTACAGAGGATGAAATCTTAAACTTTTATTTCCGTTTTACTTCCTCAGAAAGTTTCATAAACATCTTTCACTAAATACAGTAAAGTGGTCTGGTCATCCTACACTTTTCAGAAATGAAATATAAAATAAATGCTAAACATGCATTGATTTTCATCTGATTTTTTTTCCAGGAATAAATCCTTTCTTTAAAGAATGTACATATGATTACTATGGGATCACATAGCCGTATATCAAAGTTTGTGCATGGTCTAGAAATATTTTTTATTCTGTGTGATTTGGTTGTATTTCTTCACTGCATGATTATGAAGGACAAAGAGAAGAAATGTAATCAGGGATGCTACTGGCTATGCTCCCAATGTCCATTTTCGCCAATTAAACTAAGGCTCATATAATAATTTTGTGCCCCACTCAGCTGAGGACATTTTCAGAAATTATCAGACTTCTTTTTTGTTTTATATGTGTTTAGGGTTTTTACTTCATTTCATGGCAATTAAACTAAAAGAAATTCTCTTCAAAATACAGTTTTGCTTCTCTCAGAAAATCTTTTATAGGGATTTGATTTATGTAGAACTAAATGTTGTGCTTATTTTCTATTCAAATGCAAAGCGGTGAGATTTGACTACTTAAACTTGTCTGACAAAACCCCCTGTCAACAAACCTTATTACCTGAGAAATACAGGTACAAGTTTTTGCATGTGGAGGCTTGTGTGCACAAAATATTATATCATAAATATTTTTAACGCTGCATTTGCTAAGAACAAACTTTCATTCCTTGAGTGCTGTTTGACTACTTTGGCCTCTTGCATAGAAGGTTTGCTGAGGGTTTATTTGGCTTTTCATATAAATTATGTCAGTTTTGATGCTTTAGGACTGTTTTAGTTCACCCTGTCTGGGAATGGATCAAAGTATGTCAGTTGGAGTTAGCGGAATGTGGCATGTACAACCTGTGCTGCCTCCTCCCTTGGACTCCTGGCAAGATCACAAAGTTCTGCCTATGCTGTGGTGTACATGAGGGTGAAAAAGAAAAGGTGCAGCAATGTTACTGCTTGAAAGGACTAGCAAATTCCAGTTCAGAAAGGCTTTTGGATTCTAATAAAGAAAAACATCTGGTTTATTTTATGCATTAAATATTCACATTTTATTCAAAATAAAAAAGCAGTAATTTTAAACATTTTCTTCTGTTTTTTTTTTACTTCTTCCGCTTTTGCTGCTTTCATCTTTGGTAAAAGGAAAATGAAAGATTAAATTGGTATAAATACTAATGAATACTTACAAAATTGACTTGTTTGTTTTTATATTAATATCTGTTTAATTAATTTAGGTTAATAGGTTAATGCATTCAGGGTAACAGAAATAGAAAAGTAGACTATTTTACAAACTCTTGCTTCAGCTGTATCATAAATGAGCTAAATATATGTGGCAATATGTAAGTTACTTCTTACTGTGATAAGTAATTATGAATGCTGCCAAATTCCTTTTACTGTGAGCTGAACAATTATGTTAGCTGGCAGAAAGGTGATTAAATGTTACATAAAGAACTGGAAATTGCTGCCCTGTATTCATTGAAATAAATGAGACACTTGGATTAAAAAGGTCTTGATGAAAAAAGTAATTTTTAAGAGGTTGTCTGACCTTCTAGAAAGGTAAATGGGGAAAGGGTCTTGCATGTATTACTCCCAAATATTTAATGAACATACACTGGAAGCCTCCTGTTCTCCGTGGTAATCATTGTACATTTATTAAGTGTTTCTTATTACTACATTACAGGTGTTACCATCCTAGAAAGTAAATATTGCTCAGGATTGTGATTAATTGTCTCAGATTAAGACTGGACCTAAAGATGATTCAAGTTAATGGAAAAACTTCCATTGATTTTTTTTTTTCAATCATCTTTGGATATTATCAGAAATAAAATAGATTTTTTTGTGTACTTTGTTTGACTCATCAAGTTTGACTTGCAACACAGTATCTAGAAAAAATGATATCTAAACCATCATAAAATATACATACATCTCATTGGTTCATTTACTTGTATCTTCCTGCTCCCTAGGTGGGATTTTTTAGGTAGATATGTTTATGCTTATAGTAATACTTTGCTGATATGACCATAGTGATACTGTGGCTATAGTGACCATACTGTCCT
This sequence comes from Platysteira castanea, assembly GCA_013397175.1. Classification (NCBI taxonomy): domain Eukaryota; kingdom Metazoa; phylum Chordata; class Aves; order Passeriformes; genus Platysteira; species Platysteira castanea. Next base: position 447,440 of record VYXC01012975.1, on the reverse strand, counting down.
GGCAATATGTGTCAGTGCAAAAGCAGAGAAAACAGAATACGTATGATACTGCTACTTTGGCATCAAAATTGACTTGGTTTGTATTGCTTATGCTGAGGAATAGAAAATTAATATAGATTGAGCTATGCAGCTTGAACTGTACTGCTTTCTGGATGCATTCCTTCTTGAATCGTGTTCATACAGCACAGAGGTTCAGAAAGATCTTTTTCTGGTAATTGTTTGATGTAAGAACACATCATTCAAAGGGCTACAATTTTTTGCCTTTTTCCATAGTGTCAATCCTGGTATTTTCAAGTTACAATTTTATACTGAGAATTCAAGTACATGGAAAGGTTCTCTAACAAAAGATCATAAGCTGTAAGTTCAGTATACCTAGAAGTAGGCCACTAATACTTTGGCATCTGAATTTTTATATATAGATGACTGGACCATGGCTGATGGATAGAAACCTTAGTAGTTTTATAGAGAGGTAATGTGTTTATTTATGTATTTATGTAATGTGAAATCACTTATCTGGAGCATCTGGAATTACTAAGAATGCCTATATTTCTGCTATGCTTATAAAGGGTAGCACCATTTTAAAGTTTCATTTATTTATTATTCCCCATAAACTTGGAATTCTTTTTTGCAGGGGGCTAATATTGATAGTGTTGACATAGAAGGTCGATCCCCACTTCTGCTGGCCACTTCCTGTGCATCATGGAAAATTGTGAATTTACTGCTCTCAAAAGGTAAAAAAGGAATATACACATAGTATATATATACTTCCTTTGAGCAGGGTTCATTCATGTTAAAACTCTGCATCCAACTTTCCTCTCAATTTGAATTCACTACTTCAGCATCCAGCCCAGGAGCAGCTGAGCTAAACAGCTGCACACTGCTGGTATCCCCTGAGATAAAGGAAGAACTGGTGTGGTGATTTCACCCCTTTTGATACAGCGTGACCAGGCTGTAGCAGAATGTGTATGCCATGTGTCACCCTGCTGAAGGTGGAGGTGGCACTGGCACTCCATCCCAGCACTCCAGCAGCTCACGAAGTAAGCGGAACTGCAGAATAAATAGACCACTTATACAGAGTTGTGTTTTGTACCACCAACCAGTCTTTAAAGGTTAAAGCCCACAGTTCAAGCCTTACCCATGGTTTTATAAAATCACAGTCACCTTGAAAATGCTTGAGCTATATCTCTTTCATTTGTTGTATTTTGGTACAAGTTAATGATTATTACTGCGTTTCCTCTTGTTAATAGTAAAACTGATTTGTTAAAAAACCTTATAGTAAGTTTTGAAACTGTAACAAGGTTACAACTTTAACGATTAGAAGAGGAGATTATTTGCATCTTTAAATTTCCTCTTGATTTGTGGGCGCTTAGCATCTTGGAATATAAGGGGCCTATATAAATCTTACAAGAGAATGATGAAAGCTGAGTGTCAGTAGGGGTGATTTTTTTGGAAAGCAAAATTATATACTGCAAGGCTAACTTGAAAGATTATTTTATATTTATAACAATTATTTTATGAAATTTTAAAGATTTATAAACATATTTGTTCAACATCTGTTCCTTTGCCTTAAACATCATTATGTAGTGCCAACAACCAGCAGTTTTGAAGTTGCTGGTATTTGTTTCCGTATTTATTTAGGAGCAAATGTATCATTAAAAGATCATCTTGGTCGGAATTTCTTGCATTTGACTGTATTGCAGCCGGGAGGATTACAGCATCTGAATGAGAAATATCTGCAGGTACAGTAAACATCAATTTTTGTCTTTCTGTTGCCCTTACTAGGAAAATGTAAAGAAAAAAGCAACTACTATGTTATTTTAGTATGTTTGTAAAAATTTGTGTTACTTCTTAAGGAACCTAGTGTCACAAGAAATGGTTTAAAGAGGTACATATCACATATCTCTCATGAAAAAATTTCAAAGCCAATAATACAGTTTTCTTATTGCCAGGCAAAGGAATAACATAATCCCATAAATTATTTTGCTGTTGGGGGATTGAATAGCTCAAGAGGTAGGCAATAAAATATAGAACTTTTCACTTCTATTTTCCCAGCTTGCATGCAGTAAAGCTAGGAGACATGCTCATAATCAGTCAACATCTAGAACTTAAATAGCTTGCAGGATATTGTGCAGGAGCTTTTTGTGGACTGGACCATAATGAAGTCTTGGATTTGGGTTTTTAAAAATATTTCAAACATAAATTTCTATTTGGCTACATTGAGATGAAGCACTCATATTGATAGAGCCCAATCTTGCTTGAAAATTTTTAATTTACTGGCCTCTAGAGCTCCAGAAATGTGCCTTGTAAATGTGAATCAAATATAATTCATCTTAAAACATGTGCTGAAATTTGTGAACACCTTTGATTGTATTTCAGAACGGATTTAACCTCCCTTTTCAGTAGATGTAGTGAATCAGTTTTAAACCAGAATGATAGTTCTCTGCATTGACTTTCTGATTATCCATCATATTAATAATTCAGACAAATAAGTGGATCGGACTGTGGGAAGAGTTTTTTAGTTGCTTTAAGAAAGGTTATAAGGATAGCGTTAGACAAGGTACAAAGGAAAACAGGGAAATGAAGTGAAAAAGAGAAACGGGAAATAAATTTACACTAAACCAGTGAACTGCTGGGTTTTGACAGTCAGGGGATTTGCTGCTGAATCTAGACTATAAGACTGCCTTTATGTTCGGTACCAGCCTTCTGCTGCCAGCAGTGAGCAGTACGTTGGAGTGGCAGCAAAGAAGAATTTCCTGTATTGTGCTGTGGATGGGTTACAGTAAGGATGCAGAATGGCAGACTCCTGTGTTCTTTGAAAAGTAGTTGTTTGAAAGTATAGTGACCCAAAAATCAGCAGATTAAAAAATGCTCTTTGTTCCTAAATTTACTTAAGGTTATTTCTTATTCTTAAATACTAATTTAAAGTATTAATGCTGTTGTTGCAAGCTATTAGAAGATACGTAGCATAAGAAATATAGGTGTAATTCTGCTTTTGTTTTCGGGTATTTCTTGGGGAATAACAGATGGAACATATTAAAAATCTCGTTGTGGATGAAGATAATGAAGGATGCACTCCACTGCATTATGCATGCAGACAAGGTGTGGCCCTCTCTGTAAATAATTTACTCAGCCTCAACGTTTCCATCTACTCTAAGAGCAGGGATAAGAAGTCGCCGTTACACTTTGCTGCCAGGTTAGTGGCACAGTCTGGGCAGTGGAATCCATGCCATGGTTTTCATTCCTATATTTTTGACATTAATTTCTGTGTGTATCTTGTAAAGCTATGGGCGCATCAATACTTGTCAACGACTTATAAGAGATATGAAAGACACAAGACTTTTGAATGAAGGTGATAAGAAGGGAATGACTCCCCTTCATTTGGCAGCCCAGAATGGTCATGAGAAGGTAGTTCAGTTTCTTCTGAAGAGAGGGGCTCTTTTCCTCTGGTAAGTATACAGATTTTCATTCATTAAGCCAAAAAAGAACTATCCCCCTATGATTTATATTCATCTGCTGGGAAGTTAATGCAATATAAATATAAGTACAGTATAATAAAATAATTATTATATTAATATATGCAAATAAAAACATACAGCATAACAGCATGGTTATAAAATACTTGTAAAGCAGAGAATCAGGGCTGGCTGTAAAGCCAAGGCCTCTAATGGTGGGGAAGTTGAGGTTTCTCTGAATCCAGCTGAGAGAAGGATATTGAACCTTTTCATGGAAAAAATTTGGCTTCGGAATATTACAATCATTTAGCTTCAATTACAGGCTTGATTTCTTAGGGCTGGTGGTTCACAGGCATTCTGCCTGGCAGTGTTAAGTCCTGCTTTCAGGTCAAAGATCCTCAGGTCTCAGAAACAGAGATGAAAAGAGAGACTTAAGTACTATTACTGAGTTGAACCTTTTACTTCTGAATGGTGTATGACCTTCACATAGTAGCTGACGGAAGGTACGGACATCTCTGCAGTAGTCATGCCAAAGAAAAGAGGTCTGAGTCAAAGGAGCATACATTTACATTTACTTTAAATTTATAAAAAGTGTTTTATCTATAATTTCTAATTTTATACCATTACATGTAAGTGATTATAAAGGCTGGACAGCCCTGCACCATGCTGCCTTCGGAGGATACACTCGCACAATGCAGATCATTTTGGATACTAATGTGAAGTGTACTGACAGAGTGGATGAAGAAGGGGTATGTGTTAAAATTATTTGTTTCTTGTCTGCCATTACTTCTAGATGTTATGTCAGGGCTAGGCTATTAGTAGTTTTCCACTGTGTGTTACATGTGTAATATTTTATTTCCTGTGGCAGACTCAGTGCTGTTATGTTTCACCACTGTTAAAAGTTCATTTCTTGGATAAATATATGATTGCTGAAGTTGTTATCCAATTCTTTTAAGTGGGAGACAAAAAAGATGCAAATAGCCTAATAGAAAACATGAAATACTGAGTGTATTAGACATGTCCCTCTTTCCCCCTGTACAATGCAAGAATACTTTAGCAATGTAGTACAAACATTGGTGAAGCAAATTTAAAGAACTTAAACAGATTTTAAAAAATGCAATATCAGCTCTAGCTCATTAACATATTGTTTGATATCCACTGCACAGTGATGTCCAACCAAAACAGCACCTATCTTGCTCTGGGGTTTGGACAAATGCAGTGTGTATTAGGTCAAGACAGAATCCCTTTCTTGGATTGAAGGCCTCTTGTATGAACTGTCCCATCAGAAACATAGGGTGATCATTTTAAAGAACTGTTCAATTCCCAACATAGAAGCTGTTGCTAATTTCTCTGAGAACTGGTGTTGAAAACATTTAGAATTACTAGATTAGAAACAAACCTTGACTATAAATTTATAAGAAGCCAATTCTTTGTCCTTAATTTCAATCAGAAAAATCTGGGTGCATTCAGAAGACTCTCAAAAGTCAGTTTCAGTGTAACTTGATTCCTAAACCACTCATTCCTTTACTTTTGTGAAAATACCAAAAAAAGAAATGTTCCACTTACAAAATTGCACCCTCAGATTTTCTTGCAGATTTTTTTGCATGAGAACATCTGGATATACTTGGATACGTCTCTTCTTGATTATCAAATGCAGGTGTTCTGTGTCTGCAGATACCATCATTTTTACCTATTTAAGACTTGCAGTCTGTTAATTATGAAACTAAAAGATATTCATGAATTGGCTTTTCTTACGTACAGTGAGTTTCCTCTTCAGATTTTGCCCTACTGTAGCTGTAGACATTAAGTAAAGAACATGTCTGTAATCTCTAGCAGAATCTGACAATATTCTAATGTTTTATGTTGCTAGTAAAAGTATTTGAGACTTGCAACTGCGAAAAGCATGTGGCTTTTCAATATGAGAAAGCACTGGAACATAGTTTTTTTTAATTACTCACATACTGCTGTACTGTTTGTCTGCACAGAACACAGCTTTGCACTTGGCTGCACGAGAAGGTCATGCAAAAGCAGTGAGGTTGCTTCTTGACTATGGTGCAAAAATTCTGTTCAACAAAGCAGTAGCTTCTTTTTTCCATGAAGCAATACACAATAGGAGAAAAGACGTAGTGTCTGCTGTCATTTTGCACAAAAGGTAAAGTATACAGAAAATGCTTTTTGAATTTATTTTCCAGTGTGTTTTGTTTTGTTGGGGTTTTTTTAAATGAGATTAAGTTCTGAAAATCTGTAGTTTAGTAAGTAAAACTGAGTACTTAGTTTAAAATTCCAGAGGTTATGTTCTGTTCTAATCAGCACAAATAAAATATGGCATAATTGTAATGGACATCAGATATGTGGCAAGTTGTTTTTCATATTACATTGAGTATTTAGATTCTGTGTTTAAAAAAAACACATAGAAGCCATCAGAAATAATTTTGACCTTTCATATAATGCTTAATGCCTACCGATTATTAATCAAAATATGAATACAACTGAAATAATTCAAGAGATTTAATTTAAAATTGTGATTTTAAATATTGCACTTATTTTAAAATGTGGCATTTCAACCACAGGTTAGGCTATTTTATGTTACAGTATAGTGAAACTCCTCTTTAGGAATGAAGCATTACACTATTGCCTAATCATTACATCTTTTGGTAAGAGTTACAGGAATACTGACAGGATTTACTGTACTTATTATTACTTGCCTAATTTTGTAACCCAAGATTCCAGAATTTGTTCCAGTTTCATATTTTTTAGGAGATCTTAGCATAGTTGAAACATTTCTGTTTAATTGATAACAGAATTTAACATGAATCATTTTTACAGAAGCATCCAGAATATTACTCAATTACTCCCCAAACAGCTTAGTTTCCATTTAATAGTGCATAAAATTGTTATACATCATGATTTTCAATATCTTAAATAAAACTCAAATAATCTAAAAGTAGTTAATTTAAAAGAGAAGCGATTAATTAATTTTCCATTATCTGAAATAATTTTTGCAGATGGGAAGAAGCTGTTGTGACTTTCTCTCACTATTCCAGTGCCAATAAGTGTCCTTTGCTGGAAATGGTTGAGTATCTTCCTGATTCATTTAAAGTAAGTTTTCTGCATGTGTTGAAGAACTGACTTCACAAAATAACTTTAGTTGTGCTGCACTGATTTTTCTGCTTGCTGTCCTCACTAATATATATTATTATAAAATAGAAATAATATAAGTTCACATAATTATTTATTAGTATTTTAGTGATTGTTTCTGTTTGTCCAGCTTAAGTTCTTCAGTATTAGAAAAGTTCTTAGCTTCCTGAGATCAATAGAGTTATAAAGGTAATATAAAAACATGTATAAATGTAATCAAAGTCATAAGTGAATTGGGTTCAAAATCATTTGAGATATTTTCACTCTCTCAGCTAACTGCTAAATAACACAACAGAAATGTTTTGTTATTAAAATAGCAAGTGACTTGGTATGTTTGTATCTATAAACTATTCACACTTCATACTTGTAAACTAGCAAGTAGCCTTGTAAACTGCATAGTTTATATTTAACTCCTACATGTAAACTCTGGAATTGTATGTCTTCAAAACATACATCACAAAATCTGACTGAATCATCACTTCTGTTAGGTGATTGTTGTATTTGACAGTCATTTTCTTCTCGTCCAAACACAGTCTTTGTATTGAACATTGTCTATATCACCTTAATTCACTTTTCTGTTCATCTGCAAAGCTGGTGTTGGACAACTGCATAATTGAGTCTTCAGAGGAAAAGACAAGTCGAGACTTCTACGTAAGTAGATGAAAAAGTCTGGGAATGTGCAGAAATAAAATATGTGTATTTTAGTGTATATATCAAGTTCATGTATGTAAGGTACACTTGTAGATGAATCTCAGATCTTAACACAGAACACAGGTGACAGATCTTATTTTATCCTTTGGGCTGTAAATGGTTTGAAGTTCAGTTTCTGTAATCTTCATGCTTACACATTTTAATAAGTGTGACATTAAACTTCTGCAGTCCATAAACTGCATCTTTGCTGTGTTAATTTTTGCAAACAAGCTGGGTATCAGAGGTTATGGGTATTTCAGAATAGCAGTGAGAGAAGACACCTAATATCTAGGCATATCAAAAGTATGCTTATAATAAGTAGTGCAGTTCTCATCAATAATTTAGAGTTCAACATGTTTCTTTTTTCTGTACCTGCTTGTCCAAAATCTTAAGCAGTAGGTTGCTTTTAACAGTGCTAGGGAGGCATAAATGTTCTACAGTTATATTACCTTTGAAACCATATTGAAAAACTCCTTATCAATGATTATATTGGATTGTGTCCACATCATTAACAGAAAACTTGCAAATTTTTTGCTACTGTGCGTTTTCTTTATATTGGATTATCAAAGCCATATAACTTTTAAAGACCAGCTTTTCTTTAAAGTCAGCATTAAAACAGATTACGGTTATGAAAATTACCTTTCCTAACAGTAACATTTTAGCAAGAAATGTGCACTTTTTGTTTTACATTTCCAAATGGCTGTTTAAACATCTTTCAGTCACAGATGTGTATCTTGATGGCATGTGTTCAGCTAACAATGAATATACATCTTGATTCTGGCTACTTTGACACAATATGCTTTTTTTTCTCTAAAGGATAGCCTTTCTTGTATTAAGAACATAATCTAAGACTGAGATAATCATTTGCATTATATTTAACTTCTGGTGTATGTGTGTTATATAGATTGAATATAACTTCAGATATCTTCAGTGTCCCTTGACACTTAACAGGAAACTAAAGGATGATGAAGATATTTTCTATGAACCACTTACCACTTTAAACGTAAGTTCTGGTTTTACTCTGACGTCATTGCCTGCTGTCTTGGTTTAGATAAAATCAAGAGGTTTGAACTTTTCATCACAATTTTTCTTCTCCAAAGCCCATACCTCTGTATATTAAAATCATATTGAAATTAAGTACAGGCCAAAGTTCTAAATATTAAGGAAAAATTCTTTTAGGTTTAGATAAAGCTATGAATGTTCAGGAGAATGTGCTGTTCGTGTGGGTAGTACATCAAAGAAAACCACACTCCAGTCATTGTAGTGACCATGCACTGGAATGTAAGACACTGGAACACCTGACAAGCTGATTTGTTTCACATGCTAATTGCAAAATACTTACAGTGCCTGAAACAAATTTACTGGTTTTTTGCATTGTCAATCTGTTCTCTCATTCTTTGTCAGGAAATGTTTATATCACAAACTTTCTGGCTTAATATGCTTACTTTTTGGGATAGCTGTTGGCAATTAGTTGTTGTACTGTCTAATAGTTAATAAATATTTTCTCATTAAAGGTAAAAGCGTGGTCTCACAGGTATAGTTGAAAATACTCTGTATAATTTTTTGAAACTTGAAATAGACTAAAAGAGCCACAGCTGAGAAGCTGAATGCCTTAGCAGGCAGAGAGGGCAAGATAGTGATAGGTTTGGGCCAGAGTGCTTAATCAAAAGAGCTTTACCATATCTTAGACACGCTTTACTTTTCATTAGGCTAATATTCAGGTAAAAAAAGGTGGTCTAGCCAGTTTTGTAAGCACTTTGCTTACCTAGATGAATTAAATTTGATCCTTCCGTATTTGTGTTTTGTAGGCCATGGTGCGCCACAATCGCATGGAGTTACTCAGTCATCCTGTGTGTAAAGAATATTTGCTTATGAAATGGTTGGTCTATTTTAATGTACATAAAATATAACACTGCATGTCAAGATAAAGACTACTGTGCCTGAAAGTTGTTTATTAAAATGTGCATATTTATAGAGTAGACGTCTTTTCCATAGAGTAATTTAGCATTTGGTAAAGATTTTTGATATTTACAACAAAGACAACTACTATCTTTGTTTCCTCATTATTGCAAGAATATATAATAAGGTTTCCAAGTTACAAATGAACAGAACAGTATTTCAGAATGGCAAATACACTTTAGTCCACATAAGTGATGAACACATTTGTCACAAAGGGACATTTCAAGAAATGTTTCTTTCCTCATCTTGAAGACATTGTTAGCTGTTAAATTTGAATGCATGATCTTCTAAATTTCTAAAGTGTTGTAACTTTAACATTCTCACTTTCAAGGATGGCCTATGGGTTTCGAGCACATCTAATGAATTTAGGCATATATTCTCTCGGTCTCATCCCACTGACTCTTCTGGTCACTCACATACAACCAGTAAGACCTTCGAATGGAACAGAGCTCTATGAAGCAAGACCTTTAGAATATGAGGTACTTTTATTAGTAGTCATAATATGTTTGGGATTTTTATAGCAAAACGGAATGATTATTTAAATAATTTTTAGATTAATTTATGATCTAGCAACTCTAAGGAATAGAATTAAAGTGTATATTTCTAAACATTCAGAAGCAACCTCTTTACATAATTTTCAGTTCTCATTTCTTGTTTTTATTTTTTTCTGAGAAATTTACATTTGGTACATGGTTACTTCAGTTTTTTCTCTGAAGTGAATAATATTTGTTTAATGTTAAAGAAAAATGATTCATATGAGAGAAAAGGCATAGAACTGAAACAGGAACTCAAAAAAGATATGCTAGCAGAAATAGGAAATAAAATAAACTCAAGGGATATAAAAGGTTCATGAAGATATCATGAAGATATATGAAAAAATAATGAGAATCACATATACAGCCCAGCCCAGTGCATGGATTTAACAATAAATGTTAGTAAAACAGAATTTAGGTAGTAATAAGTTTATATGACGCAAGCTAACAGAGTTACTTGGCAATATAATGTGTATATAATCGGTAGAGCTGAAATGAACATTTCTTTAAAAATTTCTAATTTCTTTTGTGCTCTGATTTTTATTTCAGGACTCATACTTCACAAGGGTGTGTATGTGTTTAGTTTTAATTATGAGTTTACTGGGCATCTGCAAAGAAATATTTCAGCTGATTCAGCAGGTAAGTACATGAGAAATAACATTAATCAGACAGTGTGCTTGCATGGAAGTTTGCGTGACATTGAAATTAATATGATTTTTTTCCTGATTAGAAGGGAAATGCCAATTTATACTTCTAAATTTATAAAGATTAAAACTGAGAAGAGAATTTAAAAAGTGTATTGAATTCAGTACTTTAATGATGGATGACTTGTAAATATTAATCTGTCTCTCTTAAATCCTAGAAATTGAAATATTTGTTGGATTACTCCAATCTACTGGACTGGACCATTTATACTACAAGCATAATTTTTGTGTCTTCTTTATTTATTAATACACCAGCTCATTTGCAGTGGGAATGTGGAGCAATTGCTGTATACTTGTCTTGGATGAACTTCTTGCTTTATCTTCAACGGTAAAATTTTTTTATGGGCTTTACAATATAATATTTTAATATTTTCAGATATTTTACATATCCTAAACTGTGACTGATCAAGTTTGACAGTCCCATTTTTTATTTTTGTTTTTTTCAAACTATACAAGTTTCCAGATTAGGACCACAGGAATTTTTTAATCTCTGATGAACTGTGAAGTCATTTTCAGTGGTTTTCATGTAGAACATCACAGCATTTGTTATAGCAACTATAAAAATAACAATATTTTTTTAATGTTAATTAAGCAAAGCAATGCTTAGTTGTATCTTTTAAAAATCATCTTCTGTTACACTATATAGACTTTGACTTTAAAAAAAACCCTGAAAAATATTAATTATGAGAGGCATAAGGAAGTTAGGTTTTATGAGAAATACCTGGGAGAGGATAAATTCTTTTATCATTTTACTTATTAAATGGCACATCTCACTTCTCTATACCATGGAGTCCTGTAAAAGAATTACAGTGAATGATGTTATTTCTTCAGCTGACATTACATCTGTTTATTGCCCTTAATTATCTTAAATGTTGTCACTGGTACAATAGTGTCCAAGAGTTACAAGCTGCAGGACAGCTGGGTGGAGGAAAAAAATAATGTGGGTGTAGTGCTTAAGACTAATAAGTTAAACACATTTGTGCCTGAGCAGGACTGCATGTGATAACACTCATAAATGTTCTTCCAAGCCTTATTGTATATATGCACTAATCACCCCCATGAAGTCTTGCAGACAGACAAACACAGCATTTGCTGATTAATTTCAGGATTGTTTTGCTGTAGTAGGAATGTTTAAGGACACGGTTTGTAAACAGAGTTAATGTCAAAGAGAGTACCTCTATGGTATTGCCTCTGCTGCAAACCTTGTCCTTCCCATGTCTGATCTTAGCTGAGTCATGAGTGGGCGTGTCCTGTCTGCTCTGGGCAAAATGAGCATTGAACCTACACGGTAAAAAGTAAACAAATGATTGCACAACCTTCCTTCTGCTGTTGGATGGAATGCCTGACTATTTTTTCAAGTGTGTTGCAGTAGAACTCTACACATGATTTTTCTAACAACTCATTCAGGCTGTCTTTTCCCAAAGCAACCTGTGGCTCCATTGACTTCAATTGAATTTTGCCTAATAAATGCCTAATAAGTGAGAGAAGATCAAGTTTGCTTTATTTCCAGCTTGATCTTTTCAGTCTTGAACGTAATATTTCAGTGTGAAAATCATGTGGAGGGATTTTCACAGTTGGCTACTGTAGTAGCACAAAAAAATCTCTTGGATCCTGGATTTGAGAGAGGACGTAAATTCCCATGTTCAGGTTTGAACAAAAAAGTAATTTAATCTGCTTTCTGATAATTCCTGTTCTGAGATTTAGTTTTTGTGTTAGCCAAGAACAGGGGAGGCTTGCCAAGTGACAGGCTGTTGTTGGAAACACTGGTGTCTTAAAATTAAGCTATTCCCCTCCTCTTCCTGAGCTATGTGTTTCTTTCTGTTTGTTTGTTTTTCATGCTTTGTATTTCACTAAAACTACATATATGTAGTTTATTTCACATCTTGTAAAAAGTGAAATCTTTTAAATCAGGTGTGTGGCTGCTACATGGATCATGGTGCCAGTTGTCCTTTCTTCTGGTTGTTAATTTGCTTCAAGAAGCAGAAAAAAGTTGAATAATTTGCTAATGTTGTTATTCTGAATGCAACAGTGGCACAGTATTGTGCTGCCTATGCCTATGAAGAGAATAAATGTTATCCATGAAAAATACTATCTTGAAAATTGTTCCTGTGCATTAAAAAAAGAGATTATGCAGTTTAAGCTTGCTGGAAGTAGGATCACTTTCACTCTTTTGGATGTGAAAGTAGAACAGGTTTGTTACCATCACAGAATTTCTCAGAGAGGCAGTCTCTTTAACCAGATGAAAATTGGCATTACTTCCTGCCTTACATAAATAACTGCAAGGGATTCTAAATTCAGTATTTAATGGTTTAGGAGTAGACTTGGCAGTGCTAGGTTAATGGTTGGAGTTGATTATCTTAAAAGTCTTTTCCAAACTAAGTGATTCTATGACTGATTCTATATCTTTTTTTTTTTACTTATTGCCTAGATTTGAGAACTATGGAATCTATGTTGTGATGTTCTGGGAAATTTTGAGGACTTTGATTCGGATTGCTGTGGTTTTCTTTTTCCTGATACTGGCCTTTGGGCTGAGTTTCTTTGTCCTTTTGGGTTCACAGGTTGGTTCAATAATATAGTTAAGTTTTTATCATTATAAATATTATCTTTGACTAAAGCATCTCAAGACTTTATTTACAAATTTCATCAGTTCTTTCTTTATTTTGATATTTCTTTTTGCAGCAAACATACAGCACACCTCTGCTTTCTGTAATGAAGACATTTGCAATGATGCTGGGAGACATTAATTACCATGACGCGTTCCTTGATCCTTTACTAAGCAGTGAATTGCCATATCCATTCCTGAGTTACACAGTTCTCATTATATTTACCTTGCTTATTCCAATCCTTCTTATGAACTTGCTAGTAAGTAAGCTACTTATCAATATGTAAAAGTGGTTAAACACAAGTATATAGAGAGTTCTAGCATATAGAATTACTTCAGTAAGTGGCAGCCATTCATTATTTAATAGATATTTTCAGTAACATATTAAAACGTTGCCATTTTCTGCACTTATTTTCCATCCAGTTTGCTGTTTTAAGTATTTTCCAACAGCTCACTCTCACTGGATTATTTTGTATATCTTTAGGTAGTAACTGTGATGGGATTTGAGTTGGAGTTGCAGTGTATTATTCTGAGGTCTTGATAAAGAAAATTGGGGAACAATGATTTTTGTTCGATCCCTTGTAGCACTAACAATAATTATTAAAAAAAAAATAAAGCCCAAACTCAAGTCTTCATTGCACAGAAAACAACAATCAGAAGTAGTGTTGAAATTGACTAACACATCTGATCTGAACAAAAAGAATCAGAAAATATTATAATGGTGAGAAAGGGGGAAAATATGTAATACATCCTCAGGCATGTTACATTGAACATCATTTTTTTTAGGAAATCATGTATTCATATGAGCTGAGCAATAAAAATCAAACAGGTCATGTTTTTAAAAGTTGTTTATTGCTGCTATGGTCTTACTTAATCAACAGTTCAATTTTCTCAACATTACAGCAGTAATAAAGAATTAAAAAGAAGGAATGTTATTCTTGACAAAGGTAGGTCTTTAGTGCCTTACCAACAGACAGAGTGTTGTCAGTAAAAACACTCTCTGCATTTATTGATACATATTTTCCAATTATGCAAAAAATGTTTCCAAATTCAAGTGACAAAATAATTTAACTCTAGGATATTTTTTTATTTAAATGTGAATGAGAAAAACAATTGAAATCACAGACTGTGAAAAAATAGATAGTGAAATCTTTCTTGTTTTTTTCTAGATTGGTTTGGCTGTTGGGGATATTGCTGAAGTGCAGAAATATGCTGCACTCAAAAGGATTGCAATGCAGGTGAGTAACATACCATGGAAGTGCCAAATGTTGGAAGTACATATCATTGCTAGAATACCATTTAGGTAATTAGTTGATTTGTCATCACATTCCTAACGATGTTAGGATATCTGTAAAGCAAACTGGTGAACATGGCATCTTATTCTGAATCTCACTTTCACTCATGTGAGTCATTGCCCAGAAGTGTAAAATCAAATGCATTTTTAAGGATTTTTCAACCATCAGTTTGAGCAATTCTAAGTTTTTCCAAAACCAGAATCTCAAAATCAGTAACTGCAATGCTTGAAATTGCAGAGTTGTCTTTTAGTAGAGAACTTACGCAGTGGAAAGAAGGTATACAAAAATCAAAAGGACACCAAATTCTTTCTGCTATACTGAATTCTCGTTAGTTAAAAGAGTACACATCTATGCGGAGTAATTAATTCTGCTAAGATACTCAATTCAGGTATGACTATGTAGTTTTAATATCTGGGCTGGACTATTCAAATATTACACCACGGTTTGCAGTGTGGAGTAGTACTAGGGAATTTAATATAATGGCATGATTGTTATTTTCACATGTAATGTGTATTTATCTTAAGGCAGCATATCTCACTCTGAATGCAAAACTACATTTAGGTTAATCTTCACACCAACTTAGAGAAGAAGCTGCCGTTTTGGTTCTTGAGTCGGGTGGACCAGGAATCAATCACTGTATATCCCAACAGGCCAAGATACTGTGGATTTATGGTAAGATGGCGAGTATTACATAGAAGAATTCTTACCCAAAAGGGATATGATTGACTTTGTACACGCATTGCTAAGGACATTGTGTTAATAAGACTCAGTCATTAACTGACATCAGGGGAATTGTGATTAGACCTTGACTAAGGTCAGTGAAAATGATAAATCAGTTTGAGTCCAGTGGTATTCAGATAAAATGGGTGTTTGAATACTCAGTGAACTGTAACTTTATTAAATGAGGAAAGCTACAAAAGATGTTCAGATAAAAAATAGAATTACTCCCGTTTGGCTTTTCTTCTTTTACTTGTTTACTTGCATTTCAGCTGTTGTTGATAGACTGAATTTTCTTGTAAAACAAATTTTACGAAACAAATGTTTCAATACATAAAAAAATAACATCATAACAGAAATTCTTTTCAGTGTTAACACTGTGTGAAGACTTTCCATTCACATATTTAATCTATTGTCAGAATATGGGATCCATTTAAGTTTGGTTCCATGTTTTGTTTAGAGCGTGTTCCAATATTGCTTTGGGTGTGAGGACTCTACCACATATGCGCAGAGCCCTGATACAACACTAGAATTGGAAGTTCTGAAGCAGAAATACAGGTATTTTTTGCGATATTTTACTGATGTAAAAATAAGTAGAACAAATATTACAAACTTAGTCCAATTTTAAAAAGCATTCTAAAGCTCCATACTGTACCTAAAAGGTAAAATTCCGTGTCCCCCAGCCCAAACCAACACAGCTTGTTGCTCATTAATGTCATCTGAAGTAATGGGGAAGGTGCCTTTTCATTTTAGAGATTTGTGTATGGAGGTTTTCAAGGGTTATTTGGAGCTCCCAAGTGATGTCATTCCAGTTGGTTTGCAAGTATAGGCAATCTGTTACTGACTTTCCACGGGTCTGATGGTAAATCAGATTCAGATTGTTTCCCCAAAAATGGATTGGTGTCTTGATTCTCCCCTGAACAAATCATGTTTCCCAAAACCTTGGAAGGAATTCTTTGTACTTTCTTGACTTACTCATCATACCAACATATCCATAGAAATGGTTTCAAAAAAGCTTTCTGTGAATGTACAGCTAGAAAAATGTATTCTTTCTCACTTAGTCTCACTTTCTCATGCACTTTTTTTCTCTCCATTTTTTTCTTTCCCTTTTTTCTTTAATCTACCATTTTGTCTTCCTGCACAAATTTAGATTGAGTATTTTTTTTGCATGAAAGACTAAGCAAGAGTTGAAGGAGGGTGAGACTACACCCTACAGATATAAGCAAATTATGGACTTTAACAAGTCTTTCTTCACATATGTACTACATCAATATATTATAAAACAGCATAAAACAGACTCTTTCTTGGTTGGGATTTTTTTGCAACAGAGATGGAAGAAAATTATAATTTTATAAAATTATTTGCAATAAAATAACTTGTCACCATATTATTATCATTATGGGAAAGTTGTTTTTACTACTCTGAAAATATTGACTGAAAACTCTTGCTATGTTGCCAGTATGTTTTTATTATCAGAGTTCAAAACAAAGCTCAGTTATCTGCTGGAGCTAGTGTCTCTCAGTGCTGGGTGTATATATTTTTGGGTTTTGGTTTGGGGGTGGGGTTTTCTTTTGCTTTGTATTTTAATTCTTGTGATTTTCCCATATTTTAAGATGTATTACCATTTCTTGTTTAAAAAAACAAAAAACAAACAAACAAAAAACTCCCCTAACTATGTCTGAAGCCCCCTAGCTATTCTTCTGAAAGAGCCTTTTCAGTAACAAGATTTCATATTGTAACTTTGTGAGTCTAGACATTCAGAAAAGTAGAATTTTGAAACGCCTGTTTGGTAGTTTTATACCAAACTTGGTTTGGCAGTGTCTAGACATATTTCCCATTTCTTTCATTGTTTCTTTAAAGATAACAGATGCTGTGTTCTGTGTGTGTGATGCTGACTTAGGTTAACTACTTAATTGCATCAATTGCACTTTGCATAGCACTTTGAGAAAGAGCACTAAGTGCCTCATCAGTATTTCTCATATGCTCTAAAAGTAGTTGTGAATTTCACTAAATGTTTTGGTTGCTTAATGGCCATTGCAACTCTGGCCTTTTTTCTTGCTAGGCAAGAAAATAGGTCAGTAGGAAAAACTTCTGATAGAACAGTCAACAACCTTATTTTGAGAGTGAAGTTGCTTCTACCTTAACTATATGTTAAGTTACTTTGCGTAAGAACCATGGATTTGTTCTTTAATCCTATTTCCTGTAACATGGGGAAGTACTTCAGCTTGAAGAATTAAATGTATTCTAGATGATAGTCTTTGTTAGCAGAAGGGTTTAGTTAAGTACTGTCAATATTTGCATCTGTGATTTTAATGACTTAAATGTCCTTTGAAATCAAATGACAAAACCTGATGCATATTTGTTTGGGTTTTTTTGCTTTTTAGGCTCAAAGATATATCAACACTGTTGGAAAAGCAACATGACCTCATTAAACTGATTATCCAAAAAATGGAGATAGTGTCAGAGGCTGAGGATGAAGACAGCAATGATCTATTTCAACACAAATTTAGGAAAAGGCAGTTAGAGCACAAGAATAGTAAATGGGATACAGTGTTAAAAGCTGTTAAAACGAATGTGCCTAACCCAAGCACAGAAAAGAACAATAGCTTCTTCTAGTCTTGGCTATGATATCATGTTGTATTATCATTTTGTTCTATTTTAGGGTCACTTCTCTTATTGTCTTTGCATAATGTTAATGTGATACATCATGTACTCGAGTATAAAAAAGGCCAGATCCAAAACCAGGATGCAGGTGCTCAAAACAGTATTTAAGGAGACTGGAGATGTCTACATCCAAAACTGTGATCCTAAAAGTGACTGGCTAATCAAGAAAGTGCCTAACTCAACAGAGGCCAACCTTGCTATCCTGGCAGTTCCCAAGGCTTCTGGCTAGATCTGTTCCTGGGTTTGGCCCTAGTACACTTAGGTCTGTATGTAATTACATTATTTTCTGTTACGAGTATTTTTAGAATTTCTAAATTTTTAGAAATTAGATTCTAGTAATTTAGTATTCAGCTGTTTGGAGAGAGCCAATGGGCTTTATCTAGCTTAAAGGCAAAGTACAAAGTTAATCTGACAGAGTGCATTGGAAGTTTTGCTGAGTAGGGACTGCAGGATCAGGCCTGAAAGGTAGGAAATAGAGAATCATGAAGTTGTAATGTAAGGGAAGAACTGCTTTCTTTTCTAGATAAGTGGAAGCAATTCACAGAGGGATCATTTGTATGAGCATGCATATAGCTTTGATAGAATGACATGTTTAATATTAGTCGTTTACTGCTAATGTGATTTTGGCCTTCCTTATAATGTAAAACTGATCTTGCTACTTTAATCTGCACTTTGGTTTTATTATTCATTTACTGAATATTCAGTGCATTATGTAATATATGGTAATATATTAAATTTAGAAATAAACATGAATTAAAATGTGTTTAAGTACCTGAACATATTTGTTTCAAAACCAGTGCTAATAAACTAATTATGACTATACATGGTGGTAAGGCTCTGTGGTCTGCTTTTGAATTCAGACATTTCCTTTAAGAACTTAGTATACATTAATTCTTCTCATAAAAACCAGTTATGATTCCTGTTTATTTAAAAGGTAGTCACTAAAAGGTAATTCACACTGTACAGAACTTGTCTAGTCTTTGGAAAACACTGGAGGATGCACTGGAAATTAGTGCAACTTGTGCCTAAAAATTGCTACAGATATTCAGGCAAAATTTTTTCTCACCCAACAGCTCTATCCCAGCTTTGAGACTTTAAATCCTTGCCAGGTAAAATAGAGAAAGGAGGAGGCTGGTGGAGGAGAAGCTCTGCTCTAGGGCCAACCTGGTGTGACACTGTGAAACAGGGAGAGAACATGTAAGCAGATTCAGAGCAGAAAAAGTAAAAGTATAACTATAGTCTCTGAAATTGTTGTGGCCTCTAAAGTCAGATCTGTTCCTGTGGATAAATTGTTTGGGTTTTCTGCGCTGCTGTGCATCTGCGGCTCCCTGTGTCCGTAGAAAGAATGCCCAGGTTCTGAGGATAGGGCCAAACTTGAAAAATGTAATAACAAAAGTAATTTTAAATTCCTGACAATCTGTGCCATTAACACTAGATGGCAGTGAGTGATAGCACTTTTAGGGGAGCAAATTGGACCTAAATGCATTGTTTTGAGTAAAGAGAAACAGTAGTGTGGTTACAGCAGGAGCAAAGGAGTCAGCACTCATAATTTTAGTTTGACCCTTTCGAGCCTCTTTAAACAGAACTCTGAGACCTTTATATACAGGTGCCTCTCAGCTTTTCTGAGTGTTCAACTTACAATTTGGGAAAAGTTTTCCTTTCCAATTTTATACAGAAAGACAGAAATAAATTATTTTATAATTAGCTAATATGAAGACCTTGAGTTAATTACTCAGAGTTCTATGGAAATCATCAGACTAAGATTATTTCTCATGTGATAGAACTGTCTAATAGATCTTATTAAGTACAGGAGGTGTAGAGTTTAAGGAAAAGTACAAGTACAATTTGAATACAAAGTTAAAAAATTGTGTAGACTGAGCTGAAGATACTGGGCCATTTCAGCAGTCTCTAGGACCAATCCTGTTAGAATCATTATGGTTGGAAAAGACCTCTAAGTGAGGTAAAGTAAAAGACTGTTGAGTACAGCTGTTAATTTAACACTGCCAGGTCTGCCGCTAAACCATGTCTCTAAGCACCATAGCTACATGGGTTTTTTAACTCTTCCACAGTCAGTTATGTCATTTTCCTGGGCAGCCTGTTGCAATGCTTGACCACCCTTTCAGTGAAGGAATTTTCCCTAATATCCAATGTAAACGTCCACTGCCTCAACTTGACCCAATTCCTCTTGTCCAATTGCTTGCTACATGAGAGAAGAGACCAACCTTCACCTGTCGAGATACATTGCGTGTTAGGTACAGCCAAATGTACGGTAACCAAAAGTGTCAGAATGTGAATTTTTAAATTCACGCTTAGGAATTAATATGGGTAAGTTCAACTGAAATGTATCCTCTGGGTGTGAATATAGTATCTGCAGACTGTAATGGGTGTATATCTGTACCCAATACTCACCTCCTTCCTGTTAGTCTGTATGGAAGTAACACCTTTTCGGTTGGGGTACTGACAGTTCTGTGGGCATACATAGTCATCTTTTGTCTCTTTCAGGATTGTATATCAAATATGGCTGATAGTGAGGGTAAATATTCCGTTTGATTTCCTGCTGCTCAGCAGTGCTGTCACTGTTTATCCCTCAGGATGAATGGCAGTATGGTTCAGTCAATGGTACCATCTCCCACCAAAACCAGATCATGTCCACGAGTTCCTGTTGGGAAGACCGATTCGTGCCTCATCTGTGTGACACACAGGAGGGTCACGATTCGGGAGAAGAAATGAAATTTCTGCGTGAGTTGGTAGGCTGAAACAAGATGGCAATCCTTTGCTGAAACCAAGGACCCAGATGCCTGGCTTTCTAGCATCAGAGTCTTGCTGATAAGAGCTGACTAGCAAAATTCTTTGCCCATGTAAATTAAAATTAGCTAGAGCAATAAAATACATCCTTAGTAGAAAATCTGAAGTGCCCAAATTTGAAGTGGATTAGAGTGAGACTCTTTTCAGTAGGTAGGAAATAACTTGCTTCAAGCTGCCTAGAGTGCATATTAGTGTTCTCCTTGATATGCTGCTGGCACAAAGACAAAGCCACTCTACATGTAAGTCTCCATCATTTGTTGACTCACATTTTTTCTTCAGAGAAATAGCCTAATGTTCTACTTGTTCTGCTGTATAATAACATTTTATCTGCAACATACTGAAAATGTGACTTTGTGAAACATTCCACAACAAAATGCTGTATGAAAAATTGTGTTATAGAGGATTGGTGGAGGAGAACTTGCCCACACCCCCAAAATCATCTGGGAATGATTTCAAACCCTTAAGGGCTAGACGTACTAAGAAAGGGGAATCTATATGAACAAAGTGGTGGTCCTTCTCACTGGTAAGATTTTTGTTTTGTAAGGTGAAATGCCCATAAGCAGAGCATGTAGCAAGAGAAAGAAAAGATGAGAAAATATCCTTAATCTGTAGAGGAGGACCCAAGAGAGGAAACCAGAGGCAGATTTTCCCTTAGGTTAATGCCCTTTTACTCTGCCCTGTAGGTGTAAGGAATCACTTAGGCTACAACATGGTATGCATCAGTTGTAAGCTGTCCTTATATTGGCTGTCTGACAAGGGGTTGTAATGAACAAAGTATAGGAGTGTAGCAAACCTCACCCTGGAGTTGCACTCAGCAGGAGAGTTTCTTTGAGCTTTCTCTTTTAAATGATTGAGAAGATACAAAGAATGACACAGAAGCTGAGAAAATCTCTGATAGCAAAAGTAAGAGCACTGCTTAAAGGCAGCATTTTCTAAGCAGTAAAAAGATACTGGGTGTTGCCAAGGTGTAAATCTGTACTGACACAGGAACTGCAGGGGAGATTTGCATGAGCCAGGGAATGGGTTGGTCCATGCACAGGCCACTCAGGCATACTTGAACCTCTTAGGTAAGGATTTTCACATCCTTATCGAAATGCACCAAGACAATGTCACAGTAATCATGAGACAAGGTGCTGCAGATGCTTGAACGCATCAGTGTTGTAGAGATTAACTCTATTCCAGCTGAAACCAGGACACTCAAGCAGGGAAAAATCTCAGCAACGGTAAGATTTGGTTTAGAAGTCAAGATGGAAAGTAATGCAAGGGATAGGAAGTGATGCATTTTATGTTGTTTCATAATTGGGAATCACAGCTTAAAAAGCAGACCAAAGTTTAAAGCTATTAATTTCAGAAATTTTTACTAGTGTTGTTCGTATTTATTTATCCAGGGAGGTGACTGCAGTCTATAAACTGACCAGCAGCAGGGAACTGAGGATTGCAAAAAACAGAAGATACAAACAGGCCAGTATAAGTTGGAGAAAACAATGAAAGGAGAGGAACTGGGACTAACGCTGACATTAGTGTCACATTAAAAAGGACAGAAAGCCCCAGGGTACTGCTGGCCCTATCTGAGTACAACAGTGCTGCTCACAGCAATGTCAAATTGAGCTGCATTCAGCCCCACGGGATAAAGGATAGCAAGAGTTAAGATCATTTAAACTTTTAAAAGCAGAAAATGTGCTTCTCAATTCAGTCCTGATGATAATCCCTGGAGCTGGCAATGTCCATGGGAATGATTCAGCAAGGCAGCATGGAAGTGATGCCGTGAGAGATAGCCATAATGTACCTCAGAGTCATTTCTCATCGCCTGAGCTGACTCACTTCCTGCGGATTCAGATTTTAACATTTCTTGGCATATCTGCCTAGTCTGTGAGATAATTACAATTGCATTAAATGGCTGAAAGTAATCATGGTTAAAGCCTGCCACTGGCAACGTTACTGGGTTGTGAGGAACGTAGCATGTGTATTTCAAAGGATTTGGTCTGCTTCATTTCAATTTGAAGCTAGTGCCCACATCTTGAATGCATGAAGGGTTGCAGTATGGTGGCTTCACCCTAACAAGAAGAAGGGATTCCCAAGGCAAGGAAGAGATGCACTTTTCTGGGCTGAAACAGTTTGTTGAAAATTGCATCTGCTGCCACGTCCAACTGTCTTTGGTGCTTACCAAGCATCTGCAAAGCAACAGGAACAAAAATGCTACACAAATCTTGCTAAGTCCTTCATGCAGCTGAAAAAGAACATGAAGCAGACAAGTATTGCCAAGAACATTCCAGCAAGTCGTCAATAATGAAGACATTCAGAGTTAGAGGGTAAAGAATTGGATTCATGTGTTGACCTAGGGCATAAAAGTACTCAGTGAAGACACTACCACCTTTATTTTGTTATCCTGAGAGCAAGATATCTGTAGGTAACCATTTTCTTTTGTATGTAGGTTGCATTTTAGATAAAAGCTGAGAAACAGAGAATTCTTATAACCTAGAACCCCAGTTTTTTCCAGTGGCAGAGAAAGCAATCTTGCTTTCACATATCCATGGTGATGACAGGATTATAGTATTTCACAGCCTTAATATGACCTCTCCGTTGCAGTAACAGGACCAGGAGACAAAGAGCTTTGCTTCTGGGAAATGTCAGCATCGTCTCTGGTCTGTGCTGAAGTATAGCATCCAGGGTGTTACAGGTAGAACCCACATGCACGATTCCTTCTTGTAAAAACAGATAGCTAGAAGATAAAGTCTGTATTTGCATGTTCAAGATTTTACTGGAAGTGTAATGAAGGGGAACCAAGTAAGTATTTGTTCTAGTTGAAAAACCAACATTGTTGTCATTTAGCACAGGCTCATTTCTTACATGTACTAAGAGATATGGGATGTGTGTCATGTTGAGAAGAAGATACTGTGGGAAAATGCTGTTCCTTTATCCCTCTGTTGGTCCAAAGTAGGTTTGGTTACCAACGTGGTCAGTCTCTTCCAAAAGCAGAACAGTAATAAGCTACATCCATTGCTCTCCAGCGCAGGAAATTGTAATACACTTACTAATTTTTTATATAATATTTAACTTTTAGAGTAGAAAGAGAAATGTACCGAGTTTGCCTGCGGCCTTGACAGTGTCAGTGGTGTTTTGTGCACTGCAAGGCCTCAAATGTACGATGAAATAGTCTTCATTTTTACCCACATGTATACTTAATACATAGAATGTATATTTTAGTTAATATATGTATCATTTATGCACCGTATGGTTACAAATGCATACAAAAATAGGTGGCAGGTACTTCATACTTGTGAGAGTGGCCATCAGTACACAGGGCCATGTGGTGACTCCTACCCCAGGTAGAGTATTTCATGGGCAGGGGACAACCTCTCCCCTGAGCTGTGTGGAAAGGGCTGGAGTCTGGTGCTCCAAACACCATCTGAGAGAGATGATCTCCTCTTGTTGGATTTTAGTTGTGGTGGTGTCAATATGCAGCAAAAGGAAAGGCAACAGCTTGAATCTCAGATGGCTCTAGTGAATCTGTAGGGTGATCTGAATGTGCTTACCTCATTTAGTTTTGGGAAGAGGTAGGATTAGTGTTTCAGATCTGTACCTGGTCTAAGTTTGGGCCCTAACTATTTCTCCCTTAAGAAAGCTGGCTGATAGTCCTGTAAAATGTTTTGTGGACACATTTCACACACAAAGGAAAAGTTAGGGAGTCTGCATCACTTCAGTCTTTAACCTCAACCCAAAAGACTTTGATCATTAATGGAGTTGGACTGAATTCATTTCATTAAATTTTATTCCCTTGCTAGTTACAGTAAAACTTTCTCTTTGAGTATGTAAAAAAGAAACTCCTCTGTTATTTCATGTTTCTTCATAAATGTATAAAACTAGCCAGAAGATTTCTCTATTCTCTTCATTCCTTCATCTGACTCAAAATAAAAGGTATTTTGCTTTGAAAAGATCTCTAATGTTTTGTAACATAAGCAAATAAGTACTGAGGATAAAAAAAGTACATGATACGATTATGTCAGATAAAGCAGAGACAGACGACCACAATCAGAAGTGTGCACATTTACTCTCCCACCCACCAGAGAAGTAGGGTCAAAAAGTGAGATAAAAGTGAGGCTAGTATAAGCACGAAAAAACATTTGGAAAAATGAAAGAAAGTGTTTCCCACATAAACTTCTACAGGAAGGTAAGGCAGAAGTATGCATTTCTAAACAGCTCCTGTAAAAGGAGTTTGGGAAGTGAAGGTGACTGCTCAAATCCACCTCTGCTGCCTCCAAGAGACAACATCAGCTGTGGCCTGAAGCTGGGAAGTCTCCCATGACCTGGTGGTTCTTGATCTCTATCCTAATTGTTTCTTCACAGCAGCTAGGTGGATCTGTGACGTCTTCTCTGCCTGAGGTCAATTGTGTGGTGGATGTCATCACACAGAGAGGTCAGACAAAGGTGGCACAGAGGATGCCACCCCTGAGTTCCCCTTCCTGGCCGTGGTACAACTGAGGCACACTCTGAGGTGCACAATCTCACTTTCTCCAGAAAGCATGAGCAAATGAACATGCACTGTTAAAATAGCTATTTTCTTAACTGTGAAATCTACAGGTATGAACAGAGCGGCTAAGAAAAATCACTGTGGAATAGTGCGTTTCCGATGAGGAGGAGGAGGAAATGCAAATATAAAGCATATTTGACCCAACCAGGGCACTGCAGGCAATTATGGCAGATCTTAAAGGAAGGGAGAAAACGTGGAAGGTGTTCTGTTGACACTAGCTCAGAGGTCACCTGCGACCTCTGTGTTTGGGACAGCAAAGTTATCAGTACTATAAAGCTTCTTAAAATTCACTGGTGAAAGGAAATGCAACGGGTGCTGGGGGAATTAAGGATGGAGCCGAGTCCACAACAAGGGCTGTGAGTCACAAGGTAGTTTTGTTTGTTTTCCAGAAGAGATAAAAACATGGTCCACTTATCTGAATAAATGCAACCATGCACCGGTTATTCCTGAGGAACTCATAAAACGTGTATTAATGACTCTAGAGTAAAATAATGGAATCCTAGTTCCAGCATGCATATTTTCTGATTTAAAAGCCTGCTTTTTGATGTCTAAAATCCTAACTTACAAAATAGCCTTTAAATAAAGACTGAATAAGTGGTAAAGAGCTCACTGTTGAATTTTGAAACAAAGCAATAATACATATCTAGGCCTGTGGACCTTTTCCTCCTAGACTTTAAAAAAAGTTAAAACCTCTAATAAGAGAGGCTGAAGAAAATAAAAATGACCATCACAGAATGGCTGGTGCAGGAAGGTATATCTGGAGATCATCCAGCCCAAGACCCCTGCTAAAATAGGTTCACCTGGAGCAGGTTGCACACAGTCTCATACAGACAGCTTCTGAATGTCTCCAGAGAAGGAGACCCCACAACCTCTAGATAGCCTGTTCCAGTGCTTTGTCACCCTCAGAGGAACTAAGGTTTTTCTCATACTAAGACAGAACTTCTGTCTTACATTTTAGTCTGTTACATTTTAGTTTGGGCCTGTTTCCCCTTGTCCTAGCCCTGGGCACCTCTGAAGAGTCTGACCATCAAGATAAGTATTTGTATGGTTTGATAAGATCCCCTCTCAGTCTTCTTTCTCCAGGCTAAACAGGACCAGCTCTCTCAGCCTGTCTTCATGAGAGAGATGTTCCAGCCCCCTAACCATCTTAATAACCCTCTGCTAGACCCTCCCCAGTGGTTCCTTGTCTTTCTTGTGCTGGAGAGCCCAGAGCTGGACACAGTACTCCAGATGCAGCCTGCATGCCACGATGTGGCGGGGCTTGAGCCCTCACCCAGCAGACAACCTGCTCTGAGCTCTGTCCCATGCCTTCCAGGTCCATCTGTTCACCTGCACCCCAAGAGAGTGGGGTATGTTGTTGCTCTGCTGTGTTACTCAAATGGAACTGATAGCCTTGGAGTAGTTAACCTCAGATATTCCATTTTTTAGCAATAAGAGGTGGTTTTTGTGGTGAGCCTTCCCTACGTTGCTGTCCCATTTATCCTTCACATTGCTTAGGAATTTAGGAAATGCTTGAAGGTCTTTCTGACTGCAGGTGGCAATCCTGGTCCCTGCCATGGGACACTGTCCCTGCCAGGGGGCTGCAGGCAATTATGGTACTTGCACCTTAGTTAAGGTATGGCATTCCCAGTCTAAAAAACTTTAGAAATGATGAAAAAGTTCATGCAAACCTCCCAGAAAATTATGCCAGATTTCAGAGCATGTGTGGGACATCTGAATACATCCAGAGGAGAACTACCACTGACATTTTGCCCTGCGCTACATGATCCCCCACCAAGACCATTCTAATATGAAGAAACATCAAACCTGTATTTCTGTCAAAGCATGAGTAGAGTATATGGTCCCTTGCTGCTCAAAATACATCAAGTTCCTGCTCACTGCCACTGCCTCCATGCTAGCACAGCACTTGCCTCTCGGCTTCTATCAGCAAGATCAGGTCACCCAGAGCAAGCAGAAGTCACGGGGACGTGAAACACAAGCAGTGCTGCACCGGGCACCCCCCAGACCTCCCATCTCCATTTGTGGGGTACACTTAACAACCAGCAGCCAGAAAAACAAAACAACAGGTGCTGCAGGGTGAGTTATATATTCCAGGACAAAAATAACCTCCCAAAGCAGAGTTGGCCCAGGTGGCCGCCCTAATCAATCAGAATCTTCTAATCTTCTGTGGAAACTGAGCTTCTGCTGTTTGGCTTTCGCGGGTTCAGTGGCCTGTGTTCTTACTGCAGTGTAACCTCAGGATGTTTGTAAGAATATGTGCTACTGTGGTATTGTTATAAATATAAGAAGATATTTTTCAAGATCACCTTCTATACCACAACCAGCAAGGCAAGGCAGTAGCTGGCAAGGCATGCGTAGCAGGTGTTGCAAATACTGTAATATGTGTGATCTTTCCCAAACTGAAGCCATATGATCTTTCCTGAGAGGCTTTCAGGATTGCAAAGCCTTGTAGATGCCCTTTCTGTAATGTCACATGTTGCCAGCGCTTGTAGCCCAGCTTGCAACCATGGAAGTGGAGGGATGGTGTAGCTGCCTCAAACCCACCAATGATTCTTCATTCTGCCACTTATATTTTGCTGTTAGGCTAGCTAATAACTGCTCGGAAGTGACAGCATTATAATGACCATGGCAGCAAGTCCCACAGATCATCGGAAACAGAGTTGCATTTTTACTTCGGAGAGCTTGAAGTCAGCTTCCAGATGGGGCTCAATGTAGGCAGCAACCTGAAGGTGATTCAGGCACTGTCAATAATATGGGTGAATTAAGGGAAAACAAGTCCCAGTGGAGAAGGAGAGAAGAATAGAAAACGCTAACCTGTTCCTCATCATTCCTAAATTGATTCAGTTGACATAGTAGACTAAGATTTGCCTTAATTTCTTTCTCTGCTATTCTGATCCTCGCCAAGGCTCCAGGTTGTCCAAAGGTTCCCTTGGCCCTGCACAGAGCAGTGACACCCACCACAGAGCCTTGCTCTGCTCACAGGGAGCTTCAGACACTAAAGTTCACCCACAGAAGGTTAAAGCAGGCTCCACGGAATCCAATTTACCCTTTGTGCCGGTGCAGCAGGACTGGGTAAGCAATCAGTTCATCCTAGACTGAGCTGGAGACTGGGCTGTCAGGCCTCTTCCCATGCTGCTGCATCAGCCCGTTGCATACTGGAGAGTCCTTGCTAACTGTAGAAACTGACCATTAATGAATTGTCCTATCTTTTGTAAATTTATTCTGATCACAGATTTTCCTGCTGGGATTCTGCCTGCCATGGCCAAACATAAGCTCTCTGTAGCCAGATCCCCACCCACACCGGTTTGGTGTGGCAATCTCTGGGAGCAGTTAATTATTTCTCTGTTGCTGTGGCTGACAACCATAACCATTTTTTATTTCCTAGCAGTGACAGTATTTGTGTTTGCTACTTTTTTTCTTTTCTCCAAATAAAAAAAACTTTGGTCTCTTTATATAAAGATTTCGCCGAATGCAACGAAATCCATGTAACACAACATGACTAACCCTGGGATGCTCTTCTCCACAGCTCAGCATTTGGTAGAAATGTAAATTGGGTATCTGATTGACCAGACAGTAGGATTAGACTCTTATTTCCTGTGTTTTGGTTAATCAGGATACATAGATTGTAGAAGTAGCTATAAAAAGTGACAATTTAGCAGCCTGAAAGATGCCTTCTTGTACAGTCTGAGGAAGGTGGCATTGCTCAGTTTGTACTCACCTCCTCAAAAACTGAGTGAAGATCTGAAGATAGGGCACAAGGCCAGCTCTCTCGAGTGCTGTCTTAAGCCTTTGCTGCTCCAGCCAATGTTTTAGCATGATTGTATCAGGGAAACCAGACAGAGAAAACTTTTGTTCCTCCTGCCAGCTCTCAGTTAACCTCTGAGCCCTTTGGATTAGCAATATAGCGAGTATATATGCCTTGTACATTTTTTGCTGACTTCCAAGTTGCTCTGTAATGCTTATTTCTGGGAAAGTGAGCAGTGAGGAACTTACTTTAGGGGAATCACAGTTTGATGAACGTGGGAGGTTTACATGTTTGGAAAGAAATGTCCTAGTTTTCTTCTGATTACTTTTTGTACACATGCCCAGAGATGTGGCTATGGGCCCACTTAGAGCTAATGAATAAATACATTTGAGGTTTTGGGTGTTTTTAAGGCAAATTTAACCTACTCAAACATCCACTACAGAGTTGTAGCACCAAGAGGTTTGCTAGACACACTTTTTGTAGCAAAAGCAACATGGAAGAGCTGAGGTTTTCCCTCTTCATTACCAGCTCCGAGTCCTGTCCCTGACATTTATCTTAGATTCAGAGGAGAGTGTCAGCATTAGCAAACAAGCTGCCAGGAGCCCATCAGTGGCTCTGCCTGGCATCTTTTCCTTGTTTTCCTCCTGGGCCTCTCCAGCTGCCCTCTGAGCGATGCTCACTCACCGCCGGACATCAGCCCTGGTCTCCCCTCTCCTCCTGCCCTGAAGGACAATGTCCCGAGGTGTGACACCCTGCCCTCTTCTGTCTTCATCAGAGAGCCCAGGGAGCAATTAAAATGCTATTATAAATCATAGTTATTAGTCAAGTGACTCATCTTACAGCATTAAGAAGGAATCTCCAATCTCATGAGAGCTGGGTGCCTCTTACAGAGAGGGCTGGGGTGTTGATGAGCCTTTATGGTATCCTTATCTTGTATTTCCAACAGCAAAATCCAACCTGTGTTTTAGTCGTGCTGTTTATATATATCTAATCAAAGTGGGTCAGGAAACGTGAAAGACAGCACCGGGGCTGCCTGAGAAACATAATATTTGTGAGGGAGCATTAACTCAGCCTCCCTCTTTCAGGGAATGATAGATGAAGTGTGTCTGAAACTCTGTTTAGATTATGTGAAGTAATGCACTGGTGGTTACATTCATCCTAAGCAAATCATTTTCACTCACTTGAGCTGCCTTACAGAATTTTCCAATAACACTTTAGGCAGCCTTAAACAAAATGAAGTCCTCACAGGTCACTCACGTGGGAGTTCCTCCTGGAGACCACTTACACACAGACAGGTTCAGAGGGCTCTACACCTAAAATAGAAGTGGGTCCCAGGCTAAAGCTTACATTAGCTTTGGGACCAAAGTTTGAGAGGTGTCAGGGCTGGTGTCCATGTCCACTGTGCAGTATTTAATCTGTTTCAAGCAACAGAAAGTCTGACGTTAAAGAAACCACAGCAGGTCTTTATGAAAGGATAGGGTGACCTTTATGAGGGTTCTGAAAATTTTCTGAATCCCCGTGGTCACCCATGTCAGGGCAGTCACCGTCTCTGTGCTGGGAGCTGTTCCTCCCCTGAGTGGCATCATCCTCAGGTAATGTTCTGGGTGGGACATTTCCTGGGCCCCTCTATTCAGGGACCATGCCTTCACATGGCCCTGCCAGTCCTGCAGCTCCATGAGTTCTTGGGAAAGAGGAACAAGCCATCGTGGTGAGCCTTTTCTTCCCCAGGCATGCTCAGACCAGTAATAGCGCAGGCAGCCCATGCCAGGTCACACACCAGCAAAACGGGCTCTGGAAGGACCAGAGCCAGCCTCAGGACCCATTCCTGCTGCTCCACAAGAGTAAAGTGGAAGGCCTGCTCTGAAACTCAGCACATTTCTTACTGAAGCCCAGGGAATCTTACTAGAGATAATTATGGCCTGCTCAATTTAATAATTACCCAGGGATATATTTCATTTTCACTCAGTGCCAGTTCTAAGATGAAGTGAATACACTTGCTTAAGTTTAATATTTTTTAGGGAGGAGTGCTATAATTTTCAAGGGAGGAATGCAATTAGATGAAGCCTAACAATGTTTCTTCTAGCCTGCATATTTTTAAAGTGTTTTGCCTTCATCTTTTTTTAAAAGGAGCCTTTGTCAATATCAGCTCCTACTTTCATACGTGCTGTGGCCCCTGCAATTAAGAGTTCTGGGGATTAACTAAAAAGTCCCATTTAAGACTTTTCAGAAAATACTTTGAACGAGAGGGGGAAACCACTTAAGTCAGCTGCTTCTGTGCATGTCTTTTTGTGCTATGAAATATGACTTCAAAGAAAACCCTTCTGTTTCCATTTCAAGGTCTTTTTGTGAGGCAAGGAAGATAGGCAACCAGCACTGGAATGCTGCCGCTGGGAGATTTATTGGAAGTTTTGAAGGGCTCAGTAGACTGGGAAGGTAATTTTTGTATCCTACTGCACTCAAGACTGATTTAATTTTGTGTCAGTTCTGGAGCTGCAACCAGAATATGAGCTGTGAGTTTATAAATTGCTCCTCCGAGTGCCTGACCTTGCAGAGGAGGAGAATCTAGAAGGAGTTAGAAGATAAAGAGATCTTGCACAGCCGATCAAACACACTTCACTGGGTTAGGGGACGTCTTGCTTGTTCCTCATTTCGCCCTCAGGTGCTCTGGTTTTGACAGGATGCCAATCTCCTTGACAGCATCCACGCTGCAAGGGTTCCGTTGTCCATGAGGGTACATCTGACATATGGATCAGATTTTTTTGAACAGAGGGCACTTCTACTGCAACAAACTATGCATATAACAATCATTATTAGGAGTATTTTTTTGTCTTGTTATTATAATATGTATAAATCTTGAACCTAAGTGGAATTTCAAAGAAAATATTTAAGGGCAGCAAATTTCATTCCAATAGGAGAAGAAAGATATTTATTGGTTGATTAGATTTGGGAATATTGTCTAAAGAAGAATGCCAGAAGCTCCATCTTATGAGTACTTTAAAATTATATTAGACAAAGATTTTGGGAACACATTTCAAAAAGCAGTGTTCTTTTGGCCAAAATTAAAGAGAAAATTACCTAATAGCACTGTAGCATTTTTTGTTGTTCAGTTCCTGCTCAAAAATCTATGACTCAAGTTCTGAAAAGGGTAAAATCTATGGAGTCCCATTGGAAGCTAAGTTTCATTTCCAAAGAAAATTTTATTAGAATAAATTGTGCTTTCTCGACATTAAATCATTGCTGTTTATAGGATATGAAGCACAGGGTGACTTCCTTTGAAAATAACTTCAATTATCTGGGATTAATATAAATTCTACATTATAGTTGCTACGAGTTTTGATTTCTCTACAACTCGTTTTCTCTGAAACAAGCAGGGCGGGGTTTAAATAGCACCACACATATCAAAATAACATAGTTCTATTGTAGAGGGTGTTACCACCACGACAGGGCAGATGCTCCATGTGGTGGATCTATGACACAGGACAGGGACCATCAGCTGGCAGCCCCCGAGCTGTGGCGGGGTAACTGGTCACATACTGCTGAATCCTATCGTGGTTTCCATCTGATATTTTTGCCAAAAGAAAGCCAAATTGTACTACAAACGTTGCCTGAGTATCAACTTACCATGTAAGCACTCATTGCTGCACCAGGAGTGCTGTGCAATCAGTAATGTAAAGCCAAGTGGTCCATAAACTATGTCGGTGAGATAGAAACACCGAAATCCCCCTGCCACATATCAAATCAACAAAGCCTTTCTGTATTATATACAGTTCATTTATAAATGTCACGTGCGATTAGCAGTGGTGGAGCTGTTAGAGAAATACATTTTCTGCCTTTATATTTGCTGCCTTGTCCATTTCAGGGGTCACTTTGCAGTTTTATCTTTTGAAGAAGTTATCTCAAGGCCAGGTGAGAGGAAGGCCATGTATTACCTTCTGATTCCCCCATATCTTGTTCATGCACCACTGTGAACCAGAGGCACAGAAAGATTGGCACAAAGTTTTCCAGGGAGAAGTGTCTCTAGCATCGAAATGTGTCACTGAAATGGGAAATTCCCTAGAGAAGTGACAGAAAATGAAGTACATTCCATATATTCTAAGTCTTTATGAG
This sequence comes from Platysteira castanea, assembly GCA_013397175.1. NCBI lineage: Eukaryota > Metazoa > Chordata > Aves > Passeriformes > Platysteira > Platysteira castanea. The sequence continues at coordinate 414,501 of VYXC01012975.1, read as the reverse complement.
ATCACCAGACACTGTACATCTGTGACTATAGAAGTGTGTTAGTCTGCCGTCCTCTCCTTCCTCTCTCCATTCTCCATTTTTTTGATTTTTATCGTCTCTTACTGTTCCATCACGTTTGGGATTTTTGGGTGCAGGGAGGGATGGGTTATTCTTTGTAATTGATCTATTGCAGCACTAGTGCAAGAGTCTGTCCAGATCACTGCAAAAGGTTCTCAGTGTGCAAATCCCATGTGAGATAGCTTATCTGATGTCATCTTGGAAGCCTTTGAATTCATTTCCTTTATTCCCACTGGCACTGGGGAGTCCAGGTCATACAGCACGCTGTAGAAAATGTCTGACACGGTGGTTGGTTGACTTCAGCTGTAACTAGCAGTGAAAATATCAAGCGGAAATTACAAATTTTTTTGCCTCAGATGGGGCTGAGTGCCATGCTTCTCACAGTCATGTTGTGATCATACCCTCTGCATTTGGTTGTGGTGACACTTTCAACTTCATATTCAGAAGACTGTGGAAGAGAGTAGAAGTCAAAAGACCACTATTTATTCCCCTTTAAATTGGAAGCTGATCTTTCAAGTGCTCTGTAGAACTACTTGGACCCCTAACTGAAAAACACACAAAAAAGCAAATACAGCCAACAAGAAGCCATAAATAAAGTTTTTGTTATGTGCATGCCTGTGTTTGCTAAACATATTCTAGCTGAGAACTGCAAAGACAGAGGCCACTGAAAACTCTGCAGGGACTAAGTTAAAGGAGATGTCACAAAACCTAGAGGTTTATTGTTACAATTGAGTTATTGATGCCATTTTGCTCGGCTGGAGACAAGCTCTCTTCCTGAACAAGCTAAGCAGAATTGGTCACATCTCCACAGAAGACTGAAATCCAGACCCATCTAGGATCCAGACTTCTGTTTCCATGACAAGTACTTAATTCCAGGTGCTGACTTTGCAGGTGTCTTCTCATTTGAGAGGGTTATGTGCTCATGGTATACCCCAAGAAAATATAATTACAAAAGAAATATCAGAGAAAGAAACATGGCATCACCTGATACGTATTTAGCATTTCCCCCCATACTCCATCCCCTTTTGCATCATCTGTAAGAGATAAGAGATGCAAAGCAGCTCTGAAAGCCCATGTCTGTCCAGGCAGAGGCTACCTCCGTTAGGATCCTTCGGGAGACAGTTGTAAGTCACCTTCAGAGGACACCAGAGGGCCAGACTATAAGCACACATGATTCTGGTGAGATGGATCTGCATCTCTAGGGCTTCAAGTGTTGATGGGCCTCGCTGAGAAACATCCCCCCCACACCCCAAAAAAAACCTGCCTTATTCCTTTGAGAGAAAGGTGAGGGGCATAGAGGGAAAACACTACTGTCAAGCTCAGTCTCCCACTTAACAGGGTTTATCAAGACCTGAGAAAACCGACAACAGGGTTTTGAAGCTGTCTCATTGCAACAGCTGCTTTAAGGATATTTTTGTGGATGCTCGGTATTCGGATACTTCCTTTTGGTGAGATTATTAATGACATGTCCTAAATGAAAGTGTCAGGCATAAATTTAGCTTGGAAAAATGTTGTCTTTGCTAGGTGTAGAGCTCTGAACCATTGCAGAAAATTGTCTTCAGTTGGCAGCCAAACGAAGTCTCCAGGCTGTGTCTGCATTGGCTGTCTGTGCATGAAACTGATGTCTCCTTTCTGCCTGCCCATACTCAGGCTTATTCCACAAAAGTGAAATATTTTTCCACTGTCTATCTACAGTGTCCGCTACTGGCACCTGGTCAAAGTAGTAGCTGATGCATAGTCAGCTCTGCAAATATGTGTCTCTTTTGAAAAAGGCTGTTGCAATTGCAAAATTAGCTGGACTGTTGAAATGAAAGCTGAATTAACACTTCCATTAATATTTAGACCTGTCACTCTCAAGAGAACATTCAGAACTAACATGTTTTTGTATGCAGCAAAATTAAAAATCATGATGTTTAAACTGAGATATGGCTTGAGGTTAAGTAAGCATCATCTCCCATCAAGGTTTTTTGCCTGAATGGAAGCTCAGCAAATAGAAAACCTTCGTAGAAGTGGCTCTGATGGGTACCATTAGACATTAGGCCCTGATTTTACTCACCTTGCACATGTGCACTTTATTTTCAGATGTGTTTTCAGGAGAAATATGCCTCTTGGGATATTGTGTGTTTATAATAGGTAGCAGCATTGAGAAATGCTCTGTGCACTGATAGTTCACTGAGGCTTATGCAGAGATAAACATATTGAAATAAAACTACTTCTGTGGCCACAGATTGGAAGATCTTTTCCATTTTTATTCTTTACTTTTCACAGTATGATTCATGTGTTGTGTCTCTTGCGTGAGCAATTTGCAATGTGTAGTTACGTATGTAAAGAAGAAGAAACCTGTCTTACAGCATTTTATGAAACCAAACAACTTGTCATTTTGTTATTACAGGTCTCCCAACTCACCAGCTACTTAATGTTTCTCTTTTGCCACTCCCAACCTAATTTCTCAGGTGTAACCTAGGATGTTTGACAAAAAGTATGCTCTGGCAAAAAAAAGACAAAAAAAAGACCCACGCTATTAAGTCCTTGAAAAATCTTTCTTTTGGCTCTGTGGTATTACTATTTCAGTTTTCACATATATATTTTTCTTCCCAAAATGAACAAAAATGTTACATGATATTCTGGTTGGTTTTCCCTCTTGGCAGTTACAAGAAACTTTCACAAGTGGTTCTGATAAGTTTTAAGTATTTTTGTTAAAATGAATCATGTCAACTATCTAATGCACAAAAAAGCAAACAAATAAGTATTTTTGGCAAAGGAGGGGAAACAATTTGAAAATCTTCCATGTGTTTTTATGATTTGTCTGTGAGCAAGCTGAAAATCATTTAGTTGTTCCTAGCTGAATCCTATTTTGCTTTGCCACTCTTCCTGGCTGTTTATTCAAAACTATAAGTGATCCTTGGATATTTTGCTAAACTGTTATTCAGTCAGAGGATGAAAAGTCTGAGGAATGTCATGGGATTATTATAACAGTGTAATTAGCTGCAGACAGGTCTCTCCTCAACAGCTTTGAAAAGCTCTTTTATCCATCTCACTTACCCAAGTAATTAATTAAACACAGCTGCAGACTAGTACAACTGTTGCAAACAAAAAAGAAGTGTTTTCCATTCGCTTTTCCTGCTCACTTCTAGGCAGTAGTAGAAGAGGAAGTCATGGGACCGTTAGGGACCGTCTGCTTTGCTCCCGTGAAGGAGGAGAGAGGGGCAAAAGCATCTGTAGAGGACAGCTGTTGTAGTGGCCAATCTATGCCTGAAGCAGAGGCAAATCTTTTTAAATCACGTGACTATGTCCTGGAAATGACCCAAGGAGGAAAAGCCCTGAGGATCCTTGCCAAAACTCCCGTGTCATGTCTTTTTTACACAGTGTTAGCAATGAAGTACATAAGTGAGAAAAATGGAATAACTGAAGCGGTCTGAGTTTGGAAGGGAACTGGCAGAAAGCTGGAGCAGGTGATTTTAATACTTTCAAATGTTCCTGGAAGCCAGTGGTGCTAAAAAAATTAATACTGGGAAGAGTGCTGTCTTCTCAACTGCTGTATGTGGCAAGCTCAAAGGTGCAGGGGTCTTACAAGGAATGCTTTGGGACAACTAAAACAATCCATGGAAGAAAGTGACTTTGGAAAGGTGAATTTTCTGACCAAGAAATGACCCATCAGGCCAAACAGCTGAACGCTGCATGTCAGAGTTATACAATAAGTTATACAAAGGTATCATGAAATGTGAACGGTTAAGCTGAGCCAACAGGCAAGCTGAGCAATACTGGCAGCCCTATTTTTCTTTCCTTTCAATGGCATCTACCAGCCAAGCATAGCAAAGACTGCAAAGAGAACTTAACTGTACCACTGACCGTAGCCAGTGTTACCTGGTTCCTGGAACACAAAGAAGCTATGGATGTAAAGACTTGAAGAGTGAATGATATTGAATCTTCGTGGTTTTTTCATACATCAGGTGTTTGCCTAACAGAAAATTTAGAGAAGCACAAGAAGCAAGGGTTAGTTTTTCCAATGGTGTCTGGGGATGCCCATGTGCTGTCACAGCCTTTGCTGTTTCACAATTACAAAGGGCCTACTACAGCACAAAGTATTTTATGACCTGTTTGATTGCTTTTCCACAAAATGCCAACACTGCCAAGGACTAAGGAAGCCCTATATCTAGGGTTTGGTTTTTTATTTTTATTTGCAGTGTGTTCAATGGCAGTGATTCTAGTTTAAAATGAAAAAGGGATTTGTCCTGGAAGAGGAAACCATTTATCCTGACAAGGCACAGGTTTTGCAATGTGTGGCATTTCATCATCCATGTACCATCCAGCTTTCATCACACTCTCCATGATGATGGAGGTCCTGCCTGCTTGCCCTGAATGAGTCAGGGACCATAATGAGGTTTCCAGAGGCATGGCTAGAGCCTACAGCTCTTTCCAGACACTTCTGAAGATATTTTAAGGGCATTCTAGACACATATATACTTGTCATGAGTTCCTGTGCAGACTTGAGGATGAGAGATGCAATTTAAAAGATCAGTATTTGAAAGTAGATGTGTAGAATCCAAGTTCTTGATTGGCTTTTGCAAATTTTTATTTGTGAATCATAGAATGGGTTGGGTTGGAAGGGACCTTAATAATCATCAATTCCAACTTTCCTGCCATGGGCATGGGCACCTTTCATTAAACCGGGTTGCACACAGCCTGGCCTTGACCATTTCCAGGAATGGAAGACCCACAACTTCTGTCTTCCCTGCATGAGGTGGTATACATTGAACATTTGCCTCTTTTCTCCCAACCGGCAAACAGGACTTTGAGAAATCACAGTGTTTTTCACTGGTGAACTAAAGATACTGTAAATGAGATATTTGAGAGGCAATGCTGGAAACAAAGTGTAGGACTGGCTGCCCATGTATTGTGTATTGCTAGTGGTACTGAGTAGCACCGTCTTACAGGAGAGACTCAGAAATCTCAAAATTAACTAATAAAGTGGTTAAAATGGAAAAACAGGCCAAAACCCGAGTGAGCTCTTAGCATGCTTCTTCAGGGGAGGAGGTATTCTTCAAATAATATATTATTAATAGGTAGCTGTTATTCAAATTACGCAGATCTGGATTTCACACAAGCATAAGGAGGGAAGAGTGTCCACTGCAGGAAACCATCACCCTTCCCAAGGTCCTGCAGTGGTGTAGCTAGTGGGACCTCAAAGCTCTGCTCTTTCCAGCCCTGAAGCTCAAACAAAAATGGGAGTACAGTAGTTTCCATACTCCTCAGAGCACACATCCTGCATTTTTCCAGATCTTTCTTTAGTCAGTGTTGATGGTTTATTCCTCCTAGCTCTAAGTTAAAAAGCAGGCTATATCTGATCTTCAGTGACTTCAACTGTTACAATGTCATTTATGGGCTCTCTATACATTTAATGTGCACAGTGACTTCCTTACAGGATGTGGTAATAGAGACTCAGCTATCTTCTTACAGCGTTTCTCTTCAGGCTAGTTAATAAAGTCATGCCCTGGAGGCTTAGGATAGGAATTCTGCTAGTCTTTGTCCAGTATCCCTCATGTTCCTCCTTCATTGGTATTTAACTGCACCATGCTTTAGATGAAGGACACTATTCCATTTCTTTCCTCAAAGTCTGTAAGTTTGGTTAGTATCCAGTATTTATTTCCCAGTGTCTCTCACATGCTGCTTGGTTGGCCGTGCCTCTGACAGGGACTCTTACTACACCTTTGTGATGCTCCGGCAGGTTGCTGATGTCATCCCTCATTATGATTCTCACCACATGGCAGGGAAAAGTTCATTCCCACTGCAGGCTGAGCTACCTTGGTCTCCTGCCCCCATGTTTCGTCCTGGGTCAGGCTGAGTACGATGACACGCCATTGACAGTAGTCACAATGCACAGCCATGGCACAGCTCCTCAGGAACACCGCTCTGTCATCTCTTCCTGCTTCAGCCTCTGCTGCCAGGCAGAGAGCAAACGGAAGGTAAAAATCTACGTGCCACACTTTTACAGGTAAAGTGGTGATAAATGTGTCACTGCCAGTGCTTTTCCAGTTCCTTCCATAGAAATCAGGTAATCTGATCTGAAAGTCTCTAAAGAGAGGCACCCCGAGGACTGAAATCCAAGTATCTACTTGGCAAGTGGATATGCCAGCATCAGTGCAAGGTGCTGTTGGTGCTGATGTTACTCTGTTTTCCTGAGCAGACCTTTGGAGATCTCTGATTCTGCAGCAGTGACAGTGGGCAAGCGCTGGCCTTGAGCCGCCCGCTGAGGCTGGCGGGTAGAGCAGAGGTTACAGCAGGTTTTCTAAACTGAAAGGTCTCTCAGATCATCCACCTTGCCCACACTGGCTGCAAAACGTGAGTTGCAAACATCTCTTAATATAGTTTGATCCTAAAGTCAAAAAAAGGAAAAGGTTTAAACCTGAAATCAACACTGCAGGAGGCCTGCTTTCATTATAAGTACATTCAAAAAACAGTGGTGAGTTCTAAAACATTATCCATGAATCAGCTGCAGGAGATTCAGCTCAAGTATGCCTCTAAACAACTTTATCTGGCTTAATTCAAATATCTTGACAAAATAAATAAAACCAAGTATAAATGTATTTCAGTTTCTAGCTCTGTACTTACTCTTTGTGCCACTTTTTACTTGCAGTGAAGGGGAAGAGAGAAAATCTTGGGGTGGATCCTCACTGCCTATGTCACCACATTCTGATTTAATCCGTTTTCTACTATATACCTGATAAGTTGCACGTATTTCATAGATTTTGACTCTTGCCCTCTACCAGACTGTGGAGAGGCATATTAAAAATGGGGAGCACATGCTGTTTTTAGAAAGTTTTGACACAAATTTGATACAAATCAGCCTAGGTTGCATTCTTTTAGATATCCCCCTAATAGGTTTTTCCTGTATTAATATACTTAAGATTTTATTTGCTCTTCAAAAGCATCTTGAGATCTCAAGAGTCTGCATTAAATATGATATAAACATTGTTTGGCAGGCAGACCATGGCACAAAACTTTTTAAGTTAACAAGACAGAAAAAGAATAGGTAAGAAATGAAAATAGATGATGTACTATCCCAAAAAATAAAAATGTGAAACAAAAACACAGGGAGGTCAGACACCTGTCCAAAACCACCCAGGAAGTGTGGCACAATCAGAAATTAAATCCAAGTCTTCCCCATTCAGATGCAGAAATGTGAGCAGGCTGACTACCACAGCATACACTATAGAATATAAGATTTTATTCAGGACAACTCTGCCAGCACTGAACATTGCACATGTCCCAGCTGACACTTTCTGGGAGGTGTGCTCACATGAAAGTGAATTTTGCATCCTTTCTCCGCATATTCTAAATTAATTAATTAAGCAGGCTGTATTTCAATTGTGAGCTTGCTGCTGTTCACGAAAGAACTTTGGCTGTCCTCTGGTACCTTATGATGTCAACAGCCCCCTTGATTGAAATACAGCCTTGAAATCCACCTCTTTCTTCCAGACTCCAGTATATATTATTCTTGTAGTTTTTAAAGACAGCTGTGTGAATTAATGAACTGATCTGAGAATGGAGGTTGGCCAAGAGAACCATTTAAAAGTCATGTAGATGACCTCATAAAAACTGCAAAGAATGCTTACAGCTTGCTTGTAAAACAAATCTATTCCTTAATAACTCAAAATGCCCACATAATTCAGTACACATTTTAACCCGAGTGAGTGCTTCATAAGAGAAGATGAAAATTTCCCATGAAAAAGACATTTAACCGGTACAGGCAACTATAAACTTTAATTGATATTTCACAGTATGTACAAGTTTGCCCTCCAGGGAGTGTAGAATATCATTTTTGCACCTGCACTCTAACTGCAGTCTTATAGTATTTCAGCCATTAAACATTTTTCATTAAAGCACTTCATATAGAATTAGTATAATCTGATTTTAACAAAAGCATTCTATATATAGGTTTTTCACACCATATTAATGCAGAACTGTTAGAACTGGAGAAGCAGTATTGTGCAGGCAAACTCCACGTTTCTACACACAGCCATTAGCTGGGGTGGTCTGAACTCGGAGCACCATATTTGTAAAACATATTTATGGTAATGTGTTAGACTGTATCTGAGAAGAAAGATATTTCTAATAAATTAGGGGGTTCTCCCCTCCCCCCTTTTTTTTTTTGTTTCATGCTAGGTTTCCCTAAAGAAATTGTGGAATCTAGTGAAATAGCAGTTTATGGTATAGCACAATGGTATCATATTCTTTACAACTTCCATCCTTGGCAGTCATAAAACCTAACAGTAGAAAGGGTGTTTGCATATTGGGCAGCAGAGGGAATATTTTTGGATGGCTATAACTTAGAAAATCTGCAGAAATATTTGTCTTATGGCTTGCATTTTATAGCTGTTATCTAGCTGGCAATCAGAGGTGAACAGCTGTGCAGTTTTAAGATGTATGATTTTAAAACAATGAACTGGAGGCCTTGTTAAATGGTTCAAATTAGCTGTGGGTAGTAGCTAACATCACAGGACTTTTCACCTTGTGTTCGAGACAGAGACTGAAGTTGAAAGTGTTCTACAAACTCAGTGAAGGCAGCACCTCCTTAGTCATTTTTAAGAGACTCTGGAGAATATCTGCAGGTTTGCCTGAGCATATTTTCTGGGATTTTGTGAATCTTTTACACGCTGTTTCCCTCAGGTAGTTCTCACCCCAAAAACACCTTCCCCTGCAGAAGAGCTAAACTTCACAGGCATAATTCGCCATAGAGTTGACAAAGTTTTTAATGTTTGAGCAAACGTCTTAGCTTAAAAATGGAGAAAATAAGGTACAAGGATATACATCTTGGTTTCACAAATGCCAGTAAATTACAGTGTTTCCATCACACACAATGTATGATTTGCACAGGGCTGCAGGGAATCGTGGTTTGCCTATGCCTGTGATGAAAATATGAGACGCGGTTTGTGTTTAATGGAGGTACAGGGAAGTATAGTTGTTTTGTAGAAAAATAACTCTCTGCATACCCCAGAGACTTACAGAGGAGGTGTATGAAAGTGTCACTGATTGACTTGTGATAACCAGCTTCAGACCACACACAGGAATTGCTTTAGTCAAGACTTTTTTGCCCATAAGACAAACATAAAATACGGTTCAGGATTCACAACAGTCAGCAAACAGTAAGCAAACATGGCAACAAGAAGTTTTGGGAGGATGGTGTGGCACAATTTCCCACATGAACATTTCTGCCATCATTTTCTTGAAAGAACACCAATTTGCTTGTAATGGGGAACTGGTCAGATCTGTCCTTACAGAACTAATTATACACAGATAATTTAGGTATTCTTCCTTCCCTCGTCCTGCTGAAGAGGGTTTTAACTTTCACAACCACAAAGACAATAAGAGAGATTGAATTTTGGTCTGGATTTAGCATCAGATAAACTGCTTAAAATTTACAACTTTCAGGTGATCTCCCAAAACGCTTTGAGACAAAGATCTGTACCATCCATAAAAAAGTACAGAAACAGCCCATGGGGTTGCACAACTGAGATTTAGTTGTGATCTTGTCAGTGTTTTGTCTCTGGCCTTGTTGTGTGCATGTGAATACTGAGCAGCCTCCTCCTTTGCTGTCAGTCTCCTCCTTGTGCATGAGCCAAGGTTTTATGGTATTTATACTTACTCTCACAAGATATTTATCCTTCAGGGACATTTATACAGGGTGACTTTACACATTAAATTTTTAATAATGACTGTCTTTTTTAGTTGAGTTTTTAACCAATGTGTTAAAAACAATGATCTTGCTAGGAATATTAAAGCTCTGTTCAGCATGGGAGACAGGTAGAGCTTAGGAGACTACTCATTTTAGCAAGCACAGGGCGAGGCTATGCTTCAAACAATCCCGGTATTTTACACCACCAATGCAATTCCACACTGAACACTTCACTGTCCAGGAGTTGCTGGGTTCCTCTCCTTGTGTTTGGCAGACTAAAGGGAAAGTATCAAGCTTGTGAGATTTTTTCTCTTGTCTTGGCTGATTATTTGCCTCTGTAGGACAAGGTGAGGTTAAATATCCAAAGCCATTCTGAGGCTCACCCAAACAATATCTCTGGGTCTGACAGGTGATGCACATGCAGGTAATGGTTGGTGGGGGAGGAGAACACAATCTTGGGCAAACTTGATTTTGTGGAACCTGCTGAGGGCCCAAGGCAAAGCAGCTCGTGGGCTGCAGCCAGAGCAAGGTGCGAGGGCAGCAGCTCACCTCCCCGAGACCCGCTTCTCAGCCTGAGCTGAAGTGGTGATGTGATTTATTGCAGTTCAGAAGAGGGGATTGCTAAGTGCCTAAGACTGGTTGTTGAGTGACACTTATCCCATAATATATTTGAAGATAATGTACCTCTCAGAGCAGGGTAAGGGGAAAAGACAGGAACAGGACCAAGCTGGGGCAAAAAGCACTTCTGACATCAGTTCAGTGAAAGTCGGGTTTTTTGTTTTAATGCAATAAGTCTTACACAAATGAGCAGTTAAATTTTTTTTTTCTTTCTGGTTTAGGGCCTGATGCAGTGATAAAAGAGACTAGATGGAACTTGGGAATCAGCACAGCCAGAGGCCCTCACTGCTCTTCTCCATTTGGTGGTGAAAGTCCCACCCTTGAGGTGTGTGATCAGACCTAGTCACTCTGGAGATTGTGGGTGGGAGTTTAAGAGGGTTCTAGTACCTGGGAGCCCAGGCAAACAATCCTTTTATAAATATCACTTGTAAGGAGAGGAAGTTACTTTCACTGCTCATAGAATCTTCAAACAACAGAAAATACAAATGTTATCTAGCAAAAAAACCAAGTCATGTGAATTTAAGTAGCAGTACAGCCTGTGGGAGCCTTTGGGAAATATTAAATTTGGGGAATTTTGTTTTGTTTTGTCTTCTCTTTCAACCCAACAACTACAGATAGAATTAGTTCCCTAGAACATCACAGAGAAAATAAAATGCACAAGAAGAATTCTGAAGCTCACCACTATTTATTAGCTCTTTTTCAGACGATATCTACTTCTGGGAATAGCATAAAGAATATGTTTTGTGGGCAAACTCAAATGCAGGACAAAACAACATAGTAGCCATGGCAGCAAAAAGGGGATAGAGGATGCTTGGCTGTAACACATTATCTTCAGCAAATCTCTCTGCTGCCTCTGTTAATACAAGGACCTCAGTCTCCTTTGCCTAGGCAGATGATAATAGATGGAAATTACGGATTTCCAAGGCTGGATGGTCTCTCATAGCAGGTAGAGCACAGAGAGGTTCTGACTTCTGCTGGCATGTCTCAGCACTACTGCCATGTAAATGCTCATTACATGTCAGTAAAATTTCACAGAGAGGCTGCTGTAGAAAATCTTAATTCACAGAAGTTGAAGGATGATGACTAAATGTCCTTGACTTCAGTGGAGTCAAGGTTTTAAATTTAAAATTTAATTTTTGATTGTATATAATATTTAAAAAGAAACTGACTTTCTTTTTAACATGGTTTAAATCTTAAATCGTGCTCCCAACCAGACACTAGTGTGCGTAAGTCTGACTGTCCCTTGCTGCTGGCATTTATGTCACAGACCACTATATTATGTTTTTCATGCTTTTGTGAAGACAGAGACTGGCATAGCATTCTCTTACTCTGCTCACAGACTGTCTTGAACTTCAGTTGCTGATATTCTTTGGAGCAGCAGTGGTATATGGCTAATGTAAGGTGATCTGTTAATAGTAGAAGGAAAACAAAAAGTTAAGGACAAAATAAAGTGTTCATAACAAACTTTTTATTTTTACTTGGGACACCTTTTTAATAGCATTTCTCATGCATCCAGAACAACTTTATTATTATGCTTGAAACTGAATTGATTATGTACTTATTCCCATATTTCAAATGTTAATTTTTCTTAATTATGTGTGAAATGAGTTTATCTATGGAGTAATCAATCAGTTCTGTCCGTTTGTACAGTTCACATCTGTGATGGTAGCCACTTTTATAAATAAGACACAGTAAATTCCATAATCTGTGAAATAATTTTAGCCCAAATGAGCGTTTTGTGCCCTTCTTTCATGGAGATTGTTTAAAACAAGGCACACATGTTTCAATAGTAACTGTACCCTTACTGAGAGAGACAAGTTTTGCATACTCTCTTAAATCAATCCTTCTTGCATATTTGGATAGGGCTGGGTACACCAAGCTGAGCAGCTAATTTAAGTCTAGTTCTTTCTTTTCTCAGGATCAGGAACTTACATTTCCCCCTTTACCTGACTTCTTTTCTTTTTTTTTTTTTGCTTTAGCCACATGTTGCTGTAACATTCCTTACAGAAACGCAGCTGCTATCTATTGAAATATAAGTCATTGTTCGTGGATTGCATTTATAATCCACCCTACTGGTGAGATACATAATTGTATTTGCCATATGTAAAAGCAATTACAGTACCTTGTAGAGAAGAAATGCCTCCAAGTGTCTGCTTGGCTAACTGAGCCTAGGCTGAGTTGTGTATTTGGGAGCAAACCTACATTTTCATGGAAGTAGCTGTTGATTCCTACTAATAGGCCAATATTTAGAATTTTAAATATGCATACAAACAAACAGGCTTTTTGCCATGCTGGTTTTTATGCTACACCCATTCGTTTCCATATTTTCTGAAATGCCAAGATTTTGGCTTTCAACTGACATCGTTCTACTGTTTCCAGGAAAGATATACCAATCTATTTCAGCTACAGATCTGAACTCTAATAATCAGATGGTATTTTCCCCTTAAAAAAAGAGATTTTTGTTCTGTTTTTGACTCGAGTCTTATTTCATTCTAAAAAGATGAGCTTCCTATTGACATGTTTTTGATATAGGCTGCTTTTCAAGCTCTGATCTCATTTTCTCATGGCATTTCTTAGCCTGAAGATTTATTCATAGGTTTTCCTATAAGTAGCTACAGAATTTTAAATTGTCAGAAGAAAACTTTCAAAAAGATCTCTTTCTCTGTTAACAGAAATTCTTTGCTCAAGTCCTGTCTCAAATTGACAGGGATTGTAGCACTTGTCATATTTAGTGCAAGTAAGGGTGAGAGTTTTCATCCTCTACCCTTCCCTGCTTTTTTGGAAACAAATATTCCATAATAACACTTCTAGGGATCTTTTGCTCAGTGCTGTGTAAATCACCTCAATCTCTTTAGTAGGATTTTTGATCACATAACTTAATACCAGAGAACAGCTCTCCTATGTTAAATATGAGTAGGTCAAGGCTTTACATTTTAATGCATCCTTTATGCTTATTCTGCCCCTCTGTTGTAATGATTCAGGGCATTAATATATCGTGTTGCCACCTAACCAAGTATATGAGAACAGTTTTGTGGGGTTGATGTTTTGTATTATTCCATGAATCAACTTACAAGAGGTTGCCACACTGCCAAACTCCCTTAGGGTGACTTGGAGTTAGATTCTCCCGGGTTTTAATCTGCAGAGTGTTGAGGAACTTAAACATTCAATGGGAACCCACTGTTCACCAGAAGTTAGCAAAATGATGCTTTTAGTTTATTCCTGTGACAGAGTGATGTATTAGATGTAGTCCTGTGGGGCTTCAGGTTTCCATCTAGTATCTCTTCAGTTTTATATTCAGATTAAACACTAATGATTACTGTAATTAACAGTAATGTTACTGATTAATGTAAACCCCTTCCCTACTTACTACAAAGTATTGCAAGAAGGAAATATTACTTACTTACAACATTAAGATATATATTAGATATACTCATGTATGTGAAAAAGGATTAAAGGTACATCAGAAATTTATTGAGTATATTTTTAAGACCTACCCTTTGAAAAACCTAATAAAAATTCTTATTTCCTAATAGTCTTTAAGACAAGCATGCACAGTGCTATAGAGAAACTTTTTGTCAGCATACTTATGTCCAACTCCTGCCTAAAGAAATCTGCATTTTCTGAGACAAGAAATTCTCTGCTGTTCTTTTCAAAAACATGTATTTTTTAAAGCAAGCGAACTGCATATCCCTAGATGTGCCCTACAAGGTTACTTAAGGAGGATAAGGAATGAGGAGAATGAAAGACAAAATCACAGGACCACAGAATGGGAAAGATACTGTTGGAAGTCATCTAGTCCAACCCCTCCACTCAAGCAGTGTTCCCTAGAGCAGGTTACTCAAGATTGTGTCCAGACAGCTTTTGAACATCCCCAGAGAAGGAGGCTCCTCACCCTCTCTGGGCGACCTGTTCCAGCACTCAGTCACTCTTACAGTAAATTTCTTCCTCACATTCAGGTGAAACTTCCTGAGTTTCAGAAGATGAGTTTTCCATATTGTAGAAGATATTTTGTTAACCAAAATAGTATTGAATCATCATTTCATCAGAAACATGTCACACTGGTTTTTCTTAGCCTTCGGATAATTTACATATTTGGAGTCAGATTTTCACACACTTTCATGTAAACAATAGCAAATGTTTACTTAACTGTATTTTCTGTTTTTCATTCCTTTTGTGATAAGAGAAAGTTTGATGAGCATCCTTTTTCTCCAGTGGGATTGACGAGGAAGTGACATGTCCTCCAAACCCTTGTGGAATTGAGAAACCTATAAAGTAGGAGAAATGTAAATAAAGTCTTTCTTTTTTCCTCTTTATGCTGAACCTAGCAGGTGTGGGAGTTTCCTTTATTGTGTCCTTTACCAATGCAGAAACATCCTTATCTTTTTCATGACGAACTATTAGATGTGTACCAGCAAAAGCAGGCACTTTTCAAAACTGCCTTCCCAAGTTAGTGATGCAGTTTTCCATTTTTTTACCAGAGGCTGACATCTGTCAGAGATCACCAAAGGCATCAGTGTATTACAGATCTCACCGTTCTGAGGCACAGCACTTAATTTTCCTTTGGATAAACAAGGCAAATAATGGATAAATACTGTAGGATCAAATGTCCTCAAGCTATCAGAGTTTTAATCCACTTTAATCACATCAGAATCAGCGGGCTTTAATCCACATCAGAAGTGGAAAAGAAAAGAGAGCTAAAAATTGTGGCAAAAGAATCTTATTTGTTGATGAGCTGGCAATGGGAGATTAATGCCACTGACAGTGTAGCATCTTAGAAGGGCTTTTTGAGAGGAAACACTGGCACTGGAGCTTGGTTTAAAACACTCAGAGTTATTCAAATAAATTATTTAATGAGTGCTTGTGTCATAACTAAATTAGAAGTATTTTTTTACCTACATTTTCATCGTGAACATAGAACTGCCTTACCCTGACTATAACAATACACTGGATTATTGCAATACACTGGATTATTGCTGGACAACAGCTTGCTGCTGTGTTGCAGTTCCAGACAAAGTCTGGCATGCAAATGAACTTGTGACACTGCTGCCATTTTAGTGCACAGTCCCTGCCATATCTGCAGAGCAGATTCCTTAGGGAAACAAACAGCCTCATTTTATCCTTAAATTTAGGGTCCTGGATTCTTTGGGGATAAATATTCTAAATTAAGCCTGAGGAAGCCACATGACTGTTTGCATAACAGTAAATAATTTTTAAGCAGGCAGTACTTTCAAGGCTAGTCAGCCAATTACTGTATAAAAAGGAGCCTTAAAAAAAACAAAAGGAAAACATAATGTTCAGAAATCTATTCTTCTCATCCATTGCAGTCTTGTTTATTGCTTTTAGATGTTGATACAGTAAGAGTGGGAAAAATATGAGGACCTACAAAATAGTTCATTCAATATGTCTGGAGTTTCTAGCGATATCTCTCAAAAAGACAGAGAATAATAAAAACCCTAGACAAATTAAATATTTATTGTATATTTGGAAAAGGCAACTTTTTTCAAGTTTTAAAGAAAGTGGATCATATCTTTCCCTAAGAAAAGTGAATGCTTTTCTTCAAAAATTGTTTTTGTACTGGAACAATTTGCAGCAGTTTGAAAATTAAAAATTCAGTCTTGGCTATAGATAGTTCTGAGTAAGGAATGTGTGTGCTGTCTGCTTAAGAAAATGCTGACAGGAAATTGCAAGGGACATTCTCATAGTAAAAGTTACCTTGTGTGTGTGAAGTCTGGGCCAGGTGGAGACAGTTTCTATCCTGATCTTGCCCATTTTTCCACAGGTAGGCAGTGTCTGGTCTGGCATGTAGGAAAGGGAATGGTGACTCTTGCCAACAGCCTGGCTGGGACACCCTCACTCTTCTCTTTAGACAGTGAGGACCTCAGAGCACTCCCGTTTGCAGCCTTTCATCTTCATAGTCTGAGACAAAACCTGCTCTGGTAGAGATCCTGTTTTCAGAAACAAAACAAAACAAAATTTTTCCACTAACTTCAGTGAGAGCCTGAATACTTTTTAAAATGTGTCCTTTTTGTGGACTCATTTGGTCCATCCAAAACTGTAAAAGGGCTCAGCTGTATGGAGTTCTTCGCACTAAGCAGTCTTTTCCTCCATTCCTGTTAAAAGAATAAAGATGTTTTCTTTGGCCAAGAAATTCTTGGTTTTACTTGTGTGCTTTTATATACTTTCAAGGTCAGTTGGGGCTGGCTTGTCTGAGCTCACAAGAAGTTTTTGATTAATTAGCAGAACTCCATTTAAAGATGTTGCTAATAATTGGTAAGGACGAATTAAATCTTTTTAAAGGAAAACTCACTGTTCATCTAAAAACAGAGAAACATTTACCTTACTCCACTGAAAGATAAATTATATGCTTTTAAAAAGCAAAGGGAAGAACAGAGCTATTTATGTTAACTTACAAATCTAAAAGATCAAAGAATTTACAAATAATTTATAAAAATCTCTTCAGCAACTTGGTTGTATTTCATATTTCTGTTATTTTAGTGTTTCAGACTCTGTAAAATATTACAATAACCATAATTATAATGAAAATTAAATTTTGAACTGATTCTGCTTAAAAGCAGGTAAACTTCTAAACTTCCTGTATCATGGAGGAATTTTGATTTGATTGTCCAGGTCTATTGACTTCCCACATCAGTGTAAATCCTTAAACTGATGCAGCCACAACTTCTCAAGATCAGTTCTTTATGCTTAGTCAAATTTAAACAGATCTTAATATTTGTTTGTGAAGCTCAAAAATATTTAAGCCATTAAGAAGGAAAAGAAACCATAGAAATTAACTCAGCTGGGACCTTTGTTCCCAGGTCTCTTAAGATCCTTTGAAATACCATATTTTTATGAGATTTATATTCTGAGACTATCTAAAACATAACAGCAGTTTTGAAAACTTGATGGATTTGGTATGTAAAGACAAATAAAGATTGCTTTGAAAATGTTGACTTTTACCATCTTAGGGAAGCCTGCTTTCCCATTTCTTCCTCTGCCTAATACATCAATAGCTCTGTGTTAAATACGAATATACATGATTATTGATAGAGATAAACTTTAATTTATACAAAATCTACAGACTGCTTCTCAGCATTGCAATGTGGAGACAATTTGAAACAAATTATATATGAACCCCTGGGTCCAGTGAGATAGTGTACCCAGCATCATTCCTGGAAATATTGCCATCCAGATGGGATGCTTCTGGCACTTGCATGCCAGCCAGGGAGATGAGGATTGGAAGGAATAAGCCCTCAGAGGCATCTGCAGTGGCACAGGAAATGGATCTTGTGGGATCCTACCTAACAGCTACAGCAAGAGTGTGAGTCTCAGACTCTCTCTTCCTGCCCCTCGGAGAGGGTGAGCCGTCTTCCCAACCTTACTTTTTGCCACCATTACCATGCTCTTGCTGGCCCAAACCAAACTGGACATGCTTACCCATGCTAAGCAGCAATTTACTTCAAGTGGGGTCCTATTTACCCCCATGAGCAATGGTTTTAGAAACCTTGTATCCACCCCCTAAAAATTATGACCCTATTGCGCCAATAAATTCACACTTCCCATCCTAGCTTATTTCTAGACATTCTTTTGTGAACGAGGAGGAAAACAGAGATGTCCAAGATAAGCACTTTATGGGAAAACAGCAATTTCATCAATATCTCAAAATATTCTTTACATGTAGATAGACTCAATAATCTAAAGGTATTTTCCAGTCTAAATGGTTCTACAATTCTATGACTGCAAATAAGATTTCTGAAACCCAGTTTAGTGTATCCACACAAAGTTTACATCCAGTATTTCATTTAAATTAGATTTTACCTGCTTGAACATTGCTTTTAAGAACAGGAATCTTCATTCTCCTGAAGTCTTTGTCTCACTTCATAGAAATTGCTGCAGAAATTTACTCCAGAAGAAAGCCATTCCCCCACCCTGCTGCTTTAGTGCCTTACAGGGTTTGATTCCATTTATAGTGACAGGATGAACTTAGCCCAGATGAGTAGGGCTACTTATGCCACAACTCCTACGCTATAGCACATATTTTTTGGTTGTATCTATAGCATGTAAGGCATTTCTCTTTAATTTGAAGTCCCAATAGCACTCTTAAAGTGAGCTGCCCCCCAGTTTCTACTATCAAAGACCAGAGAGAATATACAATATATTGAGAGCACTAAGGAGGTAAGATTATTGCTCTTTTATTTTCTTCTATATTATTTGTTCACTCCTTTGGGTGTCATGATTTCCTGGACAAATACTCTGAAAGTCTCCTTCCCGAAAGCACCTTATTAATCTTGCCAGTACTGCACGTACCTCGCCTCTGCGAAACCCAGCTTAGTTTCTGGTTAGTATTCCTTTGTTTACAGCATTCTTTGACTGCTCCAAGCCACGCCTGTGTGGGGAGTGAATAAAACTGGTACAGGTTTTGCACAGCTTCCCCAGAACACACAGCAGTGCTGTTTCCTCTGCCCTTGGTTGATGTTTTAGGATAACTGTGAGCTATTGCTTCAGTAACTAAGGTAGAAGCATGGGGTTGCTAGACCAGGGTTACTTCACTTTTCACAGTATCTTCTGTTATCTTGGGACAGCTTCCTCTTTCACATGGACTGCTGTAAATCGAGAGTTATTTCTATTTTCTAGTAGTGTAACTGAGTAAAAACTGACATTTCTCATGCCTGGCTTGACTAATTCAAAAACCTAATTTAGTCTTGCACCTTCTGATTTTGAGGAATCTTTCGGGCCCATATTGGCTCATCCACAGCCATCACTATGGGTTGCATGAGCATGCTTGCAACCTGGCTACCACCACAAATCTTATCTGTCAGTGGACAGAATCTGACCTTTACAGGAGGGAGGGCAGACTCACTTCTCTGCTGGATGCTGTCTTCATCATGACAGAGCAGGAATAGCAGGGATGGCCTCCAAGCTGGGCAGACTCCAGGGATCCAGCCCAGCCTCCTGTTCCTGTGCAGCACTGTATACACGGCAAAGGGGCCTTTCCTACCTCACCACTTACATTCCTTATTCAGGACCAGCTACACCCAGCTTCAGCAGTACTTTCAGTGGAGGGCTCTTGTGTGTTGGCGCTCCATATCAAGAGACAACCAAGCTCACCTGCTTTGTGTTGTTCAGAACTTCATTCTGGAATGTCGTTCTGGAATGCTGACGNACCAAGCTCACCTGCTTTGTGTCGTTCAGAACTTCTCTGGAACGCTGACAGGATTACACAGAATCACAGAATGTTCTGAGCTGGAAGGGATCCATGAGGATTACTGAGTTACCCTCTCAGGTGAGTGGCTTGTACGGCGACCAGTGACTTTGGTGTCATTAGCACCAACCACGCTCTGACCGACTGAAAAGCATAACAGCTACTCAGCCTCTTTCCACAGCTCCCAGCAGCCTCTAATCTCCATGTGTTTGACTTTTTGTTGTCTGCGGGTACCAGATTCATCTTTACTCAGTCAATTATTCCTCTGATTGAAAGGGACTGGTGCTAGCTCTGCTCAGCACAGAATTAAGTCTCTGGCCATGCACAGCCACATAACTTAGGTCCTTCTCAGTGCTTTCCTTGAGCTTTAAACTTTAATAACCTTGGTGTGGCAGGAGTTCAAATCTACTAGCTTTTAGTATCTTTCTGAATAATGTCCATTTTCAGCCCTGTTACACAGGATAATGTCTGGCAAAAAATGATAACGATTTGCAGTTGAAATTTCTAATGCATCAAACACCATCAGCTTTTCTTGGCAGCTTTTTAGTTCACTCATTCATTCCCGTTTCATTATGAAAATCTTCAATATAAATTTTGTTCCATTTTTTATGACAGTCACCTGAGATGAAATTTTGAAAATTTACAAACATCAGTTCTGAAGTGTACCCAGGGGTCTCATTTGCCTGCACATAAATGCTACAAATACTTTGTAAAAGCACAGAAATGTTTGGAGTTACACATGTGTCATTTATTGTGAGGCAGCAAGTAGGCAGTCTAACAGTGGGTCACACACAGGCATGGAATCTGTCCCTGCTGCGATTTTGCCCTAAATAAAACACATGCTGAGTTCCATAAATCACTTGCAGGATCTTTGCAAAACAAGTGATGTACATTATGACTGAGCCCTGATAGGCAACATGAAGACAAAATGAGCAACACCATGATGAAATTAACAATTAACTCTAGAGCAACCCTCTTATAAGTGTTTCTTGTGCACTTAGCCCTAGCCAGATTAGCAGGTAAAGAAATCCATTAATATATTTGCTTTTGTGAAAGAACAGGAAGTATGTGATTCAGCTGAAATCCACAAAAATGAAGGAAAAAAAAACTTAAGTCAAATGAGGAGCTCTGTCTATAAAGCTGGAATCCAGATCTGAATTTGAACTGTCCTAACCTGGAAGGATTTTGGTGCTCAGGTGATTTTGACTTGATACATATCCTGAAGGGACATTTTCTGCTCCATTTATGTACACAGCTGGATTTAAATCTACACTCAGACATGCAACTCATCTCCATTTTTACTATTAAACCTAATACTCTGTAATCACTTTTCGTTTATAGATTACTGTCAGTATCTCTTATGTTCCCTCTGACAGATTCTTTATTGGGATTGGATCGTGGCAATATATCTGCATACATTATTTATACATTCTTCTACAGACACCCAAAATCCAACATAAAACTAGAGATACCTCAAGCACTCTTTCTTTGTTTTTTTGGGATTCATGATAATCTTTTGGATTTCATATTTCCACAGTTATGATAGTTTGTGTATCCCTGCAATATCTCTTATCAGGTAGATCCAATACAGAAGATATGGCAGTGTAGAAGGCTGCCTAGCATGGTTACCAAGCCAAAAACCTGAACTTTCTACTGAAAATAGTAGATCTAAGTCTGATGATTGTCTATGATGATGAAAGTATGTCTCTTTCTTTCTGAAAAGTGATTGGTAATCTCAAATTAAACACTATTTTTATGTTCTTCTAGGTAAAAATTTAATACCTTTCTTATTAAGTATTTCCTCAGAGTTCACTGGACTTTTATTTGATGAATTAAAAAATAATACTAGGAAAAGAAAGACAACAGTAAAAAACAGTTAGCTTGTTCCTAACGGGGTGCAAACTGAAAGATGACTGTATTTTAACCATGATCCTGATTCTTAATTGCTAAATAAGGAAGTTCTGTTGTGAGTTTTCCATGAAATCCCAAATGACTACAAGAATATAAGTGTAAATTATTGTCTACATTGTTCGTCAGAAAAGAAAAGGTAGAAGAGAATCTTTTCCTAATGACATATTCCCCATTTAACTCTCTTCAAAGCATCCTATTATTCCATGGACTCTATATGTAGATATTTTAAACATGAACATGGAAAGCAGCAGAGCCAGTGAGAAGGTAAGATATGGAAACAGCCTGCATTAGTGTTTGACAGGGTTTTCTCTCTTCATCTAATTTCCTGCCCATTTTAAATCTTAAAGTTAATGCTATGGCTCATACACTAGCAGACTTCCCAACTATTTGTCTGTGTATTTGTACAGCTCACAATGATAAATCAACCATGAGCTTTTTTTTCTCTAAATTCTAAGCAGTTTGGAGCATCTTCATGCACTGCTGAGAAGTGAAACACAAAGGAGCACCTTGTAGCTGTGATGTTGATGTGCAACAGTTGTAACAGTTTTAAAGCGTCACTTTATGATAGAATACACTAGTGGAAACTTTAAGAAATAATTTCTACTGGAGCTCATAGTCTGGAAATGATCTAGGAATCCCTTCTGTAATAACCATTCCCTGCTTTTAGTGGTCCCTCAGAGTATTTCTACTTTGAGTGAAGGCAGAACCAGGAAGCCTCAACAAACTTCATTTCTTATTTGATTGTAATTCAGAAATCAAAAGTCAAAAGGTAATGGACTAAAAAACTAGAATTTTGTTTTTTAATGACATCATGCTATTTGAAATTATATATATAAACGAATAAATCAAGAAAAGTTCTCAGATTCAGGGCATCAGACTCCCTGATGGTTACAATAGTCCTCTATTACCTGGCATGTTTAGTTAATTGTTTTAAAACCCATAGGGTTATTTGTAGTTTCAGTCAAATAACACTAATCCAGATTCATGTTCATGGGCTAAAGGATGGGAATTGCTTGACTTTCATTTCCAAAGCACGTAAATGGCATTTTGTTTGTTTGTTTAAATAAATCCAGTCTACCACTGGAAAAAAAAAAAAAGAAATGAAATAATTATTAACTTTTCCAATGTGCCCTTTAGAAATGCATAAACCTGTTGATGTGGCCAGTTTCAACAAACAGTACAAAGCATACACCCTCTCAAAATGTATCTGAGACACCCAAGTTTTGCTGGCTTGCTACTTGTTACTACCACTGGAAAATAGTGTGGAGCTGGAGGGTGCTCTAATTTAACGGGGCAGAGCCAAAGGTTACATTAGCCTGGTGCAGGCAGACATGGAGTTCTCAGATAGAGTTGCTGGGCTCAGACAGAACTGAAAGGAGCACCTGGTCTGGACTCCCAGCAGTGCATTAGTTAGAAACAGGAGAGAGAAATAATTGCAGCACTAATGAGCCCCAGGTGAAAAGACTATTCA
>VYXC01012975.1:351124-382774 GCA_013397175.1 Platysteira castanea | reverse complement strand
CCATTTTTTTCCAATTTAATCGAGAGAGGGGCTATGGTTCATTTCCCAGGGGCTTGAGGATCACACATCTGTAAAGGATACTACCATTCTCCAGGTTCGTCTTCTCAGTACAGTCCTTCAGTTTAACTTCTCTTCAACACCTGCTGTAACAGCACTCAGAACAAGCCTTGAGGGAGGATATGTGTGTAAGATGATGATTTCCCATATATATATATATATATATATGTGGTGTGAGATGATGATTTCCCCTATATATGTGTGGGAGCAATTCTGATTCATATATTGCTTTCTATTTATACTTCTTAGGCAGGAAGAAGTCCTTTGAAATGGTGACTTTATTTCAACAAAGTTCATCACAGTGGAAGACTTCATTGTAACACTTAACACGCAGATTCTTTTCAGACCATGTCCTTGTGTGGTCCATAGGGCCACAAACATCACAACAATCCCTTCCAGCTTCAAGCTTGATGAATCTCATCTAGCACTCCTAAAACCCATCAGCCATTTTGAGATTATTTTATTAGTCTTTTAGTAATTACTTATCCCTCAGAAACTCACAAGACTTCTTGTTTGCTCTCTGAACAAATTCAGAGACATTGGTATGTCAGAAGTAATATCTTAGGTGAAAGCATAAGCCAAGCACTTTTACTTTAAGGTAGAATTTTAATTTATTATTCCCTCTTTCTAATATCTTGGTATTGTCTTTGTTCAGAGGCTGTGAAAAAATAATCAGAAATCCTTCCAAAAATTATCACCTACTAATATCTCAAATCAAAATTTTACCACACTACATTCTGGGAATTATGCCAGCTAACAAAGCCTTTACTTAATCAATCGTTTTATTACTCTGCCACTTAAATGCCACTTAAGACTTTAAAATAGTTGTTGAGACTGGTAAGTTTATTGCACATATGCATATCCATTACTCTTAGCTATCAGTACTGGGAGGCTGACTCTGTCAGCTGTGGTGAACCTGACTGTTACGGATGTCATCAATGAGCCAGTTCAGGTTTTCATCCTTTATCTGCTTTCCCCTGTGGCCAGCAGGTAAAAGGAGAAAATTATTCCAATCCCTAATGATTCAGCTACCTCAGGACTATTTCTTTGCCTCTCAAAAAAAGGCAACCCTTTTGCAATCTCACCCTCTGTAAGAGATTTTATTCTGCCCGTCTGAGTAATATTGTCTGTATGCAAGGGAGTCCCACAGATTTGTTTGAATGAACTTTCCAAAGCACCCATCAGATAAGAGGTGTAAGCAGTGACCATTTTCACTTTCAAAAGGATGTGTGGTCCAGCCCAAGGGGTTTCACTTTGAACACTGGGCTGTGGATGCCCTCTTTAGGAGTCCAACCTTACTACAGTTGTTTATTGAAATGGACTGTAAGGGCAGGATTATTCTTTCCCAGTGGAGGTGTCTACAGATCAGATGCCTTCATCTAAGCTAGTGTTCTAGACTCTCATGGTATTCAACATTGAGGGACCAGTTAAAAGAAGCAATTGTTGCACTATAGTCAGCATCAGCGCAGCCTCAGTATGAGTACTGCCTGCAGCTTTGGACTTGACAACACGAGAAGGATATAAAAATATTATAATGTTTCCAAAGTAGAGCAAAAGGGAGAAAGAACTAGAGGGCTCGAGTTGCGAGGAGTGTCTGAGGATATTGGGTTTGTTCAGCTTAGAGGAGACTAAAGGGTGACCTCATTGTTTCTACAATTTCCTCAGGATGGACAGCAGAGAGGTGTCTGGTGATGGGACTCAAGGGAATGTCTCAAAGCTGCTCCAGGGGAAGCTCAGATTGGATGTTTTTCACTGAGAGGGTGTTCACTTGAAGAGGCTCCCCAGGAAAGCGGTCATAGCTCAAAGCTTCTTAGTGTTTGAACAGCACTCTTTTACCTAAGCTTTAACTTTTAGGTTGCTGTCTGTGGAGTCAGGAGCTGGACTGGAGAATCCTTGTGAGTCCCTTCCAACTACGGTTTTATAATTCTGTGGCTGGCACTTTTAATGTATGGTGAACTTCAGCCTAAAGTAAATGATCAAAACAGCTTGTGCTTCCGCCCAATAATTGCCCGTTTCTCTGCAATATAGAGCAAAAGGAAAGTACTGTACATGTCTGTATTGCAGAGTCTTCAACTACAACTAGAAATATATTCATAAAGAGCTACAGCTAGTGCAAGAGATTTGAGTTCTTCCTTCCATTCTCAGACTTTTTTCTTTTTTTTCTGGAAGTCCTCTTCTACCTACTCCTCATCTTGACAATGGTTAGACAATACAGCATGGATGTGCACTGCTGCTTGGCACGATTTTCCATTTTTTGTAAAATACGCTTCAGCAGAATTCCAAGGAGATGGTTTGTGATCAACTCAAAGTTGTTTCAAACTGGGGACTCACAGGTTAATCTGGATGATGATATAGGTATTATAGTTAATTTATGATCTTGTACCTGAGTTATCAAGAATAAAGACTACCTAGTTTAAAGGAGGGAAATCAAGGCTCAAGAACTCAGAGAAGTGTATTTGGACAAGAGAATATAATCAGTACTGTCTAAAATATATGTAAAGTTACATCTAAAATGAAATTCTAACTTCTTGTTCACCTCTACTCCTGTTAATGTCTAGAGTGCTATCTGAAAGACTGAGTTTCATGTATTCTTAGATTAAAAGACATAAGTTCAGTTTGATTTCTTGTCTGTTTCTTCTTTAAATTCACAGGCTGTAGCACTGATTGTTGTGTGAATAAGTTTATATTTTAGAAAAAAAAATGCTTCCGATATACTTTGAATCATCCTCAACCTCTTTCAGAAAATATTTAATACTTTATGGCAAATATCTATGAGGATGACAGAGCACTTGAACAGGTTTCCCAGACAGGCTGTGGAGTCTTTTTCTCTGGAGATATGCAAAACCACTTGGACACAATCCTGGGTGATGTGCTCTAGGCTACCCTGCTTGATGACCTTCAGTGGTCCCTTTCAGCCTTTCTAATTTTGTGGTTCTGTGATTCTGTGATGAAATACAATTCCAAACACAATTTTGACAGCTGACATTTTAAGTCACAGCTTAACACCTATCTGATAGATTATGTTCAGTGTTTAGGCATCTTTCGTGATTTTGCACTATATAATTTTTTATTCAATCTTTTTAATTGTAAGTATTTGACAGAAACTTTTTCATCACTTGTAGTGACTTAAGAAGACAATCTCTTCTTGGCTTAACGCAGCTTTTTGTTTTCCTTGGCAGAGTATTAGACTTAATTACTCTAAAGACCATTTTGGAAATTGAAGATTGTTAAAGGGCAAATATGAAACCTTGAGTGAACTTGTGGAAAATGTTTTTGCTCTTGCAATCTTCCAAGTGCAATATACTTCTGTCAGAAGGTGTGGTTACATCTCTGCATCACTCCTGTATTCCGCAGTCACAGCACAGATTGTACAGCACTGTGCTCTGAACAGGGAGATACAATTTCCTTCTTACACCCTTCACCTCTTTCATTGTTTGATTGTAATGAAATTAAAGTTCCCACTTCCATAGTGTATAATTCACCCTTAAAAGATTATTTGGCCTAAAATTTGATAGGCAACCTGCTGTTCAGGGAAGAGATATGCTTTGCTGTCTATGAGATATAGGTCTGTGCAAAAGAAAACTAGGTCTTTTGTGTTCATACTTTCTCTCTACTAAAAATACCCCAACTATCTTTTTTTCAGCATCAGAGTACATGAATGAAAGAGAAATCCTTGTTTAAATGCTGAGGGGTTTGTGGTAGGGACAGAATAATATCAATAAGTTACATGCAAACTTGCTGCCATTAGAACTTGTATAAAGAACAGAATTTTAGTGTATATATAGTCTTAATTATGATCCTTTAGCAACTGACTGATGCAGTTACTGTGCAACAGCTATTTTTCTGCTTGTGGAGATTTGAAATGGACACAACATAACATGAATTTATGCACTGCTGGATATTTTCCCTCTTACTCTTTAATGACTGGTTCAGTATTTAATTGAGGAAATACTGTTATTTTAAAGCTGTTAAAGAAAAATTTAAGAGGGAGCCCATTAAATGAGATACGGAGATATCAGCTCCTCCTTACTTCAGAGATGATTGATCATGTTTGCCTCTTTGGGACAAAGCTCCTCTTGCATGTTTTCAGTTACTTTTCCTACAAAACCCTCAAGAATTTGCTTATTCTTTTGATGAATTGGGCCCCCAGTCTGTCCTTACCTCGTCATATTCCCAGGCTTGGGAGCACTTAATTTGTACATAAATTTCTGCATGCAAAAGCAGATCTTTGTAGGTACTTTTGTACCTCTGTGAATTTTCTTTGAAACATGAAAATTATTTCCAGGAGATTTTTTCCTTGAGATAATTCTTTCTAATAGCTAGTGGCCTGAAGAATATGTAAGTCATCAATAATATCCACCCTGCTCCCTTAAAATTTCTTTCTGTTACTTGATACGTCTAGCTCTTGCTGAAGGAATCTTTCCTCTGAGTTCCTCACTCACTGATTATTCTCCTCCTCCTTGTCTGTCATTCCCTGTTCCACAACTTCTTCTTTCTTGGGTCTTGGCCAGGTTGCTCCCCTATGATCTTCTACTTTCTCTTTCATCCTCACCCCAGACTGACTCTGACTCTGTGACTGCAGATCCACTGACAGCTATTAAATATACAGCAATGCAAATCAAACCCCATGAGGAAAGCCAGCTAATTGTGTACTGACTCCCTTGCTGGTACCAAGACTCAGTTTCTCTCATCAATCATCCCCAGGACTCTCCTGGTTATTAACTCCTGTTGTGTGTAGTGACTCTCCTCCACGCCCTCTTCACACAATCTTCCTTTAACCTCTTATTAATTTGCTGGAATCTTCCTTTTGAACATTGGCAGATTCATGGATCCACTATTATTTTGAGCCAAGATGCAGATGTTCAGCTTGATTTACCTTCAACCTTTGGTCTGTTTTAAATCGACTGCTGCACTCTGCATTGTCTGTAGTTTCTCACTTTGCTATTAAATCTTCCAGTTGTTTGGAGACTTCCCCTTGTATTCTAGTGTTGAGAACTTTCGTCTGCATTTCAGGGCATTTGGTAAGCTTGTTGTTTTGCCACATTTCTTCTGGTTTTGACCAAAATGCTGTTTCATTCTGTTGCTTTGTCTATTTATTTCCATCAGTCCAGGCTCCCCGGGACAGAAGTTTGTTTCTCTTATCCAACAAGGGGTCAGACTCACCTAGAGCACAGATGTGAAATGGAAGGGCTCAGTTTGTTTTAGGCCAAGTCAAAGGCAGCTGCTGATGGGAGCTCTTGGCAAATTTCCCCGAACACAGCAATGTCCTAAAGCTGGGATCTGCAGCTCCGCAGCTGCGAGGAGCCTGTCAGTTCTCACCTTGGCCAGATGTGCAGCCCTGGTGACCCACGGAGGCTGTCTCAGGGCTAGTGGCACTGGGGTTTCAGAGCCTGTAGATCCAGGGTGGGCACACCCTACTTTGTGCAGGTGCTCCACTGCAGACCTGCCGCAGGAGCACTGGAGACTCCCACAGCCCCACGGGGGTTTCCTGAGCTGCTCACCAAAGTGTAGCACATGGGCCCTGCATCTGATCTCCCTCAGACCCAAGTTTTGCCTAATCAGCAGTAAAAATAAAATGGACAGTTTCAGTAGTGGCATGGCCTGGAATGAATTACCAGGGAATGAAACACCAAATTCATTTATTTAAGAATGGCATAGTCTAAGCTTTAACTCCCTGGGAAACTGAAAAGTTGGGTTTTGTTTCCATCATAAGCAAAATGGTGTTATGCAAAACTTGAACACAACAGATAACTCACTTTTGTATGATTTTTGATTGTCACTCCAGGTATCAGTCGCTGCATTTGTACTGCGCTTATTACGGTATTGTGGAGTTACTACATTTTCATTCCAAAAGTTACTGAAAACATTTGTTTTTTTATCTTTTCCACAAACTTTTTTTTCAATCTTTGTTCAATGCAAGAAGCAGATACTGTGACATAGATAGACATTTATTGATGGCTGATGAATTCTGCTTTATATTATTATACAGTTGCTAATATACAAACTGTGTTAATGCTGGTACCAGTGTACAGCTTTTGATAAATTCTTTGTCAGACCGAAGGATAAGAATTAGGTAATTAAATCTTGAAAGATAACAACAAAAAAAAATTGAAGACAACAACCCTCCTGCTGAATTTTCTCTCATTAGTCCTTAGATACGGCAGGAGTTTGTATAAATGCAGTTGCTCTCTTTAAGGTCATTATTATCAAAGACAACCTCAAAGAAGATCAGATCTGGGCAGGGAATAGTTTGAGGATAGTTCACACAGCAATGGGTGAGCACTTCTGTGGTGGGGACTTCGGTTTAGTTGCACTCAAGTTTAGCAGATTTCCAAGAAAATGAACTATAAGTTGTATTATTTATCCCTGTGTATGCTGATCCTGGACAATACAAAAGGCTTCTCATTCACCTATTTATTGTTATGGAAAAATGAGGGACCTGAGACAGGAAAATTACGTCCAGAATCTATTACTTTTGCTTAAATCAGTATAAATTGAATGTGTCTGCAGCTGTCAAGGTTGGATTGCAGTGTATCAGCAGGACATATTCAGAGAGTAGAATGAGTATATAAAAATCCAGAACAGGATACAAGAACCACTGAAATTGTATTTGTTAAAGAGGATTGCCTTTATTTCAACATCACTTTTTCTTATTTTCTGCTTCAGGGTGGAAATAAGAACTAGCCAATGTTGAAAAAATTTGACAGCTAGTTTTGATACAATGTATGAAATGTGTATTTTCTTAATACCTAAGTGTATTTCCTCGAATAAAAGGTTCTTGTTTCCCAGCCACCAAATTCTACCTGTGTGTTGTATGAGGCCAAGTTACACAATGAGTTTAGTTACACTAACCTTAACCAGTAAAGCACAAATAAAACCACTCTTAAGATTTGATGCTTACATCACCAAAGTAAACAAAAAGCAGAGGAAAAGAAAATAAGACAATAAGACAAAGGAAAAAGAAGACAAGAATGTAACATACAAGGATCATGCAAAAGCAGAACTAAGAGGAAAATTGAATAAACCAATGATTTCTCACTCTCTCTTCCCATCCCTTCATCTCCTTTTAAAGACTAGGAACAAAATAATATGTGTCTTTCCTCTTACCTGGTAGAAAGTCAGTTCTCTTTCTTCCTTTTCCTTGAAAAAATTGAAGAACTATGGAGAGAGATAAAGGAAAACAACGTGACTCAAAATATTTACATCTTTTGTCAAAAGAACAGAAGAAAGAAACAGCATAAATTGTGTGTATCTAAGATAAGCATTAAACTTTCTTCATTTACTATGCTTCTCAAGCTCTGCAGGAAGTTCTTTGGCCCAATGCTCAGGTTCTTGGGGAACTGAAAACCTGGAGCCATTCTGGTTGATAAAAGCCTGCAAACTCCAGCCTTACGTGGCTCTATGTGCTGTTTGAACATTCCCTGCTGGGATTTCTTCTTCATTCTCATTTCACATGTATACATCACAAAAAATAGGAAAAGAGGATATCATTAGTTTTGGCATCACTGGAAAGAGTTTTATTAGGGCTGCATGGCTTGCAGAAAGCAGCCAAAAACCACAGGGAAGTTTACTAGAGAAAATAACTCGTCTTAGATAAGTAGCATGGGCCCTTGGAAGCCTAGAGAGAGATTGCTACTGACTACAGCTTCAAAAAAAGCCAGTTTGGATCAGAGTGGAAATGAATTAATCTTGATGTTTTTCTTGGTTCATTTCTCATGCTCAGGCATAGCCTCCCATTGGTTTACAAGTTAGCTCTGGAAACTTCCCATCCCACCGTTGTTTTGGAAAGCTTTGGGTTTGCTGTGGAGTATGTAAGAACTTTGTGTCCTTGGCAATATCTTTGTCAAGTGACAGAGGCACGTCACAGAGTTGTGCCTCCTCAAAAGTCACTTGTACACAAAGCGATTCGGAATCATACATATAATCACACATCTAATCTCCATGAGCTTGGCTCCTAGCAATGTACTAGATGACTGCTTTGATTGTGACCTAGGCTTTTCTTAACTAAAGCTTAACAATCTGAGACCAAACTATCTATCAAATAGTTTCTACAGTTCCTATATTTATCAGCTTTGATGCAAAATTATTTTTCATTATAGCATGAACACGTGAGCTGGGTCTTTAAATAGAAAAAAAAAAAAAAAGGAAGAAAACCCTGCATCAAGGTTATCAAAACAACCCTTTTTCACACAGTTTGCAGACTTTCACTTAGGAAGTCAGTAGCCTTTATAGTTTAAAACCATGATCTTTCTAATATCTTACAAACAGTCAGTCTAGGAGGAAAGATCTCTCTGAAAATTCTTGTAGAGTTTAGATAACCAGTAATAAAATAAAATCTTCATATGAATGAAAGCATTAAACTTATATGTCATAGTAAAGACAAACTGGGAATATACATTTCTGTCAGCAATTATTGAAGCATTCAGTATTCCCCCAAAGAAATCCACTACACTGTTATAGAGACTAAATAACATTTCAAAGTGGTTTTAATTAGATTTTGTACTTAACCTCTTCTGTGACCAGTTCTTTGTAAATCCCTTTTATTTCCTGCTACCATGCTGTGATACTGCTTTCTTATGAATGAGAGACTAAGTAAACCAGCTGTGCTGAATATGTGAGTGATTAGGGAACAGTTCACTATGAATTATGGATTTGTTAAAGGAAAGTGGTCTATACCTGTTCCAGTGCTTGAAGCAAGTGTTTAAAAACTTTCCTTTAACCAGGTTCTGCAACTTCATGAATTTTCAACCTATAGAAAATACAAGGCTGATACTAGGGTGGGGTATTTTCAAAAACACTCACATAATCTTTGTTCCTGGATTAATGCTTTATTCTAAAAGGCTTATTGAACAAAGACTTGTGCTTATATCTGAATTCTGCCATGTATATGTTTCATCAAGAAAGTCCTAAATAACTCTGCAGAAATGCAGGCATTAACACAGACAGAGAACTGTATTAGAGAGTCCTGCCTATCTTCTTGTTTAGTGCCATGGTGCTGTTTTCATGTGAAACCTAGATGCACAAAATTTCCTATTTTCTTCAGTACTCTCATTTCCATTCAAAGCATGCCCAGCATTCACCCCCCACAACCCACAGCTTTCCCTGTGCTCTGCCAGTTTGGGCAATCAGAAAAACACTGTCCTGGATACACCCAGGTAAAATATGTTGGTAAAATATATATGCACTACCTACTGGAAAACTTACAGTGATGCTATTGCTCATGTTTACTCCCCTGAATTTTGCTTCTTCTAGACAACCTTATTGATTCCTACAAGTCTGAGGGCTTTTATTTTCCATTTATTTATTCATTAGAAGAACCTCTTGAATTTAGTCTTTCATATTGGATGCCAGCTCAAAACTCTATTTCTGAAATTTGATAGTAGCTCAGCATCAAGTTTTTTTAAAAATTGCTTTAGTCCACTCTCACCTCATCATCTTTCATCAGTGATGGTAACAGAAGGATTCACAACGCACCCAAAGGCTAGCAGAGAAGAGTTACTAAAATGGAAGATTCATCACAGCAAACTCTCCACCAGCAGTTTCCTCCTAAGGACCTTCAGCTTCATAAGCCTGCAACATCAGAAGAGAGGTGTTTCACTGCCAAGGGAAGAGACTTCAAGATTTCTAAATTAAAAACTGAGTTCCACCTAGATGCTAGAGAGAAGCCAAAGCTACCAATAGCAGGCAGAATCTAACAGAGCCACAACATCCCTATTTACCAAACGGACTGCAATATTCCAAACTATTCTGAGTACAATGCTGAATTTAGAGTGCCTGGCACCAACCCAAGGCTGCAGTGAAAATTGTGTGGAGAATCATGCTGGGGAGAGCAGCAGTCACTTTGGAGCAGGAGCTTGCCAGCACTGGGGGGAGGTGTGCTGTGGCTGCAGTTCACACCTGGGCTTTCTGCGGGACCCTGCCCCAGGCTGCATTCCAGTGGTGACTGCAGTCACTCCGGAGCAGTGCTGACTTACCTTCCTCTCCTGATGATGCTACCTCTGCATTACTTAGATTTTAGTTCTGATTCAGTTTAGCTGACTCTTGCTTAATTCATCCAGGAAAGAGTAGTTTGCTCTACCACTGTAGGCCCAGTCAGTCAAGCAAGTAAATTCTTTACTGTGGGGATGAGGAGGCACTAGAACAGGATGTCCAGAGAAGTTTTACATGCCCAACTGTGGAAGTGTTCAAGGCCGGGCTGGGCGGGAATTTGAGCAACCTGGTCTAGAAGGTGTCTCTGCCCATGGAAAGGGGCTTGGAACTAGATGATCTTTACGGTCCCTTCCAACCCAAATCATTCTGTGATTCTGTGGTGAGGGAGGTAGAGAGGCAGATGATACCAGCAAGATTGATCCACTGCAAACTGACTCTTCTCTAACTCCCTGGCAGGACCATGACAAAACCAATTAAAGCAACGGACAAAACAGGTCATTACATAAAAGAGATCCATGGGTCTATACAGCTTGAAATATCTGAAATTATTTTTGTTCAGTTCAACATACCAAGACAGAACCTCAACATCTCCTTTTGTCATTACTGACGTTGGAAAAGAAGGAAATAACCTATACATACTTTTGAAAATATGCTCACTCATACAGATCTGTTATGACTGAAATGGGTGTAAAGTCAGTTATTGAACAAGTATCCTCAGTCCTAAACTGTTTCTTAGGACACAATGTAGCTAACCATTCAGATTTGTTCAGCTTGGTTGGAAAGAGCCCTTAGGCTATGTCTATTTTAGTAAATTAAACATTCTAGTGAATTAATAGCTTTAGAAAATCATCCCAAGAAGTCAAACTCAACAGATGATGTGGTTAAAGGGTTACAGGAATGGTTCTGGTCTGGACCAAAGATCATTCCCTCAGAAAACTCCCTGGCATCACTTGGGAAAATTTGTAGGTCATGAGCACTTCCTGGTAGGCAGCTGGATAAGACTGGCCAGTTTCAAAAGATGAGAGGGTTTAAGAGCGTGGACACAGGCTACTCTGTGCTAGTTGGCTTCAGAGGAAGAACATTTTTGTATAATTCTCTATGGCAAGTAATATCTTAGAATGTTTTGGTCTTGAAAACAATCTGAGTTATTGAAATGTAGATGATCTGACAGGGGTCTGGTCTCCAATAGGTCCATGCCGAGTGACAGCTCAGATCTGTCCTCTTATCTCTCTCCACCTGTGGAGGGCCAGCAGAAGGGCCAAGCAGAGACTTTTGCACTTCCCCACAGAATATCCAAGTTGTTCCTGGTCTCCTCATTTTATACCCAGGAGTGGATTCCAAGTTGTGACAGTTCAGAAGCCCATCTTCCCGCTCACAAGCCCGTAACTGAAAAGCCTGCTGTGGTAATTTCGTGTCTTGTTTAGTCAAAAGATGTTTTCTTCTAGTGCTTGATGAAGGTTTCAAGGTGTCTGAGTGCCTGAGCTGCCCTCTACCCGCAGTGGGAAGATCCCCAGGAGTCCCTCCTGCAGTTGCTCAGCTGTTCCTGGCTTAGCTCCTGTAGGTCCCGTTTCAAGTCAGTCTTTTCCCAGCTACTGTTTCCTGGAATCCCTGCGGCTGCAGCAGCTGTTCACTTCTCTTGGTCTCCCTTTTCTGGGAGAGGTTTGTCCTTCTCACCAGCTGCCCTCTCCCGTTCCCCAAGCTATTCAAGTCCCAGCCCTGCTACCTTATCTCTTCCCAATTTCTCCTGCAACCACTTCCCAAGCCCTGCCACTTTCCCTCCACAGCCAGTCAGGAGCGAGCTGGCTCTGCCTTTGTAGCTCACTCACCACCTTTGGAACATCACCATCTCCCTGCTGTGCCGAGAGGGATCCCAGTCATAGTTCTACGTGGTCTTGTGCAACATTACACACTTGTCCAGAGCATTTTGTTTCAGCAGAAAGTCCAGCTGAGAGAAAGGACCGCTATGCAAGAAATGTTGAAAAATAATTTATCTCTCTTGCATAAAAATTTAAAATGCAGATTTGCTGGTCCAAAATCTCTTGGGTGAAATATAAACTGCTCTAATGAGCAATATACCCTTTATGGCTAGCAGTATTCTGCATGCAATCAGAGACTAGAAGTGTGCAGTTGAGTTAATTTTTATATTTTTTAATAATTATAGCATAATTAATACAGATTCTGTGAAACCGTTATGTTGCAATAAGATACCTCCTGCAAACTCAGTCGGAAAAATCCAGTGAACTTAGTTTTTGAGTACAGCTACAGAAGCAAAGACATGGAGAATAATCTCATGAAGTTGTTTTTAGAAAAACAGAAATATGTTACCCAAGAAGGAATTTATTGCATACAGCTATTTCAGAACAGAGTTATGGTTTTATCTGAAACAACTTTTTTTGGTATAACATGCCTAATTCTATTTTACTAACTTATTTTTTTCATTTGAAGTGTTTGTTTATTTCAGACTTTTCCCCATATTAGAATATTTTTTGCTGTAGTGATTTTAATTAGTCACTACAATAAATGGATCACATTAATGGTCAGTTACCTTTCTACAAAGGCACTGTACCAGGTTGCATAATACTGTCTTCCAATGCAAGAAAAAACAAACTGCATACAGATCTGAAATAAATATTAATTTGTTAAATCATGTTTGCTAAACTCCAGATTAAGAAAGAAAGGGTCTTTTAGTCTTTGCAGAATGTATACAATAAGGAACATTTACATTCCCTTCATAGGTAAATTTTTAGAACATGTACAACTTCCTGCTAAGGGCCATTTATAATTGAGGGATTCCTGAAATTAAACAGTTAGATGCAATAACATTTGTTCAAAGTTGAGAAAGAAATGGCAATTTGCCACATTCTTAAGATCATGTAATTGAGTGAAATCTGGAATTTAATACCTCAGCAGATGACAAGTTCAAGGATGACCCTGTTTTACAAAAGCCCAGTTGGAACGCATAAAGCCATCTGATTTTGAGTTTTCATGTGAAACATTTTAGAGCAGCAGGATTAATGAATGTATGAGAATGTGTCCTTGGATTAGAATGCATTCCTTTAGAATGAGAATAAGAAATATGAGAAATATTAAAAAGAAAACAAATGCAGCATTGTTAATTTCTTGCTATGTGACTGAAACACTTGTAACTAAGTGTCTACAATATGACTTCAGTAGTGGCTCATTTTCTCACAATGCACCTGCATGTCTTGGAAACAGTTGTAAACAGTACATGATTCTGCTAAGAGACAGAGCCCATAAACTGCCATAAACTCTGCTTAGTCTTCTGTAAGTGCTGGTGGATTCCTCTTCTGGAACTAACAAGATAATAAACATAAGTCTTCTCACATTTCTAGTTTAGACCACAGTGTTTTCTATCTGAGAACAGACCTTTGTAAGGAGATGAAAAATATCATTTAAAGCATGTGGGATAGTCATGAAACCCTACATTCAGGGAAAAAAATAAATTGGAACTGTGAGTTAAATGAACACTAATGTCACATCTGCCACACAGATCTTTATCTCCACCTTACATTCCTTAGTTCAGTTAATATAAGAATACCTGATAAGCACAGGAGTTGGTGAAAAATATTTTAGATCA
Source organism: Platysteira castanea (assembly GCA_013397175.1). Taxonomy (NCBI): domain Eukaryota; kingdom Metazoa; phylum Chordata; class Aves; order Passeriformes; genus Platysteira; species Platysteira castanea. Next base: position 369,189 of record VYXC01012975.1, on the reverse strand, counting down.
CTGCTACATTTATTTAAGAAAATAAATGAAAGAAAGGAAAAGAAAAATCTAAGCCAAGGCAAAATTTTCTGAATTGTGAACTTAATTTAAGTTCACAGTTTGCTTCAAAGTGTCCCAGCTGTTCTGTTAGATAATTCCTTGGCTAGAGATCACTCTGTTAATAAGAATGAAAATGTTCACACTCTCTAATAACAAAGCATAACTACTGAAGAAAGTGAATCACTGCAAGCATTCAAGATGCCCACGATGCTAACTTTTTCCCATTTCTCTATCTGTATCCTGAGCCAGAAAACAAACCAGGACATGCTGTTGGGTTCAGTATCTCAGCAGTTTATGTAAAAAATAGGGCAGTGACCAAAGTAACAGCAAAAAACTTCTGCTCATTGCAGAAAATAGATGCTCTTTAAAGAGTGGAGGGTTGGACACCACATTCCTCTAAAACTTGCAGGATGTATTTACTCTCTTATGTAATTGCCATAGGTCTGACCCTTCTGAAGTTTTTTCACTAAAGCAAAGTTCATTTTACTAAAATACTCAGTGAAATGGGAAACATCCCGGCTCTCAAAATTCACTTCTTTGGAGAGACACTACAAACACCTACATAGTGGAAAGCACAGGAGGAGTTATGGCACCACTGGCGGTCCATGACAAAAACACAGGTGGGTGTGTTGATAAACATGTTCAAGCCGCAGCTGCTGCTGGTTCTGATGGGAAAAATGCTCTTCTGGGGATTAGGAATATACTGTAATCATGCCAGCCAAAACATGCATGACAGTTGAAAAGGAAAAGAGAGCAGCTATATAAACGTCCATGGTAACCGAAGTGCTTTCCTTTAAATTTGCAAAAGAAATACCTTCTTTAAGCTTCTGTCTCTTTTTCCTACTGCCAATATCTTCATAAGAATATGAAGAATAATTATAGTAAATTGCAAATGCTTTTTTAGTAACTTGCTGGAAAATTATTTTAGCCCTGCTGGGATTTAATCCATAAAGTAGCCTGAACTCCTGCAGAGCAGGAAACATCTACCCTTTCTTCCATTAGGCTACTCGGGGAGCAAGGGGTACTCATCCTGAGAAAGGACACCAGAGTCTGTTCCGCGGCACTTAGAGATGAAGCATGCACTCGTTATTCTTTTACCATAGAAGACATTTCATACCACATATGATATGCATGGCTGACACACAGTAATACTATATCTACATTTTTCAAGCAGAGTAGTTGATGTGTCCTTTTCCAGGGCAGATGTTTTCCAGATATGCTGTTGTCACTCATTAGGATAGTAAGTAAGACTTGGATGAGTTATGGTATGGTAAATACTATATATGCCAGCTCATCCGTAAAATACTATGGATTTCTTAGATAATTCTCCTTCTGGTCAGCTTTAATCATTTCAATATGACCAGTTTCCTTATGAACCCAGCACAACTTTTATATATACCAGTGGCAGTATAAGCACTACATGAGAAAAAAACTGACTGGAATTTTTATGACATTTTTGAGTAAATGTATTTATTCTATCCTGTACCTGATCATACCCCTTCACTTACATCAGAGGAAATGGAGAAAGCTGCAAAATTTTAATATCCTAACTGCATTAACAGCAGGGATGAAATGGTACAATTACCTCCAAATACATTGTACAGTCTAACACAGTGTGCTTTCATTTGCTGTCTTTGCCACAGTAACGACCGCAGAACCATCTTAGTGGCTTCTTCTTTATTATTTGATTTTATTTTGGGAATGTCGATTCTGATTCTGGATAGATTCTCCAAATTGTTAAGCTGGTGCAAATATGCTTTTGCTTCGTAGAAATGTAAGATTGCTGTTTATTATGATGGTTCTGTTGTCCCAAATGAGGCAAAACTGGAATTTCCAAACCACATAATTGAATTTACAACCTCTGTGCTGCATCTAGAGTGCAAAGAGATGAAAGTTGTTATCACCCCTGAGCCTAAGGGAGTCTTGGAGAGCTGGAACACACCAAGTCTTCAGCACAGTTCTGTAGCCTCAGCTCTGAGGCTGCACAACAGGATAATGTGTGAATGCTGCTGGAATGAATTTGAACTCTTTTCTGTTTTTTCCAGAGGGAGGCTAAAGGATTCAGTCTGTATCAGGGCTGGACATAATATTAAAGCTGCAAATGCATAACAACCTCTCACAGATAAAGAAACATGGAATTACATGCAGTGCCCCAGAGGGAATGCATTTGCCTCCATCAAACCTGGGGAGCTGGCACATGGGACGATTTCAAGGAGTGGCTCAAGCCATTCTGCTCCAAATGCCCCCCCTTCTGCAGGACAGTAGTGCATGACTATGACTCAGGAGCTGAATTGCCAGCATTCTCCTGGAAAGCTGTGAGGGGCGGCTGCAGAATATCTCCCTCCCTCCTTCCTCCCTCCTTTTCATCCTGTAGGAAATAACTAGTGGCTCAGGAGACTGCCTGGCTTGGCTTCCCTGTCTTGATACTTCCCTTTTGTCAGAGCTGGTTAATCTTTTTCTGAAATGGCTGTCCCCCTATTGAAGAGAAGGGTGGTCCTTTGTCTGGCAGGTTTTGTAGCTCTTTCTAGGTTAGATCACATTCAGACAGAGCTTAGTGCATGAAATATGGGATGCTCTCAATCTCTTCTGAAAATTAAGGGTCTCCAGTGTAGTTACCTCTGCAGTCACCCACTATATCCACATAGTCACCACCAGATCTTTCTAGAGTCAATGAAGAAAAGTATGGCCATTAATGTGTCAGCTTACCTATTTTAGCTGCATGTTTTAGGAGGAAATTAGTAATCTAAATGCAAGGCAAGGTTTATCATGCCCCAGAAAAAGCTAAAAGCACCATAAACTATCTTCTAATTCACTATTCCTCCCTTAAACTACTTCTGTTCTTGAGAAGTCTTCAATTTGTTCCTCCTTCCAATGGTTTGTGCTCTTCCTGAGCTTCTGTTCACACCTGATATTATCAGTCTTCCTAGAAATTGTCCTTGAGCCCTCCTACTTTAGAGCAACTGCTTCAAACCACCCACCTATTCACTATTTCTCTCTCCTCTCCCCATGACCCAGAGCTCTGTTTCTTCACCAGGTCTTACAGCTGCATTTGAACACACTTTCAGATGTCCTGGTACCCCTGCAGTGTCAATGGTTAAACAAATAAAATCTCCTCCTCACCATTTATGAGATTGGGCTCTTATAATGACATTAAGTATCCCAGAGTCTTCAAATAGTTTCTGGAAATCTTCCTCCACTGAAGACTGGGTTTCATCACACTTTGTTGTCCTTTTTTAATGCTAAAATGAATATTCTAGACATGATCATGAACTGGTCACACACCTAAAACACCTCTGCTAATCCAGTTCGAAACACACCTTGCTCTTCCAGTTTTGTCTCACCCTTGCTGGACACCTTTTCTTTGACAAACAGAAAGAAAAAATTGTCAAAGTAGTCAAGAACCATTTACTAAGCATTACTAATAATTAGATTTGTGTTCCCTTGCTAGCCATGCCCTTAAGCTAATTAGGCAACTCAGGTTTCATTTTATATTTAGTGTATTGCTCGCTCCATTAGAGGGAACAGCATCTTGCCCCAGAGTTTCCAGGCAGCAGAGGCTCACCCTCCCTAAATCCTGACAGGGAATAGAATGTTAGTGCCTTTTTGCGGGTGTTTTTTGCTGTTGTTGTTGTTGTTGTTGTTGTTGTTGTTGGTTGGTTGTTTTTGTCAGAAGAAATTAGCCTTTGTTCTCCTCAGTCAAAGCTTTTGGGCAGTCCTTACCTTGCTGTGCATTAGTAAAATCTGAGATTTTGTACATTATCATCCTGATATTACACTCTTCTCTAGAAATACACTTTCATGCACTGTCACAGAAGAAATACTGAGCTAGAGCCTCTTCCTCCAGTTACTGGGTTGAACCCAGGAGAGTACTTGTATGGTCTGGCCATATGCAAGTCTTCAAGCAGTATCAAAGGAAATATATTAAAAACCAGCTGATTGGAGTTGTTGCTATAATATTTGTGTCCTCCTGGACAACCAGCAGCTATGTTTTCTGCAGCCCTTGATGACTGGATGTTCTTCAGGGAGATCACTAGATCGACCTGTGAGGAGGAGCTCAGTTTATTAGCAAACCACAGCAGATCTTTGTGAGAAACCACATTTGTGACTCATAGGCACTCCTGCGCTCTCTCTCAGTCATGAGCAGAAGAATCCCCACATAAAATGTGTGATAGAGGTGGGGTTAGAAATCTGCAGCACAAATTATTTTGAAGTTTCTATTTAGAAAATCACTTTCTAATGCAACAGCTCAGAGTGAGATGTCCTGGCCAGCTGGAGTCCATGAAGTCTTTGTAGGATGTTTTTAATGTGGTCATCTTGTACTGTACTCTGGGGGAATCTGGCCATTCCCACTCCTGAGATCTCACTTCACGAATGACTTTATGGAAGCTCTGCTCTAACTTTTACTGCACAGGAGCTTCAATAATAAAGGTTTCTGAACAACACATTTTCAAACTGATTGCAGCTCTTTCAGTGTTCGAATATATGCGACTAACTTGTTAGGGATGCTGTACATAACAGATTAAAATATATTTGTCTTCACATGTATGTATTTACAAGTGCACTAATCAAGAAGCAAAACTAAGAAATCCAGAAGCAAAAGTTTGATGAAAAGAAGTTGGGTTTATGAAGAATCAAAACCATGCACTCACTGTAATTTACACTTTCAAGTCTGAAAATAAAATCCAAAGCTTATTTATTACAGCAGTCTTCCTTCTTCACCCTTGTCATAACACACATCTGGCAGACAGGTGTATGTTCTCAAAATCTGAGTTTTCTCAACATATCTCAGATCAATCTCTCAGGATTTTTAGTCACTGTCAGTGTAGTCAGGTTCCATATCATTCTCGATAAAAAATGTTAAGCTTATTATCTGGTATTTATTTTTCAGATCAACTTTGAAGAGTGTTTAATACATGGAGCTTAGGCAATGCCTCTGCTTCCTGCTGCATCAATAACATATCTTCAGAGTAAACACTAGATGGTGGAAAAGTCAAGTGCAGATTAGGAAGCATTACAGATGATCAAGCACGTTAGTTTTCCTCTACAGTATTTATTTATTTGACAAATTAAATTATCATGATACTATATTTTGAGTGCAAAATTACCACTTGATGCTTCTGGTTTCTCCCACAAACTCTTGCTGCTACTTTCATGCACTCTTCAGTGTTAGGTATGATACAGAGTGAAGTTTTATTACTGATTTTCATAATCAGGACATAATTTCTAGGCTGTATACAATTCTGGCAGACACAAGTGGCTCTAGAAGGACTAGCTCCTTCTGTAGAACAACATAGTCTGCCAAATTTTCTTCTGGCAGAAAGAATTACTGGAATTCAAATTACTGGAATTTTCATAGTGAAAAAGTAGGTCCATAATTATAATTACAGAAAGCAGCTGCATTGCAGAAAAAAATGAAATGTTGGACTTCTTACTCATTTATATTATTCTAGCTTCTTCCAAAGAGGCTGCTAGAGTTTTTATCCATGTAATCATTGGCTACCGTTTTTGCATGTGATTTATGCCTGTGACGACATTGAAAACTGCAAGTATAATAATTTGCCTCTAGGAGGAGGCATCAGTGTACAGAAGATTTTAATGAAGTGGGTTTTTGTGAAAATCCAGCCCATATGGAGGCTCAGTGAAAATCATGTGCAGTTTGAAGTTTAATTGAGCTCATCAATACTCCTTAGTAATGTTCAGCACTTCCTGCTGTTTACAGTGCACAGCTCAGATGTAGCAAAGAGCTCAACATTAACTAAATAATCAAGTGTTACCAGAGTGAAATCTTCTTTCACTAGTGAAATCTGCAAGTTAGGGTACTAAAGAGACAGGTACACCTGCTTTGTACCACACAGCACCAGTCGTAAAATGTACATCATACGCACTGATATCGTGCCTATAGTAATTTAGTCATTAATATATAAGAATTTCCCATGTAAGAATTACTAAACTGTACTGACCTTTAAAGATCTCCATATGGTTGGTGAGTCTTTTATCATTATTTTGTTTTATTTATGAACATAGGAGCTACACCTGGAGCAAGCCTGAAATAAAGTTGCCAGTAAAATTCCCTTTATATTTAAAAAAAAAAAAAAAAATCACTACAACAGGATAACCTGTATTCTTTTCCCTATTTAACATTCTCCAAGCTGCTAGTAGCAATTTTAATCAATTGGTGCAGGGGTGCAACTCAGTGGATTCCTCTGACTGACAGATCCTGGATCTATCTTAAACCTTTGTTTTTCATTTTCCCACAAACTATTGATATTCCAGACTATTCCAGCTGTATGTACAACTACTATTTCACATGCTCTCTAGCATTTACGGACTCTCCTTTTTAATCTTTTCCCAAGCTTAGGTCTCATGAGATACAATTAATAATTTTTCCTTAATGGTAACACAAACAGAAAAGCTCTTGGCCATCTTCCAAGCTTTTCCCTGTTGTGTTAAGGTAATATCTGCTTTTATGTCCTTTCCCATTTCTCCATAATGGCAGCCTTGTTTTCTAGGTCCATTAGAATTCATTACACAGAGACAGGATCAAGCCCTTTAAGATGGTCTTGCCTCTCTTTTGAGTTCCTGTCCTTCTTACATAAGGCTAGGTATTACAAACTGGAAATACAGTCCAAACTGGCGTATTAATAAGTCCCATGAGTGCTTTGATGCATCATTACAAAATAATTGGCCAACAACTGATTGTTCTTTTTTTTCCCTGAGTGCTGAATTCGATAAATTTACAAAAAATTCTTGACTGTTTTTCATGAACGTAAGCAAGGAAGTAGAGGACTTACCAGTTCAGTGTAATAAATTTCACTGCAGGAGCTGAAACACCTGCTACAGATGCCATATTTTACCACCGTAAGAAATAAAAAAGAAGAAATGTCTGATGTTTGCCTACAGCAGCACTGCTGACCTGTACCAACCTCAGCCCAACACTCTCAGTGCAGGGCAGTCACCAGCAGCCACTGTAATGGAAGCTGTTCTGTTCTCATCTTACCGGCTTGATTTTAAGAAAAGGAAGCTGATAAAGTGTGTTTAAAGCAGTGACATCGTACTATAAAAGGCAAGGTTAAAGCATTAGCAGACTGTGATGAACAACTGTGCAACAAAATCTGCAGTGTCTCTCAGCAGCAAATACTAACACTGTTGAACAAACAAAAGTGACATCTGAAACATAAGCAGAGATACGAGGGTGATCCCTTTGCTGAGAAAACAGTTGTAACTGTTTAGGAAATAGCTACTACTCACACAGAAAAATCTACCAGTTGTCACAGAGGTTGGAGGAGTCATTGCAAACCATTTTGAACTTTATTGAAAGATCAAACCAGGAGAACAGTGGTTCAATGCCATGTGAGGTTGATCACATATTCCAAAAGCTGTCAAGCACCAAATAAGCAAGGCACATCATAAACTGAGAATAAAATAGAGAGTTTTTATACTAGTGTGCAACTAACTTGGTAAAAAACATCTCCTAAAGAAGGCAAAAACCTTCTGTTTACACTGGCACTAATTAGATAAAATATTTTGTATGAGCAACATGTAATTGATTAATAGACATTCCAGTATTCATAATCTTAACTCCATAATCCTAATTTGACTCCTGAAATCTGAAAAATAAAGGATACTTCCAAGTCAAAGATCTTAAGGACTATATTTTTATTATAGTAATGTTATGATTCATGTGATCAGTGCATTTTACACTGCCTATCCACCTCTGTTGCTGTATTTTGTCCCTGAGAAAAAGTCATGCAGTGGTTGCATGGTGAATATTGCCAACACAGTGTACATGAGTTTGAGACGGGTCATGTTGCAGTAGATGTATGTGTAGGCCTGACAGCAACATAAGACACCATAAACAATAGAAAGGTTTCTTGCCAAAAATATAATGAAATACAAGACCAGCATAAAATGTAGGCAACACAATCTCTGCTAGAAACTGAGTGAATTTATATAGACACCCTCAAGAAACAAAGACAGTGAGAGGGAAAATAAAATGCCCTATCTGGGAGGATGCTTTTTACCATAGCATTTAATGAACTTTTAACACACCTGGCTACTGCATTAGCTGTCAATCAGCTCAGCCACAGATCCTAAGTGAATTTCCTTCATCTCCTTGGTAGTTTATTGTAATTTTGAATATGGTGCCATTTGTCTTCCAAATACAACTCCTATCAGAGTTCCACAAGTGCCTAGTGATGCTCCCTCGTGAGCTGTTCTTTAAGTTACTTGTGAAAATACACAACATCCTAAGTAGGTCCTGAGGATGAAATGCTGAAAGAGTTCAGTTATCTGTGGAAGACCAACACAATAATACTGTCTGCAGGTAGTGCATTTACACACTGGTATTCAGTAGTTCATTATGCTTGTCTTGTGTGGAAATAGCAGTACATGCAGAGGAATTTGACATCACATTAACTGCTAGTAATACTGAAGTCACCATTATAGTTGATGAAAACCAGTGAATGAGAAGAGTCTGTGTGTGTCCCAGACAGGATAAGAGAAAGCACAGTGAAAGCAGAAGGCATGCAACAGGCTGAAAACACAAGGCTGACAAAAATTACATAGATTTCTTGTCACCTTATCGTTAAGTTACTCTCTAAAAAGCCAGCAGTACCTGTATAACCAAGAATTTTGAATTCACTAGCGATTTTTTTAGGGCAGGAATGAAAATGAATGGTCTTTCCAAAAATCCACCTGTTGTCATAGAATCCATCTGGCTAACTTGGAGAGATCTAAATGATCTCCAGATGAGAACCAGGGAAAGTAAAATGCAGAAATACAATCATTGTAAAAGTATGCACAATATATGGATGTAAGACAGACCACACCAGGGACTCTTGAAAGATACAGGCAACACTGAGGGACTGACCCTCAATGAAGGTCATCGAGGTTCCAGGAAAGGTGTTCAAGTATTTGTCCAAATTGGGAAAAAAATTATCTTCTGGTAGCAGAAAAGAAGATGTAGGTATTAAAAAGCAGTGATACCAGGTCATAAAAACTGTCTGCACCACTCTGAGGGAGGAGACACAGGAGCAAAGGGAAGGTGGGTGTGCTCCCAGATGTGCCATGTGTTTATACGGCTGCCCTGTGGACAACCTGCTCACTGTCTGAGGGAAGGTTATGCAAGCAGTCAGGCCTGGGTGTACAGGATACTGAAGATGCTTTCAGCCACATTTGAGACTACGGCTCTGGATTTGTTGCCTGAACAGATAATGTGGTCCTTACAGAAGTTTCAGGATGCTCCCCAACATGCAGAAATTTCATTGAACTGAATTAAGCCGAGTTGGCTTAGTACAGGTTAAACAGACATGTTAGAATTTACATGAAGGGATAATCAAAATTAAAAGCTTGTTACCAGAACTGCTTTGGAAATGTAATACCTGTCCAACAAGACATGTATCCTTACTGACAACCAGCCACAAAGACTTTATGGAAGACATTTCTACAACCACAAAACAAGTCCTGTTTGAATTTGGATGTGGGACACCACTTGAGAAAACAAACTGAATGTTAGAATTTTTTGTTAAATTCTTTGAAAATTAAAACAGGACAGGCTTTTTAAGCTTTGGCTTGACATTTTAATTCAGCACTCTGTGTGTGCTATTTTATTTTGACTTAGAGATGATTTTGTGTGTTGAAAAGGGTTTCATTTGTCATAACAAATCTTTGTTGATGACAAAATATTTAAAAGAATAAGACTACTGTTGGGATCCAAACCAGCTTATGAAACCACGCTGACAAACAGATGTGCATATGTCAAAGATTTATATTAGGAACAGTGGTTTAGAAAGCTTTCTTCTCAGCCAAGCTCAGTGCAAAAGTACATTGCAATAAAAGGAAATCCATCTCCAGAAGGAAAGATGCATCCAGTTCAGAGACATTACTCATCCTGAGGATCCACTGGAGTCCTGTATAAATGCAACAGCTACTGGTTGGATTTCCTCAAGAGCTGTTTTTGATGTCCATACTGGCTGGACCAGTCATAGGAAATTGATTTTTGGCAAGACACTTGTTTTAACCACAGCTATTCACCCAAGCCAAGCAAAATGTTAATTTTTCCAATCCAATAAACCATTTTTTAATTTTGAAATAACAGAAGGAAAATTCATCTTAGGAAACTGACAGAGGTGAGGAGAAATATTGACTCTTGATTTCCTCATTTATTTAGACCACACAAATATAAATGTATTCTACAGCTGTGTAATCATGGCTCTGTATTTCACATTTCAGTTTTAACATAATCATAAAATTATCTCTAAATAAATTTATTGATTTCATCCAAAATAGAAATTCTAGATTTTAACGGATAGATCACTGCTAGTAGCCCACAAATCATGCTAATTTTGTGACTTCAGTAAAGATGCTGACCATCAAGAGAGAAGAGGCAAAGTGGGTAGAGATAGAGAGCAAGGCTGTTCAGGTCCTCTCTGTAGCTAAAATTCTGAGGGGAGTATGCCATTAATTTTTATCCCAGGAAGTAACAGAAATGTGTTTATGCAAGTCATCCCACAAGTGCAGTCCTTCTCTCAAGAAGACTGCATAATTTAATATTGATGTTTGTACCATTTAATGATAGTAATAAATCTTTTTTTTTCTTCTTATAAATTATCCCTATAAAAAATCCTGAATAAGTAAAAAAAGATGAAATTAAAAGTACTTTGCACCACTCATTGAGTAGCACTTTGACGCAGTGACTTCTAAAATCTGATTTCTTAGTCTAAATGAGGCTATGGACTGCTTTTTAGGACCTCATGGAAGATGCCTATAAAAAGTTCAGACATAGGATGTGTCCAGTGATGGCAGGGAAGGTTCCTCAACACTTCTTCATTGTTTTTCACTCTTCCCCTTACTTGCCACGGAAATCTCCTTCACCCTTTTAAGAAAGATTTTGAGAGGTTTGTAGAGGTCTGCAAATTTACCATTGCCACCCAGAAGGCTTTTTCTGAAGAATTAATTGATATTTTTGAAGCTTTAAAATTTTCCCTTGGATCAACTAAAATGTTCTTGTAAACTTCTTCAATGAAGATCAGATTGCAGGAAAGCAAGCTGCAAGAAGAGCATCCACCTTCTGGCTTGTTTGTTTGTTCATTGGTTTTCGGGTTTTTTCCCTTTGTTCCATGTGGTCTTCCTCCAGATTTGGGTACCAGCAGTTTTACACTAGATGAGAGAATTATTTCTGCTTCCAGCTCCAGAACATCCCATTAAAGGGAGCAATGACAAATCAGTGGGCTTCATCTTGAACAGGTCAGGGACTTTTCTGGGTCTTGAAATATAAAGCAATTAGAATATTAGAAAAGAGCAGTTCTTTGCTTCCAAAAATAAAGTGTTTTGATTTTATAGGCAGAACAAAAATAGCTGCAAAACAAAACCAGTAATGTAAGTGTTTCTCCAGGCACACTAAACCATTTGGATCTCCATGTGTGATCCCCTGGATTGCAAAGTTCAGACAGTGACAGGAAAATTCCTCCTGCCTGTAGCGACCAACATGTTGGTGGCAACACTGGATGAAGAGGAAGCCAAGCAGCCTGGGCCTCTGATTAAGTGCTGTGGCTTGCCAAACTCACAGAGTGACTGAAGGTGCTCAAAACAAACTTACACACAGAATGAAGGATAGTTAACTACTTGCTTTGCTTTCAGATGAGTCTGGAGAAGTGTGTTTATTGCCAGCTTACCTGTATACTAGAAGAACCCCTTTGAAAGTGGGTAGCTGGAAGATTTTTTGGTTCTGACGTCCCTTGTTGGCCTATGCAAAAGTCATACACTATTTATAGAATACTAGTGGCTGACAGCTTTGTACAAGAAAATTATATCAGCAGGATGAATGAGTGTTTGTATGTAAGGAACTAGTAGTTTTGCAAATGTTTTTCTGCAGAGCTAGAATGCTTACATGTTTTGGAGTCAAGAGTTTGCATTGTCTGGTACTTGCAGGGCCAGTAGCTGGACTCGATGATCCTGTGGGTCCCTTCCAAGGAGGATATCCTAAGATTCTATGGTTCTATATCATAAAACAGTAAGTAACAGGAAGCTCAGATGTCCCCTTGCATAGAAAAGTACTTGTTTCAAGAATGGACCCTTTTCCTGACCTTCTCTATAAATCCACAAGCTACCCAGACAACAAAGCAAAAGCGTTTATATTTCCTCTTGATTTAAATAATCCTTTTTTATAACAAAAAAAGCATCCAAAATATTCCAGAGCTTACTGATGATTAATAAGACTAAAGTCTCTATGAAAAAACTTCAATTATAGGTGTCTTCAGGGGGAGATACACTAAATCCTTGAAATCTGTTATCTAGAAACAAGTGGTTAGTCAATGGCACCAAAACTAGTAAATTAAAAGGATTTTTGTTAAATTTAAAGAAATAAATTCTCTGAAGACTGCAGTCCTGTTTGCAACAGTAAAAAAGAAGACGAGTAAATTCAGTGATGGAGGATGGAATCTTCAATGTATACAGAAGATTCTTGGCTGATACGAGTTAAAATGGTGAAAGGGATTATGCAAACCAGCATGCGATCTTTCCATGTTTTCAGAGTCAAGACGTGAACAGTGTTTAAGGTAAATAATTTTTTTAAAACAGTTCATGGAGTAAGTTTCCATAAAAAAGACGCTACAGGAAAATTATCCAAACTGTTGATCATTTTGAAATTCTGTTCCGGGTCATTCCCTTTGACTGCAGTGCCTTTCTGAAATTTGCTTGCAATGCATTGTGCCTTCCTTGAAAAAGTGGGGAAATCCAGAGGTGGAGGTAATTATAATGCCAATCTAGGCACACAGTGCTGTTCTCTCCTGCTTTTCAGATGTCAGAAAATATGTGCTGCAAAGCTTGATGTTAGTGCTGAGGGATTAGAACACAGACAACCGGGTGGTCATACTCACCCAGCATGGGTGTATGAAAGGCAGGTCCTGCTTGAACAACCTGATCTCTTTCTGTGACAAAGTAACCCACTTAGTGAATGAGAAGAAGACTGTGGACATCTTTTATCTGGACTTCAGTAAGGTCTTTGACCCCATTTCCCACAGCATTCTCCTGCAGAAGCTGGCAGACCATGTCTTGGATGAGTGCACTTGTTCACTGGGTAAAAAACTGGCTGGATGGACAGGCCAGAAAGACATGGGGAATGGAATTGCACCCAGCTGGTCACCATGGTTCCCCAGGGCTCAGTATCGGGGCCAACCCTGTTTAATATCTTTATCAGTGATCCAAGGGCACCCTCAGTCTGTTTGCAGATGAGTTTTCACACACTTGCACCGAAGTTGGATGGGAGTGTTGCTGCTGGAGGGCAGGAAGGCTCTACAGAGGGGTCTGGATGGATCAGTGGACCAAGGCCAGTTGCATGAGGTCAACAAGGCCAAGTGCCAGTTCCAGCCCTTTGGTAACAACCCCCTGAAGTGCTACAGGCTTGAGGCAGAGCTCCTGGAAAGCTGCGGAGCAGAAAAAGACATGGGAGTGCTGGTTGACAGCGAGATGAACATGAGTCTGCGTCTGCCCAGGTGGCCAAGGAGGCTGATGGCATCCTGGCCTGTATCAGCAATAACGTGGCCAGCAGGACCAGGGCAGTGATCCTCTCCCTGTACTCAGCACTGGTGAAGCCACACCTCAAATATTGTGTGCAGTTTGGGGTCCCTCACTACACGACAGACATGGAGGCACTGGGGTGTGTCCAGAAGCTGGTGAAGGGTCTGGAACAGAAGTCCTCTGGGAGCAACTGAGGTAACTAGGGTTGTTTAGCATGGAGAAAAGAAGGCTCAGGGGAGACATTTTCTACCAGAAAGGAGGTTGTAGCAAGGTGGGGCTCAGCCTCTTTTCCCAAGTAACAAGTGATAAAACAAGAGGAAATGGCCTCAAGATACACCAGACGAGGTTTAGATTGGATATTAGGAAACATTTCTTCACTTAAAGGCTTAGCAAGCACTGAAACAGGCTGGCCAGAGAAGAGGTTGAGTCACCAGTCCTGAAGGTATTTAAAAGAAGTGTAGACGTGACGCTTAGTGGTGGACTTGGCAGTGCCAAGTTAATAGCTGAACTCAATGGACTTAAAGGTATTTTCCAAACTAAATGATCCTATGACCTCTGTCTCAGATCACAGCTTGGATTGGTTGGAGGACTCAACAACCAGCTGTCAGTTTGTCTATTGTCCTGGGCTGGATGCAACAAGTCTGCTGCCCCAATCCCAACCTAATATTCATAGAAAATACGGCACACAGGATTTGCTATGTACACTCAATGTAGACAACACAGCCTGCACATATGGTATAGTGTATTCTGCAGTAGTCTGAGTCTATGAGCTTCTTAATCCACCCTCACTCTGCTCTTAAATTAATCGATGTGATTTGTCACCCCATGTATTTAATAAGGCTTTGCTGCAGACTACTGGGATGGTAAAGTGTACATGGATTCCAAAGCTAGCTCATGGAAGAAAAATCTATCAGAGTCCACTACATTTAAGAAATAAACTTTTCATTTAGAAAATTATTGAAACTCAAATTATTGGCTGTGGAGAGAGTTTTCTGAGGAATATCACCCTGTTTTTGCCTTTAAATACACTCTTACAGGCATTTGCTTTTAGCAACTGAAACAGAACTGGGTTGAATCGACCCTAGGATTCAATGTAATTTTTTCCTAATTAATTATCTTTTTAATTTAAAATAATCTTAATTTTTGATGTGTTTGAAAGGCAAGACAGGAGGTGGAATGTGTTATTCTATTCCTAAATACTTTATTCTTCCTTAATTTACCTTTAAAAGGGTGTCATGGATGAAAATGAGCATCGTGGCTGCTTGGAGAGAGCAGACAACACCATCTTGGTCAGATAAAATTATTCAGCATAGCAAGGATGGGGAGAGGAACCAAAAGAAGAATAAAATTAATTTTTTTTTATTACATAGCATGCTCTACTCCAGTTTTGCTGATCACTATAACATCATAGAGACACAATAGAGGGGCCACAAAGCCTAAGTACTTGCTAATCTTAGCCTCTGCTAAAAAGCAAAGTTCTCCTGAGAAAGGTCTTTCTAATCATATTTCCTTCCACTTCAGGCATGATCTCTGTTTCTGCCTGAAACTGCCCAAGCGCTGACATCTTGTTCATCTAAAGAACACACAGAGAGAAATGGATGCCAGTGCAGTATTTCATTAGGCTGCTTTAATAATGTCTCCCACATTTTGACATTTCAAGTTACAAACGTAACAGGTGACATTTTGACCTACAAACTGTAACTCTTGCCACTCACTCCTAACTGAGTTGTGATACCAAACTTTGAGGTGGCTGAAATCAGTTGAGATTAACTGCACCCTAAACAAGGTTTATGTTAATTTGTCTACATCTCAAATGCTACACATAGTTAAGTACAAAGACATTAGGTGTGTATCTTGAATAAGAGATAATTTTAAGGTAAAGAATGGCAGAACATGCCCTCTTCAATCTTTCTATCACCCTTAAACCACAGTGATTTACATAAAATCATGTAAAGGATTAGCCTTATGTATCTTGGCTATGACCTTATTCTGCTCACTTTTGTTGGATTTGCTCCAGACAGATGGAAAATATATTATTTTCTTTTAATATAGTATAAAACTAAAAAGTAAGTTATTTACATATTCTTGAAGTGAAACATCCCTTTGAATAGTTCTGTACTTCTTCACTGGAAATCATCCATCATTACCCCAAGTGACTACTTCTAATTGCAGGGAATTGTGGCCATCATCTATCTTTAACTACATCTTAGTTTGTCACCAGATGAATCTTAACTTGCTAAATCTTTCAGGTGTTTTTGATAAAAACAATCTGTTGTTTCAGTAAAGGCATCATAAGGTGTGTTTGGACCTGACTTCCAACATTTTTACTTATGCCAAGGATGCAGGCTTTGTTCCACAGTATAGTACAACAGATTTATTTGTTCCAAACTAATAAATTATCCATGCAAGTCGTTCCCTCTCTGTTATTATATAAATTTTATAATACAAAGAGATTTTCAAACACAAATAACAATCTTTTGAGACGACATAAATTTCTGCAACATTTGCTTTGTAGGTCTAGTCTCCATTCAGGATGAGTCCTTCACAGGATACTACTGTGAAGCTTCTATTTTTGAAGTTGTGTGAGAAACCCTACCGGTGTCCTTCCTACTGCCTCCTGTAATGCTCTTTTCAATAAGCAAGTAGAGGACTTGATTTGTCTTTCCATGATATAATGAAAAACAACTTTGAATATAATGGTTATACCTTCAAATGTCTGTTAGCTGGTCTATTTGTTCCTTTCTGCTCATCTGAATTGCAAGAGCCTGATTTTTTTACCATAAAGTGATGTCACTGGTTTTTTTAAAAGCATCTTTTTCACTCACAGAAGTGTTCAGTGTTTGAAGAACTGATTATAGGCATCTGCTTGGGGGGGAGGTTTATTCACATTCTCCTACAATTCTTGGAATCTGATGAACTTGCTGAACCCAGTGATCATTCCCCCGAGTACAGCAATGAACATATCTGCTGTATCCTTGACCCACCAGTTCCTCACAGCCCTTGAGTCACTCATCTTCTTACTCTTTCACTTTTTGCCTATAGCCAAATAGTGCAGGTCTTATTTTATACTGGGTCTGTGTGTCAAGTGCCCACAGAAGCAGAATGTACAGAGGTAAGATCAGGATCAAGATCACATTCTAGAAGAATCATGTCTATTACATCTAAAAATCATTGTTAAAACCGTGTCATGTGACATATCTCAGACACAGAGTTAACCCAGTAGTGATGGATATGGTCACTTGTAATTTTATCAGTTTAAAATCTAGGTGCATTATAGGTCCACCAATTTAAATAGCTGGAAAATTGAATATTATACCCAGATACACAGTATTCTATGAGGGGGAACAAAGCACAGACAAAGGGATGCTGTCTCTTACAAGAGAAAAAGCATCCATCCCAACATGGCCTGCACTTGAAGCCTGAGTGCTGGTGAGGTAAGGCGTGGCAGCTGTCCTGCCTGGTGTTCAGGAGGCTGCCTAAGTGCCTTCCATAGAAAATTTGTTCCGTAGAGAAAATAAGGAATAATTTCACCAACAACTGAACTGCTGTGACTGCAGTCTGCATGCATTGTGTGCCTTTCACAGCCTTCCCTCAATATTGTTAATGACGTGATGCCAGAGTGCCGGAGTTTTCTTTAACTCGGGATAACTCTGGGCAGTGATTTTCCTCCTCCTGCCCACAAAGCTGTCTCACGGGCTGTGTGCCCCTGGCTGAGAGCCCCCACTGCCTTCACCAGCGGTTCCTAGGGCAGCCACACTCCTCCTTCTGCTCTGCTGCAGCCCAGCCAAAGCAGCGAGCGTGCTGGAGCGTTCAAGTATAATGAAGTGCTGTAGTGGTGTTATCTCTCCCCATCTCTTCCGTCTTGCTCTGGTGGGCTTCCCTCTCGGAGTGAAACACAAGAAGGAGACTAACACAGCGTTTCCTCTTGCCTGATGTTTGCTTGTTATTCCAGCTAATTTGCTCCAAGGGAGGAAATAAACTGTGCTTGAAACAGCACCGTTAATTCTGATCCTTTTAGACCAATTGCATATCTCCTGGCACCATTAAAAAAATTAGAATTAATGAAAAAATACTTCTCTCTCTCTCTCTCTCTCTCTCTTTTTTTTTTTTTTTTTTTTTTTTTTTTTTTTTAATTAAAGGAGACTCCCATCTCCCCTTCTTCAATACCCTTCTCCCCCCTCGGCTGATTGACAAAGTGAGCAGAATCCGTGTTTTTACACCAACGGGTATCTATTACATGAGAACTTTCTTCTGGCGCCAGGAGGTATTTAGAGAGTTTGCCTGGCTATTCCACAGGGGAAACCCTGCTGAAAGTTGGGGATACCTGAGCAAAAGGCACTGCTGGCCAAAATCCGTGCAAAGCAGCGATCACACTCGATAACGTCTCGTTATCGTTATTGCACTAGAAATGCCGGGAGAAGAAGCAACTAACAGAGAGCGGTTTCTTTCCTCGGGGAAGATGTGCTTATCTCGTGCTGTGGGGCGGGATCCTCTCTGGGCGAATTAGCGGC